>JABWTJ010000212.1:1294283-1761783 GCA_016801875.1 Solanum sitiens
GACCTACTGCAAATAAGTACCTGAAAAGATAAACAAAGAATGGTAATGTTTTTTTTGATAACTAACTAAAAATTGTAATGGTGATTAATGCATGGACTATACATGCCTTTTCTTCTGTGTCATCAAAGCGCTGAGTAACCCTAGAAGCAATTTCTTCCGTTTCTGGGGGAGAATACTTCAAATGGTAAATTTTCCCTGTGATTGGATCTAGCCTACGGCCAACCACTCTCTCAACAAGAATCTCTTCAGGTACCTATATGCACAATAAAACTTGTGACAGAATGAAGGTTATTTTATAGTGAAATTTACTGGGGTTAAATTCTACTGCAAGAGAAACAAAGGAAAGGTCAAGAAATCTCTAATAAGTAAAAGTATCTCCCTAAGAGTCTAAGTTATGTAAACAATGAAAGAACATGAGGCACATAGCAACAGCAGAACCTCACTTCCAAAAGAATAAAGAGGTCTGGTTGGAAGCCAAATTCTTTGAGTGCTATGGCTTGAGAAGAGCTCCGAGGGTATCCATCTAAAAGCCAACCCTTCTCGCGAGAATCTGGACCATTTAACCGCTCTTTAACCATCTGCAGCAGAAGGAGCCACTTATTACCAATCAATGAGATAGTGTGAACTACTACTGTTTCCAACAAATATATACTAACTTAAGCAGGCAATGCACGAAGTAAACCTACCGTCACAACAATTTCATTTGGTACCAGTTTTCCTTTATCCATGTATTCCTTTGCCTGCTTTCCATTTTCAGATCCTGCAGCAATTTCAGCCCTCAGTAAATCTCCAGCAGCAATATGCACCAAACCATACTGCACACACGACCAAACGTGGATTAACACATTTTCTCTTCGCACATGAATATGTACTGAGGAGCACAGAGGTTTAGGATGCAACTAAAATCAAATGCAAGGCACCACCATACAATTGCATACCAATTGATGAAAGCAACAACCAGCACACAAAAGCTAAATTAGTCAAAACCATGGATTGGATACAACAGGGCCATTGGAGATTGAAGAATTGAAGTGCAATGGGCATGCCAACAAGCCAAGAGGAAATCAGGACTTGGTGCTATTGCTAGCTGTGTTTTGCCATGGCCGCTGCTTTTATATGGAGAGAAAAGAATAAAGTAAGATCTCAAATCTCTAGATATGATGTTGATCACATCTGCAGGGAAATTGTGCTACATCTATACATCAGAGGTGAATGGCTAGTCAAGTGGAAGCAGGCACTACATGATCTAAATTGTTTTCCTTTTCTATAGGCTTAATTTCATTGTGGAACTTTTTGATGTATTCTGTTTTTTACCATTCCTAGTTCTTGTAGATAGTTGTAAACTGGAGCTGTGCTCTCCGGCTTTTTAGGTTGAATAGGACAGGCTTAGTCTTTGATGTCCTTGTTTTAGTGGCATGGATAGTCCACATTCGCTCCTGGTCCTCATTGTAATTTTTACATACTTTTGTGTATTACTAATAGATATACTGTTTAACAAATTAAATCCTCAAGGGTCTGTTGGCACTTGGAACACAGTTCGAAACTCAGTGGATAATGGGCCGCCATTCAACCCTTCTCTACTTAAATGCCAAACATTTGTTTGTGGCAGGATTTGAAGTGTGTGGTGCTCCTAATCCACATATCATGCCCCATGCTCTAACCACTACACCAAAGTCCTGAGGGGTTAAGGCATAGATAAAGATTCTTAAGATAACTGAATAAGCATAGGGTAAGTTCTATTAGTTTATGACACCAAGAATCTCCTTCAAAAATATTATATTTGGCAGACAATGAATTTTTTAAAGCCTACTCTGGATCTAAGCCATTTCCATGTTCCGATGTAGTTTAAAAGATCTAAAATACTCAAAAAATTCCTGGAGAAACTGTGAGCAAGACTCTAGTAAAAGAAGTTTCTGCGAGCAATTAAGTGCATAGCTGAGGCAGGATTGGTCAAGTCCTAGTACATGGCTGTCCAGTAATATGATGCGTGCAAATGATCACACTGGTGAAAAAAATTAACAGGTGGTTCATGCTTGTGTACCAGCTTGATATTGATAATTGTGAACTTGTTGCAGGCACTCAGCTTCATCTGGCTTACGGATTTGCAAACATCAGAAAAGATACATTGACCAATTTTAATAAAAAAGAAACAGAACATTAGTTTGAAAATAAGGATACCAGGCCACAGGCAACAAGTATTCTCATTTTAACGTGCATTATCTTTCTCGCCCCCAATGCATTTAGCCAATCAGATTGGTGAAGTCCTATTTGCAGAACCACACATGCAAGTGCAAATAATAAGTCAAAACCATATTAATGGCGGTTAATTGTGCGTCCCTGAAGTGCTATGGTGCATAGGTAAGTTTCTTAGCATCTGTGGTCCCTCCTGTACTGCACAATGCTGGGATGTCCTTCCTAACCAATCGAGTGGGTTTTGGATCCGATGTTTTGATCTACACACAATTGAATTCCAGTTTCTAGAAGAAAACCTCCCTAGAAAAGAATGTTAAGATTACAATGTTTTAGGGCTCTTGTGAGCAAAGTATGATAATACTAAAGGACTATAAGCATAGGTTATGTTTTAAATAATGATATCTACATGTTTATGACATGAAAATGGACATTGTATAAAGTCTTTAAGTTTCCTAAATTATAAGATTTGATACAATTGCATGTTTTCTCAAAAGGCGTGTCCCAACTTATAGAGGCGGTCTATGAGACTCACTCCATTAACCTCGAATTTCAAAAGGTTCAAACATCACACCAGATTCCATGAGTTGAACACTACTAGATCAGTGGACGCTTCTTTTGATATTTTCTTGCCTTAAACATCTCAGGCTATATGTTCCATTTCTATTTTTTTACAATGCACTCTTTAGGATCTCCATGCATCCTTAGGTTAGAAATCTAAAACTCATAGAATAAAATTTGAACGATTCCTCTAATTGAGGCTTATTTTGTCAATGTGATGTTTTCAGGGCTTATTTTTGGTGTTGTCCAGTTTTATACATATGTTGCGTGGTTATATGGAAACGCACGGTGTTCCATTTTGCATATGGGATGGCATGGATCTTCAATGATTGTTTGCAATTAGTAGATTTGACAGTGTTAAGTATTCGCTCTACGAGCACTAGGCTTGTCATGTTCTGGTCACAATCACAGGCCCTCCAGTTTTGGGCAGTGACCTTCCTTTATTTGGAAGTTGAAGTATAATTCACAAGTATTGGGAAAGAATTTAGACATTATCTCAAGTTGTCTCAACTTATATTTTGTTTTTCTAACTTCCACTGACAAATCTTCAACCTGCACTAATTTCTTCCCCCCATAAAAGCTATTAGGGGACTATTCCAGAACAATCTCAATTTCAGCAAATTTTCTTTCAACTTCAGATAATTCCTTTAGTCAGCTTCATCTCAATTTTTAAAAAAAATACACACTAGCAATCCTAGATCAACTTATTGGGAAAAGAAAAAATCACTACCTTTTGGGTAATGAGCTCGCATTGTGTTCCTTTCCCAGAAGCAGGAGCACCAGATATCATTATTCTCAAAGGTTCCTTCTTTCTAGCACATCCAAGAACCTAAATTCACACAAAAGAGGTATCAATAATAACTCAAACCACAAAATTAGTTCAAATATTCAAATGGGGTTGGAATTTGAAGTTGGAAATACCACAAAACCGGCACCATTTGGCTGGGGAAGTTTCCCGCAATGAGTTCTGATAGGGATTTGATCTGAATGAAGGGAAGAAGATTTAGAAAATGACAAGTGGGAAGTGAAGGGCCGCTGAACAGTGGAAGAAGAGGGAAGCTTTTGGGGGTTTGAGGAGATAGCTGTGAAGTTCAAAGAGGAGCAAGAAACCATGGCTGCTCTTTGCTGTCCCTTCCTATCTCCTCTTCTGCCTGCCTAATGGCTTCAAATTCATGGAGTCAAAGTTATCTGTTTTCTTGCAATTTTGAGGAAAATCTTTTGGATATCTTAGGGAAAAGACCAAACGGTCCCTCATGTTTGACTTTATATGTTTTTGAAGTTATCTGGAATTTCTAAAAATGACGTCTTAAGTTTGCGGGACGTTCTATTACTCCATAAAAGAATTAAATATCTTAGTAAATATAACATTTCGACTCATTATATCACCTAGTAAGATGTGTGTGATGCTCATATTTTAATTAATTTAATTTAGTTTAAAGATTAATTTAACTGACCCGATTCGTTTTGAAAAAAAAACGAAACTTTTACTTTTTTATTTATTTTCCATTTCTCATATTGTCTCATCGTTTTCTTCATTACAGTTTCTGTAGAAGGTCATCTGCTTCATTTTGATGAATGATGACAATTTATATTTCACGACTCGATCTAAATTATTCTCTCTATTTTCCATTTCTCCTTCAAAGTTTTAATTATTACTATTTTTTTTAATAATTAAAACTTACAATCTTAAAAATTGAATCAGATCAAGGGTATTAACCATCTGCCAAACCCTATTACCAAATTTACTTACATAAGCATACAATTTTGTACTCTTATAAAGATCCAACATTTAATTAAACCATTAATATACAAGAACATTCATACATCCGTTAAGCAAAATAAAACATAAACAATCTTGTATTCTTATAAAGATTCAACCTTCATTGTGACACCATTATTTAAACCATTAATATACAAGAATGTTCATATACCCAATAAGCAAAATGAAGCATACACAAGTCTTGCGGAGGAAAATGATGTGTTATAAGTACTACACCCATTACGCAAAATGAAGCATGAACAATCTTGTATTTTTATAATGATTCAAGCTTCATTGTGACACTACTATTTAAACCATTAATATACAAGAAGCACTTGATATCATAGGCTAGAAGCCTTTAATGAAAGAAAGTCTGGTGTTGTTCAAATGGTTAAGTTAGTTGAGAAATAAATGATATCTTGGAGGTAAGGTTAGACCATTACATAATTTATGATTTGTCTTTGCTCTTAAAATTATGTTCATATTGTCCATTTCTTCAATAACAGGGAGTGAATTCTATCCATACTATCTACATGATCTACTAGGGTCGAAATCCTAACGACAGGGACGATAGGTTTCTTGCGAAGTTGTAGTCCAACATAGTTGGGTTTTTGTAGTTGTAGATAACATTGTTATGGTGCAGATCTAATACATCTGTTAATAAGCCACCAGTAATCTTTCTTTGGCTTCTTTGTTTTTTGCAACTTCCTCTCCGTTCTAGCGCCCGAATCACTTATTGTCCGACTTATAAGAGTCGTGCTTGTTAGGATGTGTATGTTGTTTGGTTCTTGCCTCGGCTACGATCTCCCCCACCTTTAGCATGACTAGTCCTCGTGTCCTTTCCTTTCGCCTTGTCATGTCGGTTGTTAAGTGGTCAACTTAACTTGATCTAACCCACTAAGTCAGTCTAAGCACTTAGACTCAGCACACCTTTTCTTTTTACTCACGTTTTAGATTAACTCTAGATAAGCATACGGAATTTATACACAGAAAAACATTACATGAACAAGTCCCAACTTTGTATTAATTCACGCCACAAATAAGCACATAAATAGTTCAGCCTAACTCACAATAAAATGTTTCCAATTCTTGTTTCATGCCCAAAATCTGCGTACACAGATCCACCATATTTGGGTCATTCGATCACTTATCTGTCATATCGACAAAGGCCTCAAGCCTGCGTGAATGTTCCCCAATTCTACATTAGTCACCATTTTTATAACCTAAGTCGATCTAACCTACTAAGGCAGTCTAAACACTTAGCCTCAGAACACCTTTTCTTTTTACTCGCATTTAAGATTAACTCTAGACAAGCATACAAAAGTAGAACACACAAACACGTTACAGGAACAAGTCCAAACTTTATATTTACTCGCGCCACAAAGAAGCGCACAAATAGTTCAGCCTACATAATTCGACCAAAGACTGCCTAACACTGGTCTGCTTGTGCCTTTAAATAATCTACAACTCCCAATCACATGCCACATACATGCCCACAAATTCAATTGATAAGTTCAACTAATAGTCCAAATTCAAAATTCAAACAACAAGTCTTATCCAAAATGTTGATAAAGCTCCAACGACTCGAAATTGCCCAACTGTCCACACATGTACGAGGCACACACGAACAACCTTCAGCTTTGGCTCCAAAATCACCCTTCAATCGTCCAATCTCGCGCCTGCTCATGTGGTAGTCATGTGCGTTGGTCCTGACTCACCCCACTTGACATTGGGGTGAAATCTCCTCAGTCAATTCCTTTATCCAACACTTAGCCTTCAATTTGTTTAGTCTCGACCTTGTCGTGATCATAGCCTTGCCTTGCCTTGCTTTAGCCTTCCCAGGTCTTGTCAAGCCTTAGTCACGTCTTACCTCACATACCTTCTCTTTTTAGCCCTTGTTATGACTTAGCCGCACCACTACCAAGTTTTTTTTTTATTTGAACTTAACTTTGACTGAAGTCAGTGGACCTTGACTAAGTTCATTATGTAAATGCCTAGCCAAGCCCGAACCGCTCGAACCATCAAACTGAGGTTCTAACAATGATTATGCTTGAAGCGGTTCAAGGCTTCGACTTGTGTGATGGCCTAATCTATGGTCCTGACTTGCCGATCTACTATCTGTGAGACAAATTCTTAATTAATCATCAAATTTGCAATCAGATAATTGTGAAACCAACCAAGGACTACTAATTTATGTTGGCCACGGACTTCCCAAATCGCATGAATGTCTTTTTGAGTATAAAGACATATTCCATCACAAATGTACTTAAAAATTTGTTGATGACACATTGATTACTTCGCCTGTACAAAGCATGTTATGGCACGTCGATCTATATAAAAAGAAGAAAGATGGGTCATTGTGACTATGTATCGACTATTAGGCGCTTAACAAGGTAACAATTAAGAATAAGTACCATATCCCGCTCATTGCTGATTTGTTTGATAGATCTGGAAGTTTTGTAAGTGGAATATACTGGCAGTTGACATTTACATGTGTCTCTTCTCGATATTTTAGGGTTTAGGGGGATATTGTTATGCTTTAAATTGACATTATTTAATAAATTTAAGTATTTTGTAGACAATTAAAGATTCATTATTAGTGACAGATCTCTAACCGCCAGACAATGATCCATCAGATAAATCCTTACTTCATCAGCAAATTTTAGATACATTTGTTATGGAATATGTATTTTTAATTAAAATACATTCATGCGATTGGACAGTCCTTGACCTACATAAATTAGTAGTCCTTGGTTGGTTTCATGATTATCGGGTTGCAAATTTGATGATGAATTAAGAATTTGTCTCACAATTAGTATGTTACACCCCGTATTCGAAAGGACCTACAAAGCAAATTTCTAGACCTTCCAGGTGTCATCTACGAACCATGGCATGTGACGGGGACCACGGACCGTAGGTGGGCCCGTGGATTGGCACCTTAGAATTGGTCCATGCGTGGACCACGCTGTCACGTATGGACATAGGTGGGACCACACCCCGTGGTCCAATGGATTTTGATGGTTTATTTTATCTGAAGTTAGTGACGATGTGCAGGACGAAACATATGTCCATCCACTGTCCGTCGGTAAAGGTTCAATGGTACACTGCTTGGCAGTTAGTTTCAAGGTTAGTTGGATATTTTCGTAATTAATTAATTCTTATACTATGTCGGTTTGCCTATAATTAGAACTCTTATATAAGTCTTTTAATCCCCAAAATTTACCCCATTTACTTCATCCTCTCAAATTCCCAAAGGAAGAACTCTCCAAATATTCTGTAGAAAATTTAAAGAAGAGGAAGAAGGATCCACCTAGGGTTTCAAGTCAAGGTCTCAATTCCTCCATTGAAGGCTAGCAATTAAAGTCAAGGTTTGATAGTTTTCATCCATCGGTTTCTTCCATACATGGTGTTCCCAAATTCCTCTATTTCAAAAGGAAGAAGAATTTGTGTTAGGGTTTTCTTCAATTAGCATGAGTTCTTATCAATGTTGATTTAAATGTTTTAATTATGATCTTCTATGAATGAATTGATGAAATACTATGACTTTACATGAACCCATGTGATCCCCATGTTTTCAAGTTATGAATCATATTATGTGAGATTTTGATCTTCGAGGAAAGTTTTTATAAAATTAGGCATGTATTGCAAGCTTTACCGTATTTATGATGAAATCCATATCTAACCCATTGTTTTCTAAGAGCTTATGATTGAAAGTGGGTTTGACCTCAAGGAGGTAAATTATGGACTTATGCATTATTTTATGAAATCTATGTAAACGTTTTAAGAGTGTTTTGAGAGTAAAGTACCAATGATGATATTGTGTTGTGAAAGAATATTCTCACAAAAGAACGTACTAGCATGATGTGAAAGTTTTTCTCACATAGAAAGGATTCTTAGGTGGAAAGACTTTCTCACTTAATTGAATCAAAGACAAAGAGCTATCTTACTAAAACCAGATTGGTTTGGTTGTCCAAGGGCACCTTTCGATAAGTAATGAAGTCAAGTAAGAAATGGATATTGATATTGAATATGAGATGCAAACGTTCGTTTTTGGAAATTCTTGTTTTTTCTCTTCTCCTTTTCCTTGCGTTCTTTCTCCAAAAGCCCTAACGTGAATTCTCAATCTTTCTATACTGAAGCAAGTCTGGTTTTACCCCAATTAATTCACTAAAATGAATTAATTTAATTAGGTAAGGAAAAGACAACTTTGCCTTTTCCAAATTCGGATTGAGTTTTTCTTAATCCAACAACTCAACTTTCGAAAGACATAACTCACTCATACGAATTTGAAATCGCACAAATTTGGCGGCACTGGAAATATCATTCCAAGACTTTTCAAACCTTATCTGGAACTACACCTAAATTCTCCTGAGCTAGGATTTATGATCGTTCGAAGTTGACCAAAAACTAACTTTTAACTTACTTACCAAATTTTCAGATTTTCAATTTATTTCCAAAAATAACTATTTCCAAATTTCTAAACTTCCTTCTAGTTTTTTTTTAGTTGCGAGATGTTACAATATCTCCCTATTGGGAACATTTGTCCTCGAATGAGATTACTCTTAGTAAGCTAAGAGTGGTAACATCTAGTTTGAACATCGAACAAGCAAAAATGCAACAAACAAGATGCTCACCGTAATTTAAAGAGTACTAAGAAGAAAATTAGTACCTTGATATGCGTTTTCTCCAAATTCAAAGAGATGTGGATATCTCATCTTCATATCCTCTTTAGCTTCCCAAGTATCTTTCTCAACAAATTGGTTCCTCCAAAGGACTTTGACTGAAGCTATTTCTTTTGTTCTCAATTTACAAACTTGGCGATCTAGAATCTGGACAGAAATCTCCTCATACGGTAGACTATCCTTGATACCATTATTTTCAATTAGGAGTGACTAATTTTATCAAATAAGCTAATCTTGCAAAATAATCAATTTGAATTTAATAAATTATGATATTTTAATAAAGAAGATGTTATAGTTTAAATGATTTTAATATGAGCAATTTTGGCAATCCAAGTCTTCCTAAACTGGCCAATCTGTGTATGCTACGTAGGCAAGCACATGGATTGTGCTTCTTTAGATAAAATCTCGATCCTACAATTAAATCTAATGGTCCTAGTTAATTAAACTTTTATCATTATAATATATATATATATATATATATATATATATATATATATATATATATATCTTTCAATTCCTGATTTATCCTAAACGTCTGATCAAACGATCGGACGACCCAAATTAAACCCCCAAAACTTTTCATCTTTTTCAGAATATTACACCCCTACCACCCCTATTCTTCTCCATCCTCCCCACCTCACTTTTACTTTTTCCAGAAAAAAAGCAAAAGGACGCTTCAATTTCTCTCATTTCACAAACACGCTGCACCCGTCTTCCTCCTTCTCCATGCGCCGTTCGTCCTCTCCCATCACTCCCATCGAGAGCGGTCATGGACCGCCGAAAAATCACAATATCAGACAATCTTTAACACCATCTCCTTCGTCTTCCATCAATCATCTCCTCCTCATATCAACTTTACACCTCCTCCATCAACTTTTCTAAACCATGACAGATCTCAAAAACCATGTAACCGCCGCTGCTACAGCTGAAAGGGTGGAGAACGTGAAGGACCATCGGATTTGGGATTGTTATCCCCTTAATCCGATGGTTGTGAGATTGGAATCCTCTCCAAAAAATCGGCTATAAAAAGTCATTTGTCCTCATTGGAATTCATTTAGAAAAGAGTGAAGGAACCAAAAACACCCAAGGAAAAAAAATCCAAAATTGGAGTTTAAGATCCAAAAACGTCCAAATAAAATCCAGGGAGAAAAATAAATATGACAGCTCCAAAATACAAGATACATATATATGTCATACATACAAATGTATATATTCTATATTTTTCTCTGCATAATATGTTATTTTTATCTATTACTAATCATTTTGCTTATTTTATAATTTATAAATTCCTACAATGTACACATATTATTTTAAATTTAATCTATTGTTATCTCTACATAATAAACATTCACATGTTTTAAAAAACTTACATGTATATACTATATTTTTATAATTAATATATTTAAGATCACAAACACCATAATATATTTTAACATCTAGTATCATTTATTTTTTATATATATTTTTTAGAGAAAACTCCATTCAATATATATTCATTACACATCACATATTACTACATATTTACAGCCGACTACTATCTTACTTTATTACACGTCTTAATAAGGCGATTGATTTTTGCAAATTCAACATATATATATTTAGGATAAGTTTATTATGATACGACTATATCTATTTTCACATATGAATTTATCATATATTTAAGTATATTTATTTACTTATTTTTACCACATAATAGAAATATACTATTAAATCTAATTTATAAGACATATGTATGTTTTACCTTGTATTTTTTTCCCCCATAAACTAACTAACTAACTAGTATATCGTATTTAAAGAAAAAAAAATAACAAGTTTTCCTAATTATATTTTCCTAAATTAAGTGTAAGGACTATCTTCGGATAGGCTCTGAGGGGTGCTTAACACCTTCCCCTCGAGTAACCAAAACCTTTACTCAGAATTTCACTGGTTTCACAAATCAAAAATAGAGTTTACATTTATATAAAAATGATTTTCCTAATATTTTCCTTAAATTTAGTGGCGACTCTAAAACAAAAACAAAACAATTTTTCCAAAATTCAGAGTGTCAGCCATATTATGCTGTGAACTGTTTCGACCGGTTTGAAATAAGATGTGACAGATACCTAGGCATGGTTGGTTGGGAGTTTCCTCCAAAGATGATGATGTGGGTTGAAATGACCTAGAAGTTACCTTTCCTAGTGTTGAAAGAAAAGAAAGAGACATTATGGCCGAGTTTTCTCTATTGATTCCCCTAAGATTTTCATGACCCTTGATATTCATGGTGTAGTTAAGGCCTTATCTGGTTGGGTAGTATGACATAGCTTGATTGTTATGGATTTCGTTTAGGTGTTGAGCTTAGTAGGCTCCTTGAATTGAGATTAGGAGTGAGAACCCTCAAAGATGTTAAACCTTCTTGTGAAAGGAGTATTAAGTTTGGTCTTGCCTTGCCTTGACCTTGGTGTCTAGGGAATGATGTGATTAGGTTTAGTCCAATTGAGGGATAATGTGCCTAGATGGTGAGATTTTAAGTGACCTTGATGTTCATATGTTGAGTTCCTTTGAACTTCTCTATGTTGAAAATCACTTTTAGGTGAGGTTGATGAAGGGTGTGCTTAAGCTTAGATCCCAAGGGTGGGATGATGTGTTTAGTTATTAAGGTTGGTGAGCTAAGATTCTCTTGAGGGTTGAGATAAGTCCCTCGAAAATGGTTTTATCCTAAGTGGGGGATGATGATATGAGTAGTAAGGTTGTAGATATCTCTATCTTGTCCTTCTATTTTTACTCAAGTTTGAAACCAAAGAGTTCCTAGTAGCTTGTCCATGATGGGAGTCTTGCATATAAGTATAAGGTTCACGTTCTCCATATGTTGTGCATGTCTAAATTGACCCTATGTTGTGCATGTTTTGAAGACTCTTAGTTGCACGCAAATGGATTTTCGATTAAACTCTTATTTTCTCATGTGGTTGTGCATTTTGATATTCTAAATATGCAATATACTTCGTGAGATGAGGTAAGGAGCATGCTTGATGTGACTTATATGGAGTCTTAGGCCATCAATGAGAAATGCGTCTCATTTAAATGAAAAATAATGAGTCTCTTAAAAATGTGTGACTTTTATGACTTGAAAAGTGTTAATGTAGGCTCACTCTTAAGAGGTGTTGGTATGTTTAGTTAGTGCTCTTGATGTGTGCCTATAAATTGCAAGAATTTCCATAATTAATGCATGTTTATGAAAACTATTGTCATGCTAGAAATTAAAATTTTGTGAAAAGACTTCCTATTATTGTGATGTATGTGGTGTGAATTACCATGTTAATTTCATTAGGAAGAGAGTATGAGCATGCTTTGGTTAAAAGTGGAGAAGTTCTCATTAAGATGAATTGACCTTTGTGCATTGCTTGTATATGAATCTCATGATAACATGTGTGTATGTTAAGGAGAAGGACATTCCTCCTTAAACATAACAAAACATGGTAATGTTAAGTATGACCTTAATGGTATTATGTCTAAATGATAAAGATCTTTGTTGACCGACATTACTCATGATCTATGTGCATCTAGTGTGAGTTACTTGTTTGCTTCTTGAGTGATATTGAATCTACCTAGATGTGATTTAAAGATTGTTACATGTTGAGCTCTCAATGAAGTGATATATAAAGACCGATGCTATGATTAGGAGAAGGATGTTCCTCCTATGAACATGAAAAGAGCCTATGTCTTTTATGCGTTAAGGAATGAGTTAATAGGTTTTGCTTGCTTGTGTTGCATTGAGTGCATGATGGTATGAAGTTGGTGTTACTTGTAAGTTTGGTGCATTGACTACTATGTGATTATGTGTTGAATGTTGTGAGCTGCTATATGGTTCATTGAGTCCTTGAAAATATTTTAAAATGTTTCAAGTGTCATTCGAGGACGAATATTTCAAAGTGGGGGATATTGTAAGGTCTCTCAAAATGAGTTTAGGTGCCTAGAGCTTCACATGTGCCTAAAAAGGTTAATAACAAATTAATAAAGTGTTTTACACTAGGTATGATTGATTTGAAGTAGTTTAGAGGTCAAACGTCCAAGAACGTCAATGACGTTCGAAAGTTAGCCTTGAGACGTGCTAGTGACTTCTAGTGTGTCTTTGTATGTTTTATGTGTTAGTTGTTGCTCAAATTTTAGGATAGGACGCTAACATGTATATGAATGTATTTAGGGTCGAAACGTACGGGCACGACTCCCCAAGGACCGCCCTAGGGGTCCTTGAGGAGGACCCATCCTTGGGCCAACAAGCTGCCCACGACAACAACGATTTGTTCTTCCATGAAACATGTCCGCGTCGCGGACTAGGTGCTCCATAGACCAAAAGTTTGGTCTGCATCGCGGAAATAATGCGGACTCTACTCTACCAAGAATTAATTCCAAAAATCATGTGGGAACAGCTGCGCGTCGCGGACTCGCTCCCCGACGAAGATTTCGAAAATGAAAGTTAAGTTTGACATGTCAAAACGTACAAATAAGTGTGGGGGTATTTTGGGTAATTGGGAGTCGGTTATAAACAGTTTCTAGGACTTATTTAACCCCTTTCCCAAGTCAAAAACCCAACACCCAATAAGAAATCAAAATCCCAAAACTCTCTTCTCTTCCAAATTCTCTCAAACCTTCATTGGAGACCAAAACTCAAGTTCAAGCTAGGGGCTGGATTTCTATGGTTTCTTCTCCAATTTTTCATGGGTCTTCAATCAATAAGGTATGGTCATCGGTGATCCTTAGTTAATCTTTGATTTAAGAAGTTCAATCAAAGAATTTCAAAAGTGATTCAAAGACCAAAATTCCCAATTTCCAATCTAGCCATGGGTTCATTGTCAAATTGATTTCAAAAGCATTCAAATGGTGAATTTATGATTAATCAATGATTTTAAGATGAATTTCAATCCAATTCCATGAAGAACCCATGCTCTTCCAAATTTCTCAATTTATGATATAATGTGGGTCTTGTGATCTTGATTAGATGATGATTGGATTATGTTTAGATTGTTATGAATTGTTTAATTCTATGTTTATCTATGTCAATTGAATATGAATTGTTTAGAATTGATCAATGGTGATCATAACTTAGAAGTATTGGTGAGTTGACTTAAATCTCTTTATTTAGTATAGAATTGACATTGAATTGTGTTAATTGGCATGGTCCACTTACGATGGCGTGTTTACCTTCTTGTCTATTTATATATATGTTGTGATCATGACTTTTAAGGTAAGTTATGTAAGGTGAATTGTGGTGATGATGATCACACGTATGAATGGTTTTGTGTAGTCTTTAATCCTAGTATCATGATCTAGGTGTATTGAAAGAATGTGTTAGTTCATTAATGTGTAATATTAAAAGGATAGCAAAATATTGACATACTCTTAAACCACATATTAGGCTACTTTATTAGATTAGAAGTCATATCAAAATACATTTATATTATTTCATAAAATTGAGATTTAATTATAAAAAAGGTAAAATGAAATCTTTCCTATGGTGAGTTGTGACTACTTATTAACAAATCACACAAATGTGAATATATTAAATCATTTTGGTGGTTAAATGGATGATCATAACTCCTTGGTTAATTCATTTCTTTATGAGTAGTAATGTTGTTGATAATGTGGTCAAATGGATGACCATAACTCCTAGGTTAATTTCATCCTTTATTGATAGTAATGTTGTTGATAATGTGATCAAATGGATGAGCATAACTACTAGCTTTATTTCCTCCATAATGGGTATTAATTCTCAAGGTTTAATGTAATGTTATGACACCCTTTGGTATTCCTCAATGTAATCCTATACATAGTGGTGTTGAGAATAATGTTGATACACTTGAAAGAAAGAAAGTTAGCGTGTATTGTTCTTCTATTGTCTTATATTCTTCTTCTCTTCATCTTGTCATTGTTCCTTTGTTCTTAAGTTTCATAACACGTTATCAAAATGAAGTCTCAAGCTTGAACAACATTTCTTGTAAGGTATCCATTTATAATTTAATGTTAAAATTATTAAACTGTGGCTATACTTTTTCTACTTTACATTTTATTTATAAATGAATGAAAAAGGCTAACCATTTATCGATTTTGCGAAGAGAAGATAAAGGTCATTGTTTTGTGAAAATAAAAAGTTTTGCTATTTACTTATTTACTCATTGTCTATTTTACTCTAATTTAATTATTTTCTATGATAGTTTTATCATGTCGAATTTATCACAGCTGGAGTTAGTGGCAGTTGACATTTCTGATAATGATTACTTGTCATGATTATTTGACGCTGAAATTCACCTTGACGCTAAAGGTCTTTGTGTCACTATTACAAATGGTAATACAACGTCGAGTCAGGACAAAGCAAAGGTAATGATTTTCCTTCGTCATCATCTGGATGAAGGATTGAAGCTTGAATACCTTATGGTAAAAGATCCACTTGAATAGTGAACTGGTTTGAAGGAAAGGTATGACCACTGTAAGGCAATGGTATTGCCAAGGGCTCGTTATGAATGGATTCACTTACGGTTACAGGATTTTAATATGTGAATATAATTCTGATGTATACAAAATTACTTCTCAATTGAAATTATGTGGGAAGATATAAAAGATGAGGACATGTTGGAAAAAACTCTCACAACTTTTCATGCCTCAAATTTGGTATTACAACAACAATACCGTGAAAGGGGATTTAAAAAGTATTCTGAGTTGATCTCATGTCTTCTTATAGTTGATCAACATAATACTCTTTTATTGAAAATCCATGAGGCCCGTCCTACAGGAACTGCTCCGTTACCGGAAGCAAATGAGGTTGAAGCACATGACTAGTCTGAAAGAAGACAAAATAAAAATCAATGTCAAAATAATGTGCATGAACGTGGCAATGACAGAGGACGATATAATAACCGTCGTGGTGGTGTTCGCCACAAAAGGGAGAATAATATGGGTTCTCAAAGCAATCCTTCAAGAGGCAATTTTCATCATTGTGGCATGAAAGGGCATTGAAAGAATGAATGTCGAGCATCTGAGCATTTTGTTAGGCTTTATCAAGATTCCTTGAAAAGAAAAGGAAATAAAAATGGTGCATCTTCTTCTAATGCTCGGTTGGGGTCACACTTGACTTGTAAAAAAGATGCCGAGGCAAGGCCTTCACAAAAAATATGATGACAATATTGAAGCAAATTTGGCTTTAAAAGATGATAATTTTGATGACCTTGATGATATTACTCATTTGGAAGTTGAAGACTTCTTTGGAGTTCAAAATTAATGTTTGATCATTTGATTGGAGAAAAATAATTATGTTATTTTATTTATGTATTTTTAATTGTTATGTTTTTTCTTATGTTGTTTTTATATTTAGAAAAATAAGTAATTTTATTTTCTTGCAATGTGTTGATTTTTCATATTTCTTATGATGTACTTTTATTTTATGAAGATAAATAGAATTCTCCAATCTTTAATTGGCTCAAGATGAGATATGGAGAAATGTATCTTTTTGATAGTGCTACAACTCACACTATTTTAAGAGAAAGGAAATATTTTTCTAATTTGATTATGAAAAAGGCTTATGTTAATACAATCTCTGGTAGTGCAAAATTAATTGAAGGCTCTCGAAGAGCGGCCTTACTACTATCTGGGGGAACGATATTAAATATTGAAAATGCATTATATTATAGTAAGTCTCAAAGAAACTTATTAAATTTCAAAATTATTCACCAAAATGGCTATCATGTTGAGACAGCCAATGAAGGAAAAGTTGAATACCTTTATATTACTACAGTAAAATTGGGGCAAAAATATGTGCATGAAAAATTACCTGCATTTTTTTCTGGATTGTACCATACAAGTATTCGTATGGTTGAATCACATGTTATAGTAAACAAAGGGTTTACTAATCCTAATGATTTTATCATTTGGCATGACGTTTGGGTCATCTCGGTTATAATATGTGCAAAATTATTGAGAATTCACATGGGTATACTTTGAAGAATCAGAAAATTCTTCAATCAAAGAATTCTCATGTATTGTTTGTTCTCTAGGAATGTTGGTTATTAAACCATCAACAGCGAAGGTTGGACTGAATCTCTTGCATTTCTAGAACGTATACAGGGTCATATATGTGGATCAATTCACCCTCAATGTGGGCCATTTAAATATTATATGGTCTTGATAGATGCATCAACAAGATGGTCACATGTGTACTTATTATCAACTCGCAATATGAATTTTGCGAGGTTGTTAGCTCAAATAATAAGATTAAGAGCACAATTTTTAGATTATGCAATAAAGACAATTCGTCTTGATAATGCTGGTGAGTTTACATCGCAGGCCTTTAATGAATATTGTTTGTCCACGGGAATAACAATTGAACATCCAGTTGGTCATGTTCATACTCAAAATGGTCTAGTGGAGTCTTTGATTAAGTGTCTTCAATTGATAGCTAGAACATTGTTAATGAGTACAAAGTTGCCTGTTTCAATATGGGGGCATGTTATCATGAATTCTCTCCAGTACAGTTGTTTTTTGTTCATGAGCCAATTATTTCCATCTTAGAATTTTTGGGTGTGTGATATACGATTCAATTGCCCCACCGCTACGCACAAAGATGGGTCTCCAAAGAAGGTTGAGAGTGTATGTTGGGTATGAATCTCCTGCTATTATTAAATATTTGGAACCTATGATAGGAGATATATCTACGACAAGATTTGCTGATTATCATTTTGATGAATCAGTATACTCAACATTAGGGGGAGAACATAAATAGTTGGAAAAAGAGATAGTTGGAATTCATTATGTCTATCTCATTTGGATCCTCAAACAAATCAATGTGAGCAAGAGGTTAAAAGGATGATTTATTTGCAAAATATTACAAATCAACTGTCAGATGAATTTACTAACCTTTCATGGGTTACTAAATATTATATTAATGTTCCAGTTCGAGTTGATGTCCCAATCGAACAAATTGTTAAAGCAAATGAGTTTAAACCACGTTTAAAACGTGTTAGACCAATTGATTCAAAGGATAAAAATTCTCGAAAAAGAAAAGAAATAAATGATCATGAAGATCATATCATGGAGGAAATTTCTCAAGAAGAGCTTCGGGACATAACAAATGACAAGACCACAGAGAAGGTCCAAATAACTAAAAATAATGAGAACGAAGAAATTTCAATAAGTTATATCTCGATGAGAAAAAGGTGAAATCAAAATAATATTGTGGTGGACAATATTTTTGCTTAAAATATTGCCGTTAAAATAATGCAACAAGGTGAGAATTTTGAACTAAAATCAGTCAATGAATGCAGACAGAGAAATAATTGGCTAAAATAAAAGGAGGCAATTCAAGCGGAATTGACTTCACTTGAAAAACGTGAAATTTTGGATCAATAGTCCGAACACCTGAAGGTGTCAAGCAAGTGGAGTACAAATGAGTTTTTGTGTGAAAACGAAATGAAAAAGGTGAAGTCGTAAGATATAAAGCACGACTTGTGGCACAAAATTTTTCGCAAAGGCCTGACGTTGATTATGTTGAGACATATTCTCCTGTAGTAGATGTAATTACCTCAAGTATCTAATAAATCTAGCAGTTCATGAAAAGCTTGAAATACGTCTAATGGATGTTGTCACAATATTGGACCACAATATTTTCATGAAAGTTCCTGAAGCATTCAATGTGCCTGAAGCATATAAAAATTCACAAGAAATTTGTTCGATAAGGCTTCAGAAATCTTTATATGGATTAAAACAATCATGACGGATGTGGTACAATCGTCTTAGCCAATTTTTGTTAAAGAAAGGGTACAAAAATGACCCTATTTTTCCTTATTTTTTTAATAAAAAGCTCTGGATCTAATTTTGTTATAATAGTTGTGTGTGTTGATGATTTAAATATCATTGGCACTCCTAATGAGCTTTCAAAAGTTGTTGAGTGTTTAATGAAAGAATTTGAAATGAAAGTACAGATTGAGCATTTGAAAAATGGAATATTTGTCCATCAATCAACATACACAAAAAAGGTTTTAAAGCAATTTTACATGGATAAATCACATCCATTGAGTACCCCTATGGTTGTGAGATCGCTTGACATACATAAAGATCCATTTCGACCTCAAGAAAATGATGAAGAGCTTCTTGGTGATTAAACTCCATATCTTAGTGCTATTGGGACACTAATGTATCTTGCCACTAATACTCGACAAAATATCTGTTTTGCAGTAAGTTTATTGGCAAGATTCAGCTCGGCCTGTACAAAGAGACATTGAAATAGAGTCAAACATATACTCAGATATCTTCAAGGAACCATTGATATGGGATTATTTTATTCTAATAAATTCAAGTCAGAAATGATTGGTTATGCAGATGTTGGATATTTGTCTGATCCACATAAAGCTTGATCTCAAACAAGTTATTTATTTACATATGGAGGCACAACTATATTTTGGCGTTCAATGAAGCAAACATTAGCTGCTACCTCTTCAAATCATGTAGAAATAATAGTCATCCATGAAGCAAGTCGAGAGTGTGTCTGGTTGAGATAAATAACTAAACATATTCAAGAAATGTGTGGTTTTCCTATGAAAAAGGATATTCCAACTACTTTGTACGAAGACAATGCTGCATGTATAACTCAGCTAAAGGGGGGATACATTAAAGGAGATAGAACAAAACACATTTTACCAAAATTCTTTTTTCCTCCTATTCTTGAGAAGAAAGGTGAAATAAATGTTCAACAAATTCGCTCAGTTGATAATTTGGCGGATATGTTCACTAAAGCATTACCAACCTCAACATTTGAAAAGTTGGTAACCAAGATTGGAATGTGTTGTCTCCAAGAAATTAAATGATGTTTGCAACAGGGGAAGTAAACTACGCGTTGCACTTTTTTCCCTTTGATATAGGTTTTATCGCAATGGGTTTTCCTGGCAAGGTTTTTAACGAGACAGAAAATAAAGCGTATAACAAGATATGTGTACTCTTTTGTCCTTCACTAAAAAAAAATTTCCATGAGATTTTTTCTTAGTAAGTTTTTAATGAGGCATATTATCTATCAATGGTCATCCAAGGGGGAACGTTGTAAATCAATTTAGTTGTTAAATGGATGACCATAACTCCTTGGTTAATTCCCTTCTTTATGAGTAGTAATGTTGTTGTTAATGTGGTCAAATGGATGACCTTAACTCCTAGGTTAATTTCATCATTTATTGGTAGTAATGTTGTTGATAATGTGGTCAAATGGATGAGCATAACTCCTAACTTTATTTCCTCCATAATGGGTAGCAATTCTCAAGGTTTAATGTAATGTTTATGACACCCTTTGGTATTCCTCAATGTAATCCTATAAATAGTGGTGTTGAGAATAATATTGCTACACTTGAAAGAAAGAAAGTTAACTTATATTGTTCTTCTATTGTCTTATATTCTTCTTTCTCTTCATCTTGTCATTATCCCTTTGTTCTTAAGTTTTATAACAGAATATTCGTTTTTCTTACACCTTTTCATTATGTTTTTTAATTGCAATAAAAAAAAATTAAAATGAAGAAAGAAAGATACTCCGTCACTTTCACAAAGAATGGTCTAGTTTGACTTGGCACGGAGTTTAAGAAAATAAAGAAGACTTTTGATCATGTTGTTCTAAATTAAAGTTAAATGTAAAAAATTGCCCTTTAATCTTGTGGCCTTAAATAAGCCACATGGAAAGTTATTACCAAAAAAGAAATATATCATTCTTTTTTAAATAGACTAAAAAGGAAAGGAGATTATTCTTTTTTAAACGATGGAGTAATATAAGATTGATAACTAATATTGTACCATTTTTTTTAGAAAAGAAATCAACTTAACAAAATAAAGCAACTTTCTATAGTTCTTTCAACATCCCAATATTTTTATAGAATGAATGTGAAAAAATATTTCATGTTAAATAAAAATAATTAATTTTACTTTGGAATATAGAAATAACATAAAATAAATAAGTAATGAAAAATATATGATAATTTAAAGAGATGAGTTGTAATCCACTTTTCTTTTTTCTAAAGTCTCTTTTTGGTATTTATTTCTTGGTATGAATTGTGACACAAACAATTTTAAAGAGGGATTTTTTTTTTCATTTCTCTTAAATAAAATCTAAAAGAATAAAGATATAAAAAATTGTGATACAAAACGTTTTTTATGAGGGATTTTTTTTTCATTTCTCTTAAATAAAAGCTAAAAGAATAAAGAGATAAAAATTGTGACACAAACGTTCTTTAAGAGGAATTTTTATTATTTCTCTTAAATAAAAGCTAAAAGAATTAAAGAGATAAAAATTGAAAAAGAAAACTAAAAGAATTTTAAAAAATCAATTAAATGTATCCATTATTTATGAGACCAAATTCCATTTTTTTTTTTATAAAATGAATGTGAAAAAATATTTCATGTTAAATAAAACAATATGAAATATAGAAATAACATAAAATAAATGGAGAAGGGCCTAAAGTATCCTTAAAGTATTGAAAATGGTATCAAATTATCCCCATCTACCTATTTGCTTCTAAATACCATTGTTATTCATCTATTGACTCCAAAATACTCTTGTTATCAGCCTTTAGGTTCAAATTTGACCACTTCTTTAACAAATTTTTATTTAAATTATTTAAATATTTTTTAAAATATGTGGCACTCACCTAATAGTTATAATTTAATTAATTAATATAATTTATAAACTCACCCATACCCACCCATTACTTCTTAAATCTGTCCCAAATTCGACCCAATTAAATCAACATGCTCCAAATTATAATTGTCCACCTATTAAACATAACTTTTCATGTTCTCAACATCATCTTCTTCTCCACCTCTTTTTTTTCTTTCTAAAATGTATGTTCTTTTTCTTCTTTTTTTTTCTTTTTTCTTAATTCACTTTTTAGATACGAAATAGAAATTAGATAATTCAACTGTCGTATATTCGTTTTGAAAAATAATAAAAGAATCTATACAATAATTTTATAGATCTTAAGTAAAAGAAAATAATTTTTTTCACTGTAAATGCTAAATTGTTGTAAAGGCAATTTCCTGGAAATTCTTGTGAAAATTGCTTAAAATAAGAAGAGTAATTATAAACCATGTAATTCTTCTGCACCCATTTCAGCTCTCTTGGCTTGTGTTCTGTAAACTCTTCATTCAACCATGAATTACTTGATGAAGTTGAAGAATTGGAATTCCAAAAAGATGGAGAACTGTGATACAAGCATTCATACTGAAGTTTTTGTAAGAAGCGACACTAAAGGGTGCTTGGCTCCAATCAATCTTGACTAGTCCTCCACTTGTAGTCCAATCATTTACATTTCAAAGACTATTTTTTAAATATAATCTTTACCTTTAAAATTTTAATAAGACATACGATTATTATCTAAATGTTTACATGAAGAAATAGAGAGAAAGGATAAAATATTGGAAAATCAGATCCCATTCAGACATATTTACTCGTTAGTCAATATTTTTAGAAAAGAAATGTCAAAAGTTGACATACTAAACAGATAAATAAAACGAAAAAATACATAACAAAAAGAAAAGCGATGGGACATATTAAGGAGACCGCTATTAATTTGTATGATAATGACTACTCAAGGTTGCAAAGGAAATGGAGATGTTTGAATACATTTTTAAAAATGATTGACATTACAAAATCAACAATTTAGTAATCAACTACCTTCACAATACTAAAATATTATGTATTTTATAAAAAAGGAAAAACACTCTACGCACATGAATTAACATATGTTTCACAAAAAATTAAAATGTTACATTCACTCGGAGGCAAAAACTTATAAGCAAACATGAAAATGATGAGGTGTACTGAAAGAGACTATTACTCCCATAATTAAATGTCTCGTCGAATCTTGAGTACAAAAAAATTCCTTAGTATGAAGTGCTCCCTCCAAATGGAGCCTTGCGCACTGTGAATTCATATATAATTAGCCCGCAATATGGACACCAAATACAGTATAGAAAACTAAAAAATATATAAATTATAAGAACAATATGTAACTTTGCATGATAACCAAAGTTCAGACGTTGTTCTCACCTTCACAATGTTCCATAATAATTGATATAATTTTCATAGGAAGATTTTTTCAAAACCTTTTGAACTTCTTGCCAAATTAGACAATATAAAGTTAGACATCTTTTCCATTATCTTTAAAATAGTATTAGTAAATCATCAAATCAAATCCAAAGAAATTTATAAAGAGAATGAAAAGATTAATGAAAAATTACAATATAAATTTAGACATCTTTTCTACTAACTATTAACAAATCATCAAATCAAATTCAAAGAAAATTATAAAGAGAATGAAAAGATTAATGGAAAATTAAATAGTAAAATACGAATATATAAGGCATTAATATTTTAGATGTTAAAAAGCATTGATTCTGAATTTTAAATTGTAAATGTTGTCACCAATTATTATAGCCTTAATTTAAAAAAACTATTAAAAACTACTAATTAAAATTGAAAATTGGAATTTTAAACGTTCACTTTCTCAAAATTTAATCAATTAAAACCCATTATTAAGGAAACGGTTTAGAGCTACTAATTAAAATTAAAAATTGAAATTTTCAACGTTCTCTTTCTCAAAATTTAACTAATTAAAACCCATTAATTATTATTATAGACTTAAATTGAGGAAATTAAACGGTAACTAGTTAAAATCAATTTACATAAAATAGGAAAAAATATCCTCTGAAAATGAGAAAATAAATAAATAAGCTTCTTGATCATTGAGGTATGCCACATCAACAGTCTGATCATCCAGTTTTATATAGATACTAAGGAAATAGGCCGTGTTTTTCGCGGTCACAAAGATGTTTTTGAATTTATAAAATAATTTTGTTATTATTAAAATTATCTTTAGTTTTAAAATTTAAATAAATTAAATTTCTGGATATGTTATTATTTTCATTTATTTTCTTTTCCTTTAATCTCTTTAATCAATTATTGTGCTTTAATCATCTTAAAATACTTAAATTTTATATAACAAATAATTTATTTAAATAAAACTGTAGAAAGAAAGAAATGAACTTCAATACAAAAACCTACACTTGTCTGAGTTACAAAACTTTTCTTTTAGATTTAGTTTTACATGGGTTGATGAAGTTTGAGAATATGAGGAAGAACTGAAATCAGGTCAAAATAGTATGTGTAAGATCAGATCAATTACAATTATTTTAATATACGGTGTTTACCCATCCTTGAGGAGAAAAAATTGCGGAACTGACCATGGTTGAATTTTCATCTTTGTTTTGAAACTGTAGGTTGTGACTCTTTAATTGTGATTGAAATCTGTTTATGTTTGTGCTTTTAATGGACATGAGTAATTAATTCTGCTAACTGTTAAACAAAATGCTTTAGAGGACTAACTAGCAATTTACTGCTTGTTTTAGAGTATGTTATACTTTGTAGAGTGAGTGCACTTGAAGTTTGCTTGATTAAACATAAAATAGGTTCCAAAAGTACTTTAGTGTACAAGTAAAATATCGGTGAGTCTCTTTTATCACAAATTGTAATTTTTTAATCAGTACAGACCACAAGTAAAATAGTTGCAAAGAGTAGATAATGCAAGACATGCCTAACAAACCAAGTATTTAAGTCTTGTGTGGCATTTTAAGTAAAACTTGGATATCAGTGACTCTGCCGTTTTTTCTTTTGTATTGTGAGATTATTCCTCTAATTAGTTTAGTTTGAAGAATTCTAATATGTAAGCTTACTTTTCTCTTATATGAACAGTCATGAAGTGTTTTAGTGAAACTTGCTTGCATCCATGTTTTAGAGACTTTTGAGAGGAACATCACACTTGACTGTTACTTGGTACTCTGATAGTAGCTTTTCCGGCTCTGCTCTCCATCCAATAAAAATTACTCACCATCAAAAGAAATATAAATGTGCCCTACGTTGCTGGGGCTCGATTTAGAGGTCAAATTCTTCATAAAATAATTTTTACAATTCGGGTGATATGAAATCCATGTATGCATATGGGTGCGGAGATTCACCTAAAAATAATTAAAATATCTAAAAATCTATCTATATAAGTTAACCTAAGTTATGAGATATTACGTAGAGAACTAGAGGAGGATCTGAGAAGGAGATCAAAGGAAACAGGGTGACGTAAATTTTTATATAAAATGTATTCAATTTTCTTCAATTTCGCTTCAACTTTTGTATTGATTATAGAAATTATTAAAACTGCTCCGACTTTCTCCCATCAAATTTCGTCAAAGTATCCAAAACCAATTGATCAAATCGGACACAAATCACACATCCATACCGTGTCGACACAAGTATGACACCAAAAGTGAAAAAGTCTCAGAAATTTAGAATTTTTTTCTGCAAAGTCTTTCAATTTCAAATGATTTTGTAATTCCTAGCCCTCACTAGCCAACATAGAAGAGATTCTAGACATTGTTAATAGAAATTTCATTTTTAATTGTTGTGAGCTTATCTCATAGAAAGGTTTTAGTTACTTATTATTTAGCTTTGTTGGCAATATGGTGAAATTTACAGTGCTTGCACTCCATTTTTCCAAGCTTCTTTAACTGTATATTAACTTAACGACATAAAGAATTATCTCAAAACTGGACTATTGTCATATGTTTATGTTAATTATTACTTCATACGCATATTTGCATGCCCTCTTCTCTTAATCATTAAATGATGGGTAATTTGTCTATTTCTATTCTATTATTTGAGTTGCTTCCTGCCACATTAGTAAAATAATATGTTGAACAAAAAAATCTGTGACGCCCCCAATGCTTTAATAAGGTACGCTACAATCAACCATATGCACATAGATTTTTCAGTATTTGTGTTCATCAAGTGCAGTGAGAAAAGGATAAAAAGAAGATGAGTGTGGACAATTTTGTCCATCTTTGTGAAATTGTTAATTGTGATATGCATCAGACAGATATAAATGAAATAACCTGAAGTATAAAAATATATAACATTCTTGATCCATGATCTTTATGTCCATTTTGAGACTCTTACTACATTTTCATCTAAGTTCATTCCCTTTTAATTAAGATTTCATAGGAAGGGAAAAAGGACTGATACAATAGTTAAGAGCACAAAAATTAGCATGAACATGTACAAAAGTTGAGAGTTATATTTGATACAATTGATTAGAACTTTACTGCCTATGAACATCTAAAGATGCTCATTCAAGAATATAAGAAAGAAAATCATGACATTAAAGTTCCTAGAGCCCATCATATTTGTTGTATGAATTTGATGAACTATAATAAGCATTTTCATCAATTTATATGTATATGTTATGTTTATCATTTTATTACAGTTCATATTTATTAAGTACAAAATATAGCATTCATACTTGATTTCCTTGTAGATTTCTTTGTTACCCTATTAATAACCTTGCATCGATCATATATAATCTTATCATTTTCTTGGCAGAAAGTTTTTGAAGATATAAGCAAGTCGAACCTCTTCTGTGTTTTGTCAATCAGAACACACACGAACTACAATAATCACAGGAAGAGAACCAAACAACTGCCAATGGCATAGCAGCTGCATTACTATTTTACCTTTTCATTTTGATACTAACTTCTGTGAATATGTAAATAATGTAACTATTTCCCTGCGAATGTATATTTACATACCAACAATCAAACAATATGCTTTACGTGTAGATAATGTGTGTAAACTGCTCATCCTATCTATTAATTAAGTTAACATTACTTCTAGATTTCCATTCCACTAAAGCTGCACGAGTATATTGCGCGTATGAAAATATTGGGTCCGTGCGCGCACGGGAAATATCATCTAGTATAAAAATAAGAAGGGGGGAAAAACACACAAACAGAATTTCTTTGGTTAATTTTTGTTTTAATTTTTACTTTTTTTTTTCTTTTCTTCCTTCTTTCTCCCTTGCCCATTCATTTTAAGAAAGTAATATCTGCCTTAATTTTCTTCTCTTCTTTATATATATAAAACATATAAATAAAAATAATAATTGATATATCACTCCATTATAAAGCTTTTTTTTTTCTTTCAAAAAAATTATCGTTAACTATATTATAAAAAATCATAGAAGTTGGGAAAAAAAACCACTCATTTATATTAAAAAAAAATGCTATGAATTCAATACACAACGTTGTAAAAAAGGGGAGAGGACTCAAAATACAATTGAATTGTCAAGCTTCAATCCTTATGTTGGATAACTGGGAAATTTATCACTTACTAATTCCTTTTTATTGAAAATATTAAGTAAAACTTATGCTATAGTATTATTATTATTATTATTATTATTATTATATGTTCAACTTGGATTAGACTCCTTTCTATTTTCTCCAAGTTCTAATTTTGATGGAAGACACATAACATACATTAAAATTTAATTGACCGAAATAAAAATTTAACCATGATTTAATTAATTACATAGATAAGCCCTAATCTGTTTAAAAACATTATTATATATTGCTCCTTTTGCCAAATTTCTTAACTCTCTTTTGTCCTCGTCTAAAATAATATTTATTAGCATATACTTATCATCATCCGAGTAAGAAATCAATAAAAATAAAGACAATGAAAATAAAAAGGCGTTGAATCAATTTAATCTTAGCAACAAACAACGTATAAGCAACAAAAACATACATATACCATATTCTATATAAATACATGATAGAGGATTTAGAAGACAAATTCTGTAGTAGTTATAAAAAATAGATTTCTTCGAGAAACTCCATACACATAAGGAATCAAAATAGGAATAGAGTAAACATAAATAGAAAATGATCATAACAATTCGTCAAAAATATATAACATAACATATCAACAACTTACCAAACAAAACAAGATAAATTTATAACAAAGAGTTTCGTTTATATTTAAATAAAAATATAACATGCATATTCAACTTTTAGGACACACCACTACAGTTTTACACACAAAAAAATTATGTTTACCATCTATAAGCAAGTCATCATACGAGTGATCTAACTATCGACTTCATTGATAGTTAGAATACAAATAAATAAACTTCAAAACTATTGAACTCCTAAAATGATATGAACACTTGCGGTGCTAAGGCCATAAAAAAAAGAGACAACTAATTCTTGAAATAAAAAAGAAAACTTTTAAAACAAATATAGAGAAAGTATTGCTTCTATGTATAAGAGTCGTCTTTGTCACAATTGCAATCTTTACTTGTCCAAATTTCCATAGCTTATCTCTTCATTGTGTATTGTTCATGTTATTAACAATTAGTGTATATATATATATATATATATATATATATATATATATATATATATATATATATATATATATATATATATATATATATATATATATATATATATATATTCAAAATGCAAGTATTTAAGATAAAATCTAAGAACTTCAAGTAATCATATAGAGATCTCAAAATAGGGTAAATAATATACTTACATATAGTTACTTGACTATACTGGATGACCTCTATTTTCTAAATTTGAGTGGGATCAATGTTGGTAATGAGTACCTCAACATAGAAATCAAATTATATTAGCACAAAAAATGAAATGTTAATATATCTAATAAATAAGAAATTAAAAAGGAGGGGAGAAGTTTGAAGCTTTAAAAGAACAAATAAAATTGCAATTTAAATTACAAATGAAAAAGCAATTAAAAAGGAGGGGAGAAGTTTGAAGCTTTAAAAGAACAAATAAAATTGCAATTTAAATTACAATTAAAAGCAAAAATAAAAAATAAAAAAATAAAAAATATATATATGGCAATGAAAGTTGCTTTCTGTCCCAACTCCCATCATTGTTTCTTATTAAATTTTCCTTTCATTATTTTACTGCTGATTCTTTCAATTCTTCGTGCCTTAAATTTGCTGACATTTCATCGTATTATTTTCACTCCTTTGTAATTTCTTGATCATTGAAACCTTATTCCTGTAAATTAAAATACAGATCAATTAAAGAATAAGAATACAACAAAAGATATAACATGCTCATTCATAGAATATCAAGTGGAGTTTGAACAAGATAAAATAACTGCAAATTTTAATTTTGAAGGATATTTGACTCGAGTTCATAGAGAAAATACAATAAAATAATAGAGAAAGACTAACAAAGTTCGAATTAATTAATCACAGTGTATTATTATTGTAGACACGTAATTTTTGATCGAATTCAAGTTTGATATCCTTTTTAGAGCTTACATATTTTTTATAAATATAAATTAAATATTTTATTTAGTAGGTATATTTTTAAAAGATTTGAAAACAACAAAAAATAAAGTTACACTTTAAGGTATATTCTATTTTAATTTATTCAAAATTTAGTAAATAAATTATTGATTTTAATATTTTCTTATTAATTAAAAATAATAATAATAATAATAATAATAATAACCTCCCATAACCCCATTTCATTTCACTCCACTCATCCACTACTCCACATCACCCACAACCCCACATCACCCACAACCCCACCATACATATATACTCCTTCATCACATTGCAAAAAAAAGAAGAAAAGAAGGAAAAAGAAGGGAGAAAAAATCAGCAATAGAGAGGAGGAGAAAAAGAGAAAGAAACAAAAACAGATACCTATATACACACGCAAAAAATATATATAGGAAAAGACTACAAATCAAAAAAAAATCCAGCGACACTAGACAATAGTGAATTACTTTTTTTTCCTTCACTCACATACAAAAGTGAAGTCGAGATTTTATTTGTGGTTCCAAGTTCGTGGTTTATGAATCCTTTTTTTCTAGAGAAATAATTTTTACAAGAGGTAACACTTACTTTTATTTTACTTTGTATTAGTTTTATATCATGATTGCGCAAGAATTAATTTCAATATATTGAAGTTTTTTTCAGATTTCGTATGTGTTTAATATGTTAATATTATTAATGTTGTGTAACGAAATATATCCGAACATGTTGTATGACACGTGAGTATTTCTCACATGGAGTCCATTCCTCGTTGTTTTCCTTAATTAATTATCAAAATTTTTATGTTCGTATCTTTCTAATTTGAATGAGTTATTTGTTTGATAATGCTTAGAAAATATTAAATTATGTTTTATGTTATAACATGTGTGTTGTCTTGATCTTTCGGGTTGTCACGACCCAAAAATGAGCGTGATGGCACTCGTCTTATCCCACCAAGACGAGTCAGCCTAAACTCAGCCATTACAATAAAAATGCGGAAATTTGAGAAATCATTTCAAAACACTCCCAAAATCTGGTTGTCACGTGTACAAGCCTCTAAGGTATTATAATTGATTCATAAGAAACGCAAATCTCAAATGAACTTGTTTCTAGAATAGAACAAGGTCATAACTAAGGAGAAAGGAAGTACGCTGAAACGACAAACAACTACCTCACAAATCTCCAAGAAGCCTCAGACAAGACGAAGAGAAATATCACAAAGTCCGGGCTAGTAACCTACAAAAAAATTGTAGTAGCAAAGGGTGAGTATCAAACCACACGGTACCCAGCAAGTAAACGTCTAAACACAAGCTAAGGGAATAAAATACGAGTACTCCTTACACACCAACCGAACCTCTACAACTACAACCTGCATAAAAATAGCCCAACCTACAGTTCACAGTGTTCATAGCACCGAACTCATCAAAATTATTTTAACAAATTATACATCCTCAACTACAAACTAAATATTCAACAACCACAACTTTACACAACATGCACTCATAATATCAGCAACAAATAAGATCAAGTTCGTCAAATAGAGGTAATCAAATATCAAGTAATTCACAACCACCAATAAAACACATAATCATCAGGAATGAAGAATGTCATGGGATGCAATGCAATATGAAACCATGAAGTGATATACCTCAGAATACCAATTTCTCTCTCAACCATATATACATGATACTCCTCGGAAATACATCGAGAGTTCATGACCCATGGGGGACTCGCGAGGTCCATATACCAACACGGACGATCTCCACGTGTCTGTGCGGACGATCTCAACGCACTATCATAAATCAAACAAATTCCGCACGGACGATCTCCACGTGCCCAAATCATAATCATAACTTTTTATCGCACGGACGATCTCTACGTGCCTAAATAATCATAACTCGATCTCAACACGGACGATCTCCACGTGTTAGATTTTTACTCATACCCAATCTCATGTCAATGCATATGCACAATATGATATCAAATAAAGGAGATGATGCAACATCTCAATAAATCAAATGTCGCTATGACACACAATTACCTCAATTATCACAATTATACGGGTTCAGTAAAGAACACAATAACACATAATAAATCAAATCAATAATATATCAGTTATTGCCAATATGCTTTGGCATTCTCGAATTACAATCCGCATTCTATAGTAATAAACCTTCCCATTATAACACCGGTACTCGTACCATTCTCAACACATCACATACAAATAAATAATCACATCGTCTTATTACCCCTTTTTATCATTAGAATTAACCAATGTGGACAAGTCAACCCATCACCAAGTCCCATTAATTCCAAACATATATCACAAGGAAATACACTCATTCCATACACTTAGCAAGAGTTTAGAAATCCACTTGCCTCAATTAATCAGCAATTTACTCCGGGACTTGAGCCTTTCCTTTTCGTTGAACTTCCAATTTAATGCAATCTATTCAAATAAATGGCCACAATAAGATTTTAAAACTATAACACTCATTTTACTATAGGTTTAGGCTAGACCCAAAAACTCACCCAAATTTATAATCAAATTTTTAAATCTTGATGTCAACTGTCAATTAACATGTCTGTACTCTTTCAAAAAAAAAAGTCTGAATTTTTTAGCCTAGGGTAAGTCTCAATTTCTTTAGTGTTACCACTTTAATGGTATTCAAATAACTCACCACACCAAACCCTTATCTCAACATATTAAAATATAACTTATAATATGATAATAAAAAAATCGAAATCGAAGTAAATTAACTACGAAATATAGTTTGCAGAATGTAAACTATTTAAAATAATGAATTTACTACATATATCCTTCCTCATTCCCATGATTAAATCCTCAAAAAGCAATCATTGCCAATCATTACGTACCCACCACAAATTGTCTACTGTAACTTTTTAAGAACCAATATTTCCTATTGCTTTCTAACCATACATTATAATATTATATATATTCATATCTTAGCAGCAATATAATTTGTCAGGACTCAAAAAGAAAGCTTGTGGTTTTACCTGTATCGCGAAAGCTTTCCCCTGCAGCGCCGAACTTTGCCCTCTACCTCTATTATAATTAAATTTTTTTCTTTGTTGTTAGAAAAAAAAAACCTAACCCCATTCTACTATAATTCATCCTCATACTGGGTCAAATGGGTATAGGGTCTTAAATGTAATATTGACTTAACCCGTTAACTATCAACTAATAAAAATTAATTATTTAATAAATAGATATCCCTAACTAAATAACTGTAGTTATCGAACAGTTTAAATTTCCAAAAATTACATTTAGGGTCATTACATTATCCACCACTAAAAATCATGTTCGTCCTCGAACATAAGAAAGAAAGAAAAAAAATAACCAATGTTACTAAAATTTCTAAGTTATGTTGGTGTTTATCTCTCTATGTGAGCTCCTCTTTAAAACCATTTCATCAAGAACAATTTCTAAGAACTGAACTTTTGAATCAAAATCTGATATATCCACAATTTCAAGAGTGATTATCAAGCCACAGACTAACTCATAAACTCAATCTAAACAAAAATCCACTAGAACTCAACACAACCATCATAAAAAATCTTTTCTCACATAAACAAGATAACATTCTGAATTGGTACTGGCTACAATCACAGGTGAACTTGAACCAACCACCACATACTCATATTGTACAAACCATCCTAGATTTTACCAAGATTTCCTTGTGACAATATAATCTTTTCATGAGCTAAAAATATGATATTTAGACATCAAATACTAATCAAGGTAGAATCAAACTTATCTAACCTAAGAACAACACGATCAAGTAACCACATAGCTAGCGATACACCTAAGTAACAAAACCTCTGTCAACACTCTTAGACAATTGTAAATCTTCATACCTATTATATAGGTTCTCATAAGCAAGGTTGTGCGTGTAGAACTACTTATATACTTCAACTTTCAAGCAAAATCAAACCTATCATAACTGAAATGATCAATTCTGCCCAATGATCTCATCATATCAAGGGACATAAGAGGATCGGTTCATCCGATCCACCACTAAGAATTCACTCATAGATGTAGAAACACACACAAGCATATACAATGAATCACACTCCAAATCATGTCTGAAACGAAGTAGGTGGTTACCTAAAAATGTACAGAACCAAGGTCGGATAACAATAAGATACTCTTTTCATAGTGAACATATTATATGACTCTATATCTCAATTTTTATCCACCCACAATCAACTACCTGATCTCATTACACACATAATCGATTTATCAAACCTCACATACTTCTCACAGTACTTCATTGTAGTCAACACTCTTACTATTAACAAACATCGTAACCACACCATCCCTTTATGTTACTTTCAAACCATCACTAGTATCAAGGTATTCTTAGCAAATGCGTTATAGCCTCCAAAAATTTTGAACTATGACTCTTTCTGTCACGACCCAAAATCACAAGTCGTGATGGCACCTATGTTCCTAACCGATAGGTAAGCCAACCCAATACTTTTACCAATTTAATTCAATATTTTAAGTAGAAAAATAAGCGAAAACATAATATCAATCACTAAGTCATTTACAAGTATGAAATGCGAAAATCTAAATTACTATCCCAAGATTTAGTGTCATAAGTACAAGAGCCTCTAAACTACGATAAAAGTCTGAAACTAAATGACCAACCTAAACGCAAGGAATACCCTAAATACTAAAATAAAATGATAACTAGACGTAGAAGGAGGTGCGGGCCACATAATAGCCAAGTAGCTCACCACAAAACTCAGCTACGAAAGCTCCACGAAATGCACTTGAAGTTGAATCCAATCTGCACCACAAAAGAATGCAGCAAGTGTAGTATGAGTACGAAACCACGTGTACCCAGTATATCTCATTGACCGACAACGAAGAAGTAGTGACGGGAGTTTATATAAGAAAAATCAATTCTTTAGTTATACAAGTCTATATTACACTTACCAGTCAAATTTCATCAAATAGAGGTAATCAAACATCAAGTAACTTACAACCACCAAATAATTCACATAATCACCAAGAATGAGGGATGTCATGAGATGCAATGCAATATGACACCATGAAATGATATGCCTCAGAATATCCAGTACTCTCTCAATCGTATATACATGATACTCTTCGGAAATACATCGAGAGTTCATGACCCATGGGGGACTCGCGAGGTCCATATACCGACACGGACGATCTCTACGTGTCTATGCGGACGATCTCAACGCACTATCATAAATCAAACAAATTCGCACGGATGATCTCCACGTGCCCAAATCATAAAAATAACTTTTCTATTGCACGGACGATCTCCACGTGCCCAAAATAATCATAACTCGATCTCAACACGGACGATCTCCACGTGTTAGACCCTTACTCATACCCAGTCTCATGTCAATGCATGTGCACAATATGATATCAAATAAAGGAGATGATGCAACATCTCAATAAACCAAATGTCGCTATAACATATAATCACCTCAATTATCACATTTATACGGTTTCAGTAAAGAATACAATCACAATCAAATCAATAATATTTCAGTTAATGTCTATATGTTGTGGCATTCTCGAATTACAATTCACATTCTATAGTAATAAACCTTTCCATTATAACACCGGTACTCGTACCATTCTCAACACATCACATACAACAAATAATCACATTGTCTTTTATTGCCCCCTTTTATCATTAGAATTAATCAATGTGGACAAGTCAACCCCTCACCAAGTCCCATTACTCCCAAACATATACCACAAGGAAAACACGCATTTCATACACTTAGCAAGGGTTTAGAAATCCACTTGCCTCAAATTGTCGAACAATCACTCCGAAACTTGAGTCTTTCCCTTTCATTCAACCTCCAAATAAATGCAATCTATTCAAATAAGTAATTACAATAAGACTTTCGAACTAATAATAATCATATTACTATAGGTCTAGCCTAGACCCAAAAACTCACTTAATTTATAATTTAGTTCTTAATCTTGGTGTCTATCAATATCAACTCTTTCAATTTTCTCTAAATTTCACGCTTAAGATTAAGTCCTAACTCCTTCAATATCATAATCTAATAGTATTCAAATAATATAATACATATATTATTTAATTAGGTATAATAATGTGTCAACTTGAATCATAAAGTGGTGACAGAATTTAGATGCATATATAATTAGCATCCTTAATTATTGAACACGGTACCAAAAATCTAAACTCGATGATTTATCCAAACCTAATGGCATTAAAACTAGTGTCATAATAATCCCTGGCAGTATCACTATATTACTATAAAATTTCACAACTAAAATTCATTACCATTAACATACTATCACTAATTTCTTATTTTAAAGAAAACAATTAAAAGGGGCCACGCTGCACTGAAGCAATCAATTTGCTTCCTTTATGTTGAAAAAAAATCAGCCCTCACAACAATATAAAAATTGATACTTTCCTTCTACTAATATATATTTAAATAATAAATTGTTAAATATTCTACAATGTAACTTCTCAATTTTTGTGCAGTTTACCTGGAGAAACGGCTCCCTCCTTTACAGTTCGTCGATGCAGGTATGTTCCTGACTCTCTTTATTTTTCTAAAATAATTATATACTAACCTATTTTTGTTATATATGGGCCAAAAATATAGGGTTTTAATTAAATTTCAGACCTGGCCCAATATTATCAATTAAATAAATTATTTAAAATTATTCGTCAATTAAATAATCAAGATTATCAAATAGCTCAAAAAATTTCAAATTATTTTTTTTAGGTCATTACATTATCCACCACTAAAAACCATGTTCGTCCTCGAACATAACGATGAAGAAAGAAGAATAATCAATGTTATCAAACACCTGAGGTATAATTTCCAGAATCAATATTTATCTCTCAAAGTGAGCTCCTCCTTAAGATCATTTCATCAAGATCCACTACTAAGAACTGCTTTTTCGAAAATAAAAATAAAAATAAAAAATAAAAAAATAAATTGGAGGATTTATAAATCAGGAATTATACCAAACCACAGACTAACACATGAATCCATTATGAACTGAAACCCTCTAAACCATAACAAAATATTTTCTCACATAACCGAGATAACCTTCTGAATCAATATTGGCTACAACCATAAGTGATCCTGAATCAACCACTAGACAATCATAGTGCACAAATCATCACAAATATTATCAAGATTTCCTTGTCACAACACAATCTTTTCACTAGTTTAAGTCATAAATATTTGATCTTTAGACATCGGATAGTCATAAAGGGAGAATCAAACTTATCTAACCCAAAGAAGAAAATGATTAAGCAACCACCTAGTAAACAATACCTCCAAGTATACAAGACCCCTAACAACAATATCAGGAAAGATACTAGACAATTGTAACTCTTCATAGTAGCTCGTATATAAGTTTTCATAAGCAAGGTTATACGTGTAGAACTACTGGTATACATCAACTATTCAAAAAAACACTAAATCTATTTATTCTGAAATGACTAAGTCTATCCAAGAATCCTACTCTATCAATAGGACATAAGAGGATCGGTACATCCGATCCACCACTAAGGATTCACCCGTAGATATAGAAATACACGTGGACACATACATCGAATTATATTCCAAATTGTGTCCCAACACACAGTAAGTGTGTCACATAATGAGGTAAGCAAAAATATCGAATAATACCATATATTCTCTCCATAGTGCTCATATCAAACACTCCATTTTAATGACTCACTCTCTTTTATTTTTAGTAACCCACAACCAGTCTAATCCTCATTAAGATATAACAAATACTTGATTCATCAAACCCTACATACTTCTCAAAATAATCCGTTAAAGTCAACACTCTTAATACTTACAAACATCATAACCTCATAATCATTTACCTTACTCTCAAACTATCACTAGTATCAAAATATTCTTAGCAAACACATTGTAGCCTCTAAAAATTTCAAAATATGACTCTCTCTCTTTCCATTTAACCATTACATAACAGATATAAGTCACGCCCAAGAATTATAGCACTGATTTCAAATCTAAATAATTGAATCACATTAAATGTCAACTTCACGCAAACTTTCACATACTATTTTGCAACTACCATTCATACCATCATGTACCTCGCTCATGCCAAAACTCAAAGAAAATCTTGGTCACTCCAATAATTCTGTATAGTATAAGCTCAATCCCTACTCACCATCAGATGCCTATGTAACACATCATGACAATCTATGTTATCTAAATAAATAGTAGTTTCAATCTCTCAAAATTCTCGATAACCCCGTATAACTGTAGGTCCATACTGTCGCATATCCATAAAAAATCATCTATCACTAAATAATTTAGCCCCACATAACAACACATAATCTTACAAACCTCACAATTTTTCATCCAAATCAAAAATCCAATATTCATAAAAATTGTTTATAAATTCCTAGTGAGGCCATACTGAACAAGTTCACATCCATAGCCATATTATAACTTATATATGAAAACCTTTACATCCTTTAACTTCAAACCAAGAGTCTATATGACATGTCTTATTCCTTTACATATCTCAAATTCTTCCCATGACACAAATTTTAAATACCTTAAACTCTTCAATACACCAGATTTTTTTTTCCTTTCACTGACTTGCTTATCCATCTTATCATTTAACCCATAACCCATGATATTTTTACCTTATCCTTTAAATCAATAAAAAAAATTTTTTTTTACGTGAAACCCCATTTAGGTATAATAATCAAAAGTAACCAAATTTACTATTAAAATTATTTTTAAGTCTTTTCAAATAATTCACACTCAATGTGATCGATAATTTCTTACCTTATCAATTCATACCTTGACAAAACACACTACCACAAATTTAAACTCACCATGAAAAATTTGAATTTTGAATCAAACAATGTAACCCAATCCCTTTATCTATCAACATTAGCTCCTACCTTGATGATTTTTGTGAATTCACGTATCTTAACTTACCATTGATTGTCTCTTCATAGACCTTATTATATCTTTCACTAAAAATCCTACCACACTCCTTATCAACTCAAAATCACAAAAGAATTAATCATCACACTCGAGTTGAACGTCCGTACACTAAATTTCTCAAGTTTTATCCAATAGTTTTTAACCAATCTGATGATCCTGTGACACTAGAATATTATTTATAGCCAAATCAAAATGGATGGAATCACGTATCTCTGAACCGAATTCTCAACCCCTACGAAGATACCTCCTTAACCCTTACAATTAGAAAAATATTCTTACTCTTGCCTTTTTCCAAAGGCTACATTATATCCCACTAATTTATTATTTCTTCATTATGACTCTAACTCTTTTAAATTCTATTCGAGTGGTGTTTCAACACCTCCTACAAACTTTCCGTGCAACCACACTACTCACCCAATAATAGCCAACCATAACATTAGATTCTCCCAAGTTGTCATTTCCATATAAAAATCTATCTAACCAACAATCTTTATCATATAGTTCATCCCAATCACAATCGGGCACGAACTCTTACTGCCATTATACTCAGTTAACCCTTGCCATCAGCACAAAGTTAACTTGGTCATCGACATGACATCGGAAAACCAACTATACCAATCAAATTAAAAAAGACTAACAATTTTATATACACTTCTTTACAAAAGTTCTCAATTACGTTCACACAAGCACACTCGTTGAGACTTTCTTTATCTATAAGCTTGTCATCCTAATATCAATCTACTTCCATGGAGCTTACAGTGAAATGAGGACTCATTTTAAATCCTCAAGATACATTTCACAACCTTAACACATCAATATCATACCAAAGATCATATCCAAATAGAGCACACATTTCTACCCATCAAATAGCTGTAAAAATATTACCAAATTCATTTCATATCTAGCCTAAGCTATATGTATTCTTTCGTAGGTCAGATAATATCAAGAGTAACATACTCCATAACTCTAACCAAATAAGAATTGGTACCATTGTAATAGTCATTTCATAACCATCTTTGGTATACGCTCAATCTATAACACCACAAAAGAGTATCTGGCCTCAATTGGTGCAACAACATTCTTATCATTCGCTAAGCAACTCATACATATTATGAAAACTTTTCTTATTGTGTTTTATCAAGTTGCATTGTTCATTATCTTGCCATCAATTTAATTGGTTCACTTTCAATTATCGAACCACACATCATTTTCATAAGTATATCACTCCAACCCTAGTACCATATCTATCATCCAAGCCATACGCAACACCAACTACTGACATGAGGAACCACGTACGAGTCATCACATAATGAGAGGGAATGAAATAAAGCGATAAGAATAAAATCAGACCAGTATGCACGATAGAGATTCAAGAAGTGAAGATTTTTCCTAAAAGTCACTATAGCCTCTCGAAGATAAGTAACGAACGTCTCCGCACCGATCCGCAAGACTCTACTAGACTCATCTCTTGTACTCGTGAGACCGATGAACCTAGGGCTCTGATACCAATTCTTATTTGGTTAGAGTTATGGAGTATGTTACTCTTGATATTATCTGACCTACGAAAGAATACATATAGCTTAGGCTAGATATGAAATGAATTTGGTAATATTTTTACAGCTATTTGATGGGTAGAAATGTGTGATCTATTTGGATATGATCTTTGGTATGATATTGATGTGTTAAGGTTGTGAAATGTATCTTGAGGATTTAAAATGAGTCCTCATTTCACTGTAAGCTCCATGGAAGTAGATTGATATTAGGATGACAAGCTTATAGATAAAGAAAGTCTCAACGAGTGTGCTTGTGTGAACGTAATTGAGAACTTTTGTAAAGAAGTGTATATAAAATTGTTAGTCTTTCTCTCTTTCCATTTATACATCACATGATCAATAAGAGTCTCACCCAAGGATGACAACACTAATTTCAAATATGATAGTACTATCCCATGGAGATGACGCTATTGAATCATGTTCAATGTCCACTCCACACAATCTTTTTCATACAAACTTTCCAACTATTATTCAAACTATCATATACCTCATACCAACAATTAATAAATTCTTGGTCACCCAATAATGCTATACATTTATGAGCACATAATCTCTATTTACCATCTAGTGTCTATGTAACATACCACAACATCCAATGTAGTTTCATCAACAAAGTAGTTTTAATCATCTCAAAATCCTCAATAATAATGTAAAATTGTAGGTCCACACCGTTGAACATCAATAAGTTACCCATCATAATTTGAACAATCTAGCTCGACATATTCACATAGAATCTTTCACACATCATTACTTGTCACCCAAACTAAAACTCAATCCTTATAAAAGTTGATGATAAAATCCTACTAAGTCTATACCAAACCAATTCACATCCATAGTCATATTTGAACTCATAAGTGGAAATTCATATAACATTCAACTTGAAACCTTGGGTCTATATGAGAGGTCTTATTCTTTCACCTCTCTTAAATTCTTTCTATGACGCAAATTTCAAATATCTTGAACTCTTTAATATACCAAATTCTTGTTTGATTCGCTAACTTTCTTACCAATCTTATCCTTTTGACCAACAACCCATGACATTTCTCCTTAATACTCTAAATCAATACTTCAAATGAAACATTTTCTTAGATTCTCTATCAATCAAAAGTAACCAAATTTACTCAAATTATGTAAAAGTCCTTCCAAATGCTCAACAACCAATGTGATCAATCAATTCTTACCTTACTAATCCATACCTTGAAAAAACATATTATCACAAATATAAACTCATCATGAAAAACTTGATATCCCAATCATGTAACACAATCTCATTATCTATCAACATTAGCTCATACATTGGATATTTATATGAGTTTATGTATCTTGGATTATCATTAATCGCCTCTCCATCGACCTTATCATATTTTTCGCAAAAAAAATCCTTTCATTCTCATTATCAAATTCAAAACAACAGAAGAACTAATCATCATACTCGAATTGAACGTCCTTACACTCCTTTCTCAAGGTTTATTAAATAGTTTTTTTTTAATCAATATGAATGACACGTAGCCTTATCACTTTAACCAGAGCAAAACAAATGGGACCACGTGTGTCTGAACCCAATTCTCCAAGTTTCTCTAAAGATACATCTGTAACCATTGCAATCAAAGTATATATTCTAGTTCTTTCCTCGAGCTGAGATTAAACTACATACCACTAATTCTTTCTATTATGGCTTTAGCTCCTTTCAATTCTATTCGGCTGGTGTCCCAACATCTCATACAACTTTCCATAAAATCACACTACTTACAAATAGTGGAAAATTACAACATTAGATACCGCAAGTCGTTAATCACCATACAAAATTTGTTTAGCCAATAATCCTTATTATATAGTTGCATCTCAATTACAATTTTATCACGAATTCTTGTTATCATTATGCTTAGTTAGCCCTTATCATCACCACAAAGTTCACCTTTTCATCAATGTGACACCTTAAACTCAGTTATACCCATCAAATCCAAAGGACTAACCCACTTTTATATGCACTTTTTACTAAAATCTTCAATTACCTTTCCACAAGTGTACTCTTTGAGACTTCCTTTACCCATAAGTTTTTCATTCTAGTATATATCCATTCACTAGAACCTTAATATGAAATCACCGGTCCTTATTTAGAATCCTCGAGATACACTTCATAAACTAAACACATCAATATTGTACCAATGATTCACCACTAAAATTTTCCTTACAATATAATGCCTAACTCATTCGTTTTTAGTTACAAGCTAGGTGGTTTCTCAAATATGAATATGACATCAAACCTTATTATACGAGCATGCGATACAATTGATAACTCCTTATGTAGTTAGTATTCATACTTGACATCAAACGTATCCATTTCCATGTACCATTAGTACCACTTCGTGAAAGTCCATTACATCCATCACTAGAACACATCATACCTACCAAGGATCATATCCAAATAGGTTACACATTTTTACCTATCGAATAGCTTTACAATATTATCAAATTCGCTCCATATCTAGCCAAGTTATATGTATTCTTTCATAGTTCAGGTCAATATTACAAGTATCATACTCCATAACTCTAACCAAGTAAGTATCGATACTATTGTAGTAGAAATTCTAACCTTACTAGGTGCATTATTATTCTCATCATTTCCTAAGCAATCCATTCATGTTATGATAACTTTACTAATTGTAGTTTCCAAAGTTACAATATTTATTATCTAACCATCCTTTTAATTATTCCACTTTCAATTATCGAATCACTAGAGATATTATTTATACCACACAAGTATTATCCACTTTATAAGGGTAACTAACCTAACACAACCCCTTCAAATTTTTGAACATTCTAAATCTAACCACACATCATTTCCATAAGTATATCACTCCAACCCTAGTACCATATCTAACATCCAAGCCATATGAAGCACCAATTACTAACATTAGGAACTACACACGAGTCATCACATAATAGAGTGAATGGAATGAAGTGATAAGAACAAAATCAGACCACATACGCACGATAGAGATTCAAGAAGTAAAGATTTTTCCTAAAAGTCAATATAGCCTCTCGAAGATAAGTACAGACGTCTCCGCACCGATCCTCGAGACGCTACTTAAACTCAGCTTGTACACACGTGAGACCTATGAACCTAGGGCTCTGATACCATGTTGTCACGACCCAAAAATGAGCGTGATGGCACTCGTCTTATCCCACCAAGACGAGTCAGCCTAAACTCAGCCATTACAATAAAAATGCGGAAATTTGAGAAATCATTTCAAAACACCCCCAAAATCTGGTTGTCACGTGTACAAGCCTCTAAGGTATTATAATTGATTCATAAGAAACGCAAATCTCAAATGAACTTGTTTCTAGAATAGAATAAGGTCATAACTAAGGAGAAAGGAAGTACGCTGAGACGACAAACAGCTACCTCACAAATCTCCAAGAAGCCTCAGACAAGGCGAAGAGAAATATCACAAAGTCCGGGCTAGTAACCTACAAAAAAATTGTAGTAGCAAGGGGTGAGTACCAAACCACACGGTACCCAGCAAGTAAACGTCTAAACACAAGCTAAGGGAATAAAATACGAGTACTCCTTACACACCAACCAAACCTCTACAACTACAACCTGCATAAAAATCAGCCCAACCTACAGTTCACAGTGTTCATAGCACCGAACTCATCAAAATCATTTTAACAAATTATACATCCTCAACTACAAACTAAATATTCAACAACCACAACTTTACACAACAGGCACTCACAATATCAGCAACACATAAGATCAAGTTCGTCAAATAGAGGTAATCAAATATCAAGTAATTCACAACCACCAATAAAACACATAATCATCAGGAATGAAGAATGTCATGGGATGCAATGCAATATGACACCATGAAGTGATATACCTCAGAATACCAATTTCTCTCTCAACCATATATACATGATACTCCTCGGAAATACATCGAGAGTTCATGACCCATGGGGGACTCGCGAGGTCCATATACCGACACGGATGATCTCCACGTGTCTGTGCGCACGATCTCAACGCACTATCATAAATCAAACAAATTCCGCACGGACGATCTCCACGTGCCCAAATCATAATCATAACTTTTTATCGCACGAACGATCTCTACGTGCCTAAATAATCATAACTCGATCTCAACACGGACGATCTCCACGTGTTAGATTTTACTCATACCCAATCTCATGTCAATGCATATGCACAATATGATATCAAATAAAGGAGATGATGCAACATCTCAATAAATCAAATGTCGCTATGACACACAATTACCTCAATTATCACAATTATACGGATTCAGTAAAGAACACAATAACACATAATAAATCAAATCAATAATATATCAGTTATTGCCAATATGCTTTGGCATTCTCGAATTACAATCCGCATTCTATAGTAATAAACCTTCCCATTATAACACCGGTACTCGTACCATTCTCAACACATCACATACAAATAAATAATCACATCGTCTTATTACCTCTTTTTATCATTAGAATTAACCAATGTGGACAAGTCAACCCATCACCAAGTCCCATTAATTCCAAACATATATCACAAGGAAATACACTCATTCCATACACTTAGCAAGAGTTTAGAAATTCACTTGCCTCAATTAATCAGCAATTTACTCCGGGACTTGAGCCTTCCCTTTTCGTTGAACTTCCAATTTAATGCAATCTATTCAAATAAATGGCCACAATAAGATTTTAAAACTAACAACACTCATTTTACTATAGGTTTAGGCTAGACCCAAAAACTCACCCAAATTTATAATCAAATTCTTAAATCTTGATGTCAAATGTCAATTAACATGTCTGTACTCTTTAAAAAAAAAAAAGTCTGAATTTTTTAGCCTAGGGTAAGTCTCAATTTCTTTAGTGTTACCACTTTAATGGTATTCAAATAACTCACCACACCAAACCCTTATCTCAACATATTAAAATATAACTTATAATATGATAATAAAAAAATCGAAATCGAAGTAAATTAACTACGAAATATAGTTTGCAGAATGTAAACTATTTAAAATAATGAATTTACTACATATATCCTTCCTCATTCCCATGATTAAATCCTCAAAAAGCAATCATTGCCAATCATTACGTACCCACCACAAATTGTCTACTGTAACTTTTTAAGAACCAATATTTCCTATTGCTTTCTAACCATACATTATAATATTATATATATTCATATCTTAGCAGCAATATAATTTGTCAGGACTCAAAAAGAAAGCTTGTGGTTTTACCTGTATCGCGAAAGCTTTCCCCTGCAGCGCCGAATTTTGCCCTCTACCTCTATTATAATTAAATTTTTTTCTTTGTTGTTAGAAAAAAAACACCTAACCCCATTCTACTATAATTCATCCTCATACTGGGTCAAATGGGTATAGAGTCTTAAATATAATATTGACTTGACCCATTAACTATCAATTAATAAAAATTAATTATTTAATAAATAGATATCCCTAACTAAATAACTGTAGTTATCGAATAGTTTAAATTTCCAAAAATTACATTTAGGGTCATTACACGGGTGCTAACAAAAAATAATAATAATAAACTTGTTAGGATAAGAAAAAATAAAAATAAAAATAAAAACAATAATATAATGTACAAAATCTCGAAAGAAAATATAAACAAAAAAGGGAAACAAATGTAAGGAAAAAAAGATTTATAAATATATATTATTTTATTTTTAAAAAAAAGTAAGAGGAATGTTTAATAGAAAGTCAAACAAAATGTTATAAACGGAAAATATGAAAAAACGAAAAAATAAAATAAAATAGAACATTGCCTATAAAAATTTAGGAAGAGAGAAACAAAAATTTAGGAAGCGAGAAACAGAAACAAAAAAAATAATAAAAAAATAATTTTTTTTATTAAAAAAACAACGTGTTAATGAAAAAGAAGAATTATCTTTTTTGAAGGCTTTGTGCCAAAAAAACAACATAAAAAGTAAATAAAGTCTTGAAAGTATAAAAATAATAATAATAATAATAATAATAATAATAATAATAATAATAATAATAATAATAATAATAATAATAATAATAAAAGATGAGAAGGTAAAAAGAGAAAAAGAAACGTAACAAAAAAAAATAATAAAAGAAAAAGTAAAAAATAAAGAATATCTTATTTTACTCTACTTTGTTTGATTTAATTTATATGGGTATATATATTTTTAGTTAAAGGGCATAGATTAATAAAATAAGGTAGTTTTAATATATTTAAATAAATCATAGAATGAGGGTAAATGACATTTTTACTATTAAGCTAAATGATATATTATCCAAAATTAAGTCAAGTCATATAAAAAGTCAATAAAGCGACCGTGCTAGAACCACGGGACTCGAGAGGTGCTTAATACATTCCTTTCGGTCAACAGAATTCCTTACCCGAATTTCTAGTTTGCAGACCAAACAAAGAGTCATTTCCTTTTGATTAGGGATTAAACAAAAAGGTGACTTGGAACACCGTAACTCAATTTTCAAGTGGCGACTCTGAATATAAAATAATCCCTTTTCAAAATGTCACTTTAATTGAAAAAACTCTTTTCTTTCAAAACAAGCTATCTTGAGAGAAAAAATAGGGGTGTGACAATTATGTAACTTGTGAAATACTTCCTTAAGATAAAAGAATTCACATATGACTCATGAAGCATTCTCTCTATGCATGTATAAATTATAGAGAATACGCCTTGAAAAAGTCTCAAATAAGCAATATGTGGATTGTAGACAATGAAAAAGATTTGATGCTGCTCAAATATATATATGAAAAATGAAAAAGGTTTGATGTTGTAAATGTTCATAAATAGATATTTTAATAGTGAAAGATGAAAAGGCAAGCAAGTTTATTTGATGAGATCATTTTTAGGAATTAATAATTAATAAACAATGTAATTAATTTGTTTTAAGCACTTTTTATGTTACAACTTTTTGGGGAAAAAACGAAAGATGACAAATTAACCTTCTCAATTTCCTCTACCTATAACTTCTTCATGCATTTAAGTATATTTACTCACCTTTCAGAATTTTAAAAATGAATAGAAGTAGAAAATTTAGGAAATAAAACAATAAAATGTCAAAAAATAAAATGAGAAAAAGAATAGATATGAATAAAGGTTATAGAGAGGTGCCACATCACATCTTTTATGATCCTCCTATATATATATATATATATATATGACATTTTTTAAATTTTAACTTTATACTTGAGAGCAATTCATTAGAGGAACAAACACATCCAATTTATTTAGACAATTAAAAAAGAGAAATCAATACAAAAAAATTAACGTAAATAAATTTAAGTTGATGACATGTATCTATTTTTATTTTTAAAATGTTTATTTAAAGATTTAAATGGTTATATGATATTTAATTATTAATTAGTTAAATTATAATAAAATTATGTCGTTGACATGTGGCATTTTTTCTCCTCATATATATATATATATATATATATATATATATATATATATATATATATATATATATATATATATATATATATATATATATATATATATATATATATATATATATATATATATATATATATATAATCGTTTTTCTTTAAATGAGGAAAATGAAAGACTATAACATAACATGCTATAATTATATACTTAATTGTTTTTTTGAAAACTGAAAATGAAAGACTAACATGCCTTTTAAAGAAACTGTAACATTTTTTTAATTTAAAACAACAAACAATTTCAATTCGGATAAAATACTTTAACTGTTTTTTTAAAATAGTAACTTTTTTCTTTAATTAAAATATTAATTAATTCTATTTAATTAATTGATTATTTGTAAAAAAAATATGCAAATCATATAGTGTAAAACACAAATTATCTCTTATCCTTACTCTTTTACAAATTACAAAAAATTTCATATTTTTAGTAAGTTCCGGATACATATTATGTTGTATGAGACATTATATTTAATGTAAGTTTATCAGTTAATTGTGTGAAGTGAGGGATTAGAAACTGAAATTTTAATTAAAACCCCCTAAATAACGTTATTAGTACCCGAAAATACGCCTTAATTTATTTGTTTCAAACATTCAGTCTATATGAAATACTAAAAGCATTAGAATTGTTTATCTCTGTTCATCCAAGAGTTTTAGAAACGTGGTTCATAATTTTCTTTCAAGGTGATTTTGTGAAGATTCGTAATGAATATTTCGATCTTGTTAAAGCATTCAGGAATATGGAAGAGTGAGGTTAGATACGAGCGATACAAAAGTGATGAGATAATGATTGGGAAAATATTTCATATATGAATCTTATTTCAACCATTGCAAATGAATTGAAAAAAATGAAGGTATTTATGCATATATCAATTATTATGTATCTTGCTTACTTTTTTTTTAGATTTTTTTGTATCATGTAATGTAGCACTAACTTATAATGCAGGTTGTTGCATATTTTGAATTTATTTTTTCAATTTATGAAGGTGGGATAAGATACATTGTTTGCCTTGAGAGAGAGAATTTTTTTGTGGTAGATTTCTGATGAGATACCTTGTGCGCACGCAATGAATGTTTTCAAGAAGAAGAATATCAAAGATGTACACTCATATTGCGCTGATTACTATAAACTTTGTGCATTAGCCAACACCAATGCAGTTCCAATGGAGCCAATTGGACAAAAGTGATTGGACAGTTCGAAAAGTGTTTTGGTTTTTTTGCCATCAAGATACAAAAAAATGTCTGATAGACCAAGGAAAAAAAGAAAGAAAAATACAGATAAAAAGCTAACCGCAAACACGAATTGTTGTGGACAATATGGACAAGAAGGTCACACTAGAAGAACATGCACTTTCTTTCCAAAAGATTTTTGATGATTATGTTTCCGAAGTATCATGGATATTTCATGTTTAATAATTCTCAAAGTGTAGCATTTGTTTCCACAGTTAAACAGAGATTCTGATACAATAAATTGAATCGAAACGTTTATTAATGTGCTCTATAATTTTTGTTTGTTAAACTCCGTCAAAAGTTAATATTATATTTATATATATTATACTTTAAATTTTTAAACTTTTGCATCAAAAATTCAATTAGTGTTAATTGCTGAGATTTTTAGCCAAAGGTATAAGAAACAAGATGTAAAATTTACTAATTGTATTAAGTTTAGAAATATAGTATCATGTGTTTAGATACTTAATAAATTTTCTTCTTATGAAGGCCAAATTATTGTATGTGATATATATATATACTTCATCTAGATAAATCATATTACTTAATATATCAATTGTTGGGATTTGTACAAAAGATATTTAATTTAAAAAAATTAACTAGCGTGTATCAAGTATAAAATATAGTATCACAATTTATGATAAAAATAAGTTTGTTATTTGATAATCATTTTTGTATCATGTACATAATAATTATTTACAAAAATTCTAATGATATGTATCGAAATCATCAGATACATTAATGTGATATTATTCAGTGACAAAATTACATTAATGTAATTATTTTCATAGTTATCTGATACAATAATATCATTATTATCACACTTATCGGATATATAATTTTCTGAATTTCTCTTATGATATTTGTACTGTAAGTAGTGCCAAACTTAAGGAAGTGTTTTGGAAACTGTTTAACTACATAATTCATATTCTTTAATTGAAAAAAAATGATGTTGATACTTAATATCAATAATAAGCTTTAATACGATACATAAAAATGTAAATTGTACTTGATACATAATTCCAACTACAAATTATAAATCAGTCAATTGATACTTAATAAAAACAATAAGCTTTAATATGATACATAAAAATGTAAAATTGTACTTGATACATAATTTTAACTACAGATTATAAATAGGTCAAATTGATACTTAATAGAAACAATAAGCCAACTGATGAGTTGTTCTAAAACATACATGTAATCCTCTAATTTGAACTTTAAACTTTCATACGCTTTTGACAACAAAAAGTTGACCAAAAATGTTTTATTGGTAAAATGAATAAATGATACAGAACACTAATATTTATAAATTAATGATAAATATCAACAGTTCTAACTTATTTTTCTTTATTTTATCTTCTTGATACATTAGTCGTAAGAAATAAATAAAATGTACCAAAAATAAATTTTTGTGTATCAAATGAAGAATTTGATCAATATACACAATAATTTTTAATTAACAATAATGTTTCTACTATTACACAAAACTCATTATATGTGAATACAGAAAATTACAAATAAATAACTAAAATAAAATACATACCGATGGTAGTGCATGTCTGGATATGGCGAGGGCAACCTTCTCTACCCCTCTTCTTAGGTGTTTTTGCATGTGCCTCTTTTTTTATTTTTGACTTCTTGAAACTTTGTTTTGTCATTATTAAAAGATTATGCAAGCTCTTAGACCCATTTTCTGTCAATTTAGGATCTTCATAAATAGAGATTTGGTTAGTGTTGGATGTGACCATTTGGGTAATCCCAATACTAAATGATGGATGATTCATGGAGTATTAGAAAAATAATAAAAGAATGAAAAAATATTGAAGATGAAGATACTACTTATTTCAAACTTTGAAATTGGTTGAATGGAGAGAGCACAATTTTGAAATTCAAAATTGAAAAGATGAATCGGTTGAGAATATGACGGAGAAAATTTGAGAGTGAAAATTGTGGGTTTGGTTATTGAAGAATAAAATATGTGAGGAAAACAGAGGAGTAAATTTAGAGTGAAAATTAATGGTTTGAAATTCTAAAAAAATAATGTATCGGTAGGTTAGATTTGGGGGAATATAGGGATTTCTTTATCTTTTTTAAATAGTAGGGAAATATTGTGAAATATAAACTAAAGATGTGTATTCTAGTAATTTTTCCTTATTTAAAAGTTAAAATTAGATATTAATTGTAGTGTTGACAGGTAGGCGCTATCACCTATCCTATTATATATATAAATATAGAAGATATAGATGTTGTGTAACTATAGTAGAATTACATAAATGGGTCAAATTGTAATTATTCGAATGTTTCAATATTTATTTAAATAATTATTTATTAATTTAAAATGATTTAAAATTCCAAAAATGTGGTAATGACATGTGTCATTTTTCTTCTCATTTTATTTATATACTAGTATATGTGTCCGCGCGATACGCGTATAATTTAAAATGTAATAATTTTATAATTAAAAATTATTAATAAAATATATCATGCACTTAATAATATATTTAATACATTATAGTAATAATAATATATAATAATATATAATAATATATAATATAATAATAATAATATAATAATAATAATACAAATTATTAACTTATTTATTTAAGCACATTAAATTAATACGAGTAGTACACAATTTAATTTAAGATAAATTGTATATAATGACAAACTAATAAATTAAATTAAATATTATAAGGGTAAATTGTATATAACGGCACACTTTAATGTAATTGTACCCTGTAGCAAACTGTTTGTCACTCACTTCTCTCCCTCTCTCGCTCCATCTCTCGCTCGCTCCCTCGCACTTTAATATAAACACAAGTGTATAAAATGTGATTTTGTTTGTGTAAAGCGAGAAAAAAATTGTATATATACATATATTTTCGTTTCCCTCTCTCCCCTCTCCAAAATCTCGCTCGCCACTCTCTCAGATCTCGCTCGCCTTTATCGCTTAGACAAACAAAAATAAAATTTATAAATTGTGTTTCTATTTGTATAAAGTTAGAGAAAATTGTATATATACTTGCAAATACATATATCTTCATCCAATACAATAATTATACAATACACATATTCCACTGCCCAATTTTCTTTTGTCTTTCTATCTTTCTCGTTTTGTACATACACAAATTATATAATTGATTTGTATACAACTGTAATCTTTTGTATATGTATAGCGAATTATGCAATTGGTTTCTTTGTATATGTATATCGAATTATATTTATGTTTGTGATAGAGCGTAATTATGCAAACTTTGCTATATAGCATACAAATATAAATTTTATATTTGTTATATGTGAAAGTTGCTCTTTAGTTTATTGTATTACTATTATATCTAAAGCCATATTAGCTATATTAGTTTTATAATATATAAATATAACACCCCATACACATTTAAGACGATATATATCTAGTTATAAACATACTCTTTAGAAATAAATTACTTATAGCATATTATTATCAAGTTATAACATATCAATTAAAAATATTAAAAATATATTTAATTAAAAATAAATTATAAGTAATTATATAAATAATAATTAATTAAAATGCTTATATATTTTTTTTAATTTTTCAGTTACTTTTTTAAAACAAACTCTTAAATATTTACAGATTAATATTACAGTACCTTTTACAGTTTTTAAAATAAATAAAAATTTATTATTAATTAAAGTCAAATCATAGTGTTACCTTTTTAAAACAAAACCTAAATATTAGGAATTTGATCTTAATTAAATCCCTACTTTACCTTTGTTCAATAACTACCCACCCCCACTACACCCTATACCCGATAACCATTCAAATTTACCCAACACGCCTAAATTTCCTTCTTCCCCAAATCGTCCTAAATCATCATCTTCACCAGCAATTCCTAAATTGTCATCACTCATAATCTTCCCCATTACGAATAATTCATCCTCATTCCCATCACAGATTGATTTCATTCAACATCATCTTCATAAATTACTTTACTTTTTGTTAAGTTCGTAAAGAATGTCGAGAAAAGCCATTGGAACATCCGGTAAAAGTAGAAAATTGGTTGAGGAGTCATCATCCGATGACTTTCATGCTCCTTCATTCAATATTTTTACACAAACTCAACCACAAAAATCAACTGAAAAACAGACTGCCAGTTCTGGTAAATCGAAGACTGAAAAAAAAAATGCAAAAGAAAGAGAGAAATCGAGAAAGGAAAAATAAATTCAAGCATCGTCAGAATCAGATTCTGACTTTGTTGACGAATTAAGAAATAAAAAATTAAAAGGTATTGAAATTGGTCGATCGACAAAAACGTCCTCAAAGATGGAATCAGAGATACAACGCACAAAGAAATCCAAAAAAGTTGTCAATGTCAATAAAAAAAACTATTTTAAATTTTGGTTAAAATATTATATGTAAGTGAGTTTAATTTTTTATTTTATTTGATAATCGTATAATATATGACATTTGTATGAGTTTTGTATGAATTGTTATTTTTGTATTGTATATGTGTTTATTAATTATTTTTACTTGATATTTTTTTTATATATGAATAGTATATGAGTTATGTATTAATCGTGTATAAAGTGGATTTACAATGTCGTATGCGAACATTTTAATTTTTTTTAAAATCTAATATGTATTAATATTGTTTGAATTATGTATGAAGTGATGTATTTGTTTTGTATGAATTGCATTTACTGTCCTTTAATATGACACTGTATCTATGATTTTTTTATGAAATTATATACTGTATGAATGATGTATGAAATGATGTATTCAGTTTGTATGATTTGTGTATGAATTGCATTGACCGTACATAATATAGCAGTGTATTTATGATTTTTTTTATGAAATTATATATTAAGTTAAAAATATTAATTTAGTTTTATCAATTTTATAGGGGAAGAAGGTACAAACACATTTATCTTCATGTATCAACAAGAATGTGTTTGCTGATCTATTGACCTTCCTCGGCCAAGACAAGTTCCAACAATTTTTACAGGAAACACCTTTTGGATGTTTTTTATGATTTACATAACATAAAAATCCGCTATCAGTTGTTACGCCATATTTTTCTGATTGAAACTGAAAATAAAAGAGATGACATGTTTGTCATAAACATAAATGGTACATAATTAAAGTTCAGATTAAAAGAATTTTTAGTTGTAACCGGTCTGAAATTTGGATCAATTTCTGAATTTGTTTCTGATCCCTTTGTTTCAAATAGAATTATTGCAGAAATTTTCGGGGATATGGACAAGTCCCCAAGTTAATTTTTTACCACAAGTTTCGATTGAAAAACTTTTGGAAAGAGGATGACCGTTTAAAAATCAGAATTGTCTAGCTCCATACGCTTTCTTAAACTGTTCAAAGAACTAAATCCATGAAACATCGTTTTCGAAATCCACTATCGCATACGCCAACGAAAGTATATGACCTGATCCATTTTTTAAAAAAAATATCACACAAATTAAAAACACAATTTTAGTATTTGTTATAAACGTAAAATTAAATGGGATCAAAAAATTCCTCCCGAATCCATCGTGCTGGCAGTTAACAATGTACCACCATATGAACATTTTAATCCTGCCCCATCAACAACTATACAATTGGCCTACAATACTCTCAGCCTCTAATACAAGCTTCTAATGCGACAAATGCGTATAAGAATTTATCACAGTCTTTTCTTTTTATTTTCAAAACCAATCCTGGATATATTTGCTCCAATATATATAGATAATATGAAACTTTTACAATTATATAATGCGACATTTTAAAACATGATATGTATAACTTAATGGTTACACAAAGAACACTTAATTGATACAAAAAGGATACATACTTTTATACATATTTAATTATAATTAAACACAAAAAGGATACACAATTTATACATAAAGAATACAAGAAACAGAAAAGTTCAATTCTTTATGAAAACATACTCTATCGTCTTTGCATTTTTACCTTTAAAAAAACTTTAAATTCATATTTTATATTGAAATTACTTGGTAATTTGGCATATGATTCGGCTGGATCTCCACACATCAATTTTATTGCTTTTTCTTTAGCTCTCCATGCCTGTATGTATATTAACGAAACACCATGCAATTTCAACATATCATCAGCTATATCCTTTAGAGTGTATACCGTAAATGAATCAATATACTTCTACATTATCAAGATAGCTACAACGTCAGTTATCCCCTGATGTCTTGCATACACTCTATCTCTAACTGAACAAATGTATTGAGCATTGTATTTCCTAACTTTGAATAAATTTGATTTATTCAAACTGGATGCTCTCATCATCCAAGAACAAGTATCAGAAATACAAATCAGGTGATAACTCTTTCAAAAATAAGAAAATATACATTTAAATTTTATATAACAAAACAAATCAAATAAGAAAATATAACTTAAAACAGTGATGTGCACTTACTTAGATGCATTACAACGCGTTACACGAAAACTGATTTTCGACAAGTCCAACATGTCTTATAACCTCCTTAAGTATTTTTTTATTATTGTAAATCTGATTCTCAGCTACAAATAGATTGGAATGATCACATATTACATCATTATCTCCTTCACTATTCTCATCGACAACTCCGTCTATATTCATTCCGATCAAACGGATAGAATTGTTAGAGTATAAATCAACGTTAGTCTGTGTTAAACTAACCTCAGAATTTATTCTAGAAGTAATAACTCCAGGATCTTGATTATACATCTCACAATCTTTCAAAGAGATGCACAATGGATATTTTGTAAAGAAATCCAAATTCACTTTCTTTTAATCTAGAAAAAACCCTACTCCGATATCATTGTGAATATTAATAGGTGGACACAATATTGCTAATAATATATTTTATCTCAATAGCATTTATATTTTGTTCTATATTAAGTTGAGATATTATCGCATTAACTAAATCACCATAAAGAGTAGACGCATCATATATGATGTCCTCTATCTAAAAATTGACATATTTACCTGTTTCACAATATTAAAATAACATTTAATACAACATAATACATATAATTGCAAAGTAATTTATACACACTTCATACACATTTAATATACCTTTCAATGACCTAAAACTAATAAAATTAACTTTTAAAAGATTGTCAATTCATAAAAAAAATTAATAGTCATTTTATACACAATTATTATAACTTTCATCATCACATGTTTATATATATATATATATATATATATATATATATATATATATTTACAAAAAAAAAGCTAACTAAACAAAAAAGAATAAAGATTTCATACATAATTCATACAGAATTATATCAACAGTTATCTTCATATGCCAAACAGAAACATATTTTATAATTACATCAAAAACGAATATTCATACACGATCAATACAAGTTTCATATACGATTAATACAACTTTCATAATTCAACGGTCCACAACATTATAAATACTTATTTCTTGACTAGTGACTAAACACATTGTACCATGAAATTCATTTTTTCTATTTTGTTCATAAATCAAGTATTACACGAATCTTCAATTTTATTAAAACTCAAACACCTATATCATTACGTGCTGTTTTTCAGATATGGGTTATATATCAAAACATTGTTTCATCCAAAAAAAACAAGCTATAATCTATATTTCAAATCTTAAAATAACCAACAAAAAAATAACAAATCATAATTAAAAATAAAAATAACACCCCATACACATTTACGATGATATATATCAAGTTATAAACATACTCTTTAAAATAAATTACTTATAGCATATTATTATCAAGTTATAGCATATCAATTAAAAATATGAAAAATATATTTAATTAAAAATAAATTATAAGTAATTATGTAAATAATAATTAATTAATATGTTTAAATATTTTTTTAATCTTTCAGTTACCTTTTTTAAAACAAACTCTTAAATATTTACAAATTAATATTACAATTACCTTTTACAGTTTTTAAAATAAATAATAAATTATTATTAATTAAAGTTCAAATTATAGTGTTGCCTTTTAAAAATAAAATCTAAATATTAGGGATTTGATTTTAATTAAATCCCTACTTTATTGTTGTCCAATAACTATCCACCCCCACTACACCATATACCCGATTACCATTCAAACTTACCCGACACACCTAAATCTCTTCTTTCCCAAATCGTCCCAAATCATCATCTTCACCAGCAATCTCTAAATCGTCACCACTCATCATCTTTCCCATTACGAATGATTCATTTCCATTTTCATCACAGATTAATTTCATTCAACATCATATTCATAGATTACTTTACTTTTGTTAAGTTCATAAAAAATGTCAAGGAAAGCAGTGGAACATCCGGTAAAAGTAAAAATTTGGTTGAGTTGTCATCATCCGATGAATTTCATGCTCCTTCATTCAATATTTTGACACAAACTCAACCACAAAAATCAACTGGAAAACAGACTGTCAGTTCTGGTAAATCGAAGACTGAAAAAAACAAAAAAAAAAGATGCAAAAGAAAGAGGGAAAAAGAGGAAGGGAAAAGAAATTCAAACATCATCAGAATCAGATTCTAACTTTGTTGACGAATTAAAAATAAAAAATCAAAAGGTATTCAAATTGATCGATCGACAAGAACGTCCTCAAAGAAGGAATCAGAGATACAACGCACAAAGAAACCCAAAAACTTTATCAAGATATGTAAAAAACACTATTTTAAATTTTGGTTAAAATATTATATGTAAGTGAGTTTAATTTTTTATTTTATTTAACAATCGTATAATATATGAAATTTGTATGAATTGCTATTTTTGTATTTTTTTTTTTAAAAAAAAAGAAAGTTCAATCAATTACATTACTAAACACATGAAAGCATGAATATAATACTACATACTAATTGATGCATATATCACTACACTAATTGATTATATTTCTCATGAAAAAGGTGCAATCTTTTTCATATCAATGAGTTCCACATCAATGGCAAAGCCTTTGCAGTTTGCATCCAGTAGTTTGCATAAGAATTCATGGTCGTCTTTGGCCCTGCAATATCCACCCTTGTATTTTCCAAATCCTTTGAAGAAATGCCATATTTTTCATCCCTCTTCTTCACTAGCTCTGGTGCCACCATGCCCAATTTTACACCTTGTGGAGACATCATCAATGCAGGGCTCTAAGTGGAAGCCTATCACCACCACCAAAACATTTACTGTATTTTATCATAGAGAGATGACCCCAGCAGTAAAAGAGAAGTTAGGTTTAGGCCAATCGATCCTCGATCAACTTGCCTGGTGCACCAAAACTTGCCATAAGTTGAAGCTGGATTCTTAATTCTTGCTTTTGGACCATCTCTGGAACTTTTGGGTTCATCCATAGTCTTCATTATTTTTACTTGACAATTTTTTATGTATAATAGTATATGAGTATGTATTAATCGTGTATGAAGTGGATTTACAATGTTATATGCGAACACTTTGAATTTTAAAAAAATCTAATAGGTATTAATATTGTTTGAATTATGTATGAACTGATGTATTTATTTTGTATGATTTATGTATGAATTGTATTTACTGTCCTTTAATATGGCAGTGTATCTATGATTTTTCCATGAAATTATATACTGTATGAATGATGTATGAAATGATGTATTCAGTTTGTATGATTTGTGTATGAATTGCATTGACCGTACATAATATAGCACTGTATCTATGATTTTTTTATGAAATTATATATTAAGTTACAAGTATTAATTTAGTTTACCAATTTCATAGGAGAAGAAGGTACAAACACATTTGTCTTCATGTATCAACATGAATGTGTTTGCTGATCTACTGACCTTCCTCGGTCAAGACAAGTTCGAACAATTTTACAGAAAACACCTTTTGAATTTTTTTATGATTTACATAACATAAAAATAAATTGTCAATTGTTACGCCATATTTTTCTGCTTGAAACTGAAAATGAAAGAGATGACATGTTTGTCATAAACGTAAATGGTACAGAATTAAAGTTTGGATTAAAAGAATTTGTAGCTGTAACCGGTCTGAAATCTGAACCAATTTCTGAATTTGTTTTTGATCCCTCTGTTTCAAATAAATTATTGCAGAAAATTTTGGGGATATGGACAAAGTCCCCAATTCAAATTTTTATCACAAGTTTAGATTGAAAAACTTTTGGGAAGAGGATGACCGTTTAAAAACAGAATTCTGTATTTTATTTTTTTATTTCTGACTGCTTCAGACCCTTCAAAAACAACAATTCCTAAATTATATTTTGATTTAGTTGTGTCTGGCCAGTATGCCACATTTCCATGGGCGAATGAGTGTTTTAATTTAACACTTAAAGCATGCAGTCATAAGTTGAAAAAAATTCTTCGTCATTTAAGTTCAGTCAGTTCCATACAGTATTATATGTATGATTTTATGAGTGTTGTCATCCATTTGACAACATAATTGCTATTCATGCTTCTGATCGCGCACCGCGTATCCTGAACTGAAAGACAACAAATGACGTTATTTGTTTTTACGATTTGAAGAAAGCGATTTTCAGAATACATGGCAATCAGGTAATTTTTTTTATTGAATGTATTAAAGTAATTATAAAATATTAAACATTCTAATATTTTCTTTGCTGCAACATAAATTTAGAAATATGATTTTTACTGAAGAAGAGTTTTATCTCATGGACGACATCATTTTAAGTCAATCTCCCAATTACCATAATTCGGAAGAGCAAGAAACCTCGGAAAAGCATGACATTGATTTTGATTAAAAAATTTGTAGAATTGAAAGCTGAGATTGCAGAGGTAGAAATACAAATTTTCTATTAAAATTGTTTTTAGATATCACAATATAAATATCAAAACTTATTACTTTTAATGAACAGGTTAAGGCGGAGCTGAAAGATCTCAAAGTCACTGTTAGTTCCAATCTAATTTTAATGAACTAATATAATTACTCTATATTTATTTTATTATTTTAATTTTAATTTTTATACACTGATAAGGTTGACAAGCACATGGTTGAAATCAAGACTTACGTCGATAACTCGACTAAGCTGATAATTGAAGAGATTAGATTGTCAAAAGGTCAACCAACACCAGATGCACAAAAACAGGTATGAATCTATGTATTTTATGTGTATGAATGTTGTATGATCATTGTATGTATTGATATTTTATGCCATTTGTGTTTACATTTATGACCAGTGTATGTCTTTTATATGAATAACAAAAAAAAATTAATATATATATGTGAATAATGTATTGATGTTGTATTAATTATGTATGACAGTTTATATATATATATATATATATATATATATATATATATATATATATATATATATATATATATATATATATATATATATATATATAATATATATATAATATATATATATATATATATGAACAATGTATAAAAGTTTTATAGAAATGCATGACAACACGTTTTTCATACATGTATGAATTCTGTTAATTTAATTCATACAAAAAAATCAGAATATATTGACGTTGCCTAAAAATTAATATCAGGACGACGCCACTCACAATGTTGCACAATCTGATAAAGATCCAACGGATATGCCGTCTGTTTCAATGGACGAACATGTCCACATGTCAAACACTGATGGTATGATATACACGTTATTATGAAATGTATTTCAATTTAAAAATTTATCTTTAAATAATGTTTTTTATCTTATGTACATGAATCTCAAACGTTAACTGATGGTCTTTTCAACGCTGACGTACCTGTATCATCAACTTCAAAACCACCAACATTGGATGATTATCTTGATTTTACTATAACACAAATCATCGCACTCGATCCAATTCTAAATGCCACCACGACTCTAAACATGCAACCAATACATAAGAATCTCGACAAATACGAATTTTCTCCTTATATTAGACTGTTGGAAGGCGAAAGCAGTTCAAAAAGAGTACTTGTATTCTTCCCAATTAAATATCCATTCTAAAATCATAATTGGTTTGATGTTCCAGATGACATGATCGAGGAGTTCAACCAATGGGTTATCAAAGATGTTTCAAACAGGCGTGGCAGGTATAAATGTCTGTAAATAAATTTATTTTATTTAAATTCTCAATTTCAAAATTTATACAATATTTTTTGCAATATTCACAGGAAAGCAGCATATTCATAGACTAAAAATACATTTCATCCTCAAATGGATTTTGGTGTTTTCAAAATCACAGAAAAAATCAAAAGGATTTTTTTTCATATAATGAGTCAACCGGGCAGACCTTGGGAGGACGGAGTAAGATATAATTTAATTCAATATTGAATAATTATTTTATAACAGTTGAATAAATTTTATACAGTAAGTTAGTATTTGTCTGAATCCATAATTGAGGTATGTATTATTTTAATTTAATATAGTATCAATTGTGTATGCATTGACGCATGTATTGAACTATTAATATACATAATCCAGTAAAATGCTTTATACATATAATTCATTAATATATTATGATATATGTATGCATTGATGTATCTATTGAAATGGTCTTGAAACATGTATATATATGGTTATTTTGTTTGATTTATGTGTGAATTGGGTATGAAACATGTATATACCTTTTTTATATATAATTTGTGTATGAATTATCGATTGTGTTTTATTTATGTTTTTTATTTGTAAGAGCATATTAATACAATTATGTATTATCTTCGAAAGAAGGCAAAATACTTCGAACAGTAACTTCATACAGTACTGCTGACTGTTGCTTTATGACGTGGGTTGATAAAATTGAGAAACAATGGAGACAGTCAGATTGTGACATGAGATGCATTGCCCCCGAGCACGATGTTGGATAGTGCATTAGAGAATTTAAGCTACTTGTTAACATTGCTTGATATAGGGTTGACGAAGTAATTATCCCTGTCAATATCAGCGAGAAATTTCATTGGTTGCTTGTTGTATTCCGAATCAAACTTAGATGTCTACATGTAAACAATTCGATGAGTGGAGGATCTGTTCACACCAAAAAAGTGCAAGAAGATGTTGATAAACTTGCAACCATGATTCCATTATTTTTGGTGAGCACATATTTTAATGGCAAAAGGCTTGATTTGTATGCGAACAATCTCCCTGAATATCAACACAAGTCTCAATCCAAACCTTTCAGTATCAAACATGTGACATATGTTCTTCAACAAGAAGACAGTTCCAAGTATCTATAGTTGCTATACTATATTCGTTTCATCTAAAATTACATCATTATATAGTTAATATGAATTTTTTCTAATTTTAAATTATTTACAGCGATTGTGGTCTATACATATCTCTTTTTGCCGAATATATCAGCAATGATATTTTTGATATGTCTGATATTGATATTGATTCAACATATCATCGTCGGAGGTATGCCACATTACTTTGGCATTATGAAAAATCAAAGAATGAAGATGGCGCAATAAGCGAAAGTGAAGTTACGGGTACAGTTGCAACAAGTATGGTGGACCTCACACGCCAAAAGAACAAGTTATGAACACCACCGATTATCCTACTCGAAGACCCCGTAATAGAAAGTAGAAAATTTTATTGCACCCTTTACATTATCTTGAATGGCATATTTTTTTGAACTATTGAACTATTTATGTTATTTTCCAGTGTTTTATTATTAATATGAATTACACATTGTTTTATATAAATTATCTATGTTACCATTATTTTGGACGAACTGATTACTACGTTTGTACACATAAAAATAATATGTATGCATATTGTTTGAAATAATTTTTGACTATGTATGAACTAGTTTTAAAAAAAATGAAAGTACCAAAATATGTTAAAAATAAATTTTATGTATGAACTTTATATGAATTATGTATGCCATATATTAATCATTGTAAAATAACATAACATCTATGTATGCATATTGTATGAAATATATTTTTAAATTTGTATGAAATAATTAAACAATAATTTAATGTACCAACATATGTGACAAAAAAATTGTCATTACGTATGAATAGATAACCAATATATATGCCATAATATATTTTTGTATTAATATGTATAAATCATGTATGTATTTTATATGAAATACATTTTAACTTTGTATGAACTAGTTTAACAATAATTTATGTACCAGAATATGTTGAAAATAATTTATTCTTATATATGAACATTGTATGCATTACGTATGACATATTGTACTTTGATATATAAAGAAGAGAAACGAATGGTTGTATGCTTTACTTAATATTTGTACTTTATTAAATTTGTATGACTTTTGTATAAATTTCACATGCACTATGCTCTATATATGAAAATTGTATGAATAGTGTATGAACATTATACACTGTATATCACATTTGAAAAAAATGTGTTTCAATGTTATTTGTATTTTGGCAAATTTTTACGATTTTTTTTTTTATAAATGTCAATGATAGCAACTGCACTCAATACAACGAAACGTGTGCCTAACATTCGAAACAACATAAAAACAGATGTAACAGTAAGAAATTATTTTTTTTGCACAGGATAATTTGAACATGTCTTTCTGTTGTGTCCAACTTGACGGCATCTACTGCAGGTGATTTTTGACCTTCACATTAGCAAACCCCTTCCAGCGTTCAAATTTGATCTTTCCGCTGATTTTTTTGGACGGGGTGACATTATTTTAGGCTCTAAAATATAACTTAGGCTCAACAGGAATGACATATGTATCTTTGAAATTCTTCAGGCTATAAAAAGCAGAACATAAATCTGCTTCATACAACTTTCTGTATCTAAGAATTGCAATTACATGTCCACATGGTATCTCATAATGTTGAAATCTCCCGAAACTACACATCTTTGTGTTCAAGTTTACTAAGTACTTCTTTGCTCTTTCGGCTACATCATGCATATCAACAGTTGAAGGTATCACCTAATTAAAAGTTTCAACGTGATACCGTTAATATACATGCCACTAAATATTAGGAAGTAAAATACAATTATTTATTATTGAATAGAGTAAAATAATTACGCTCATATTGTAAGACAAAGCAATACTTTTATGTAGATAAAGATCATATTTTTTTGTCAGATCAGATGTTTTCTTATCAGCCTCCTAATTGTGCTTGTGAATCCACCTTTGAATTGTTACCCTCATAAATTCAAGAAGTGAAATTACCGGTAACCTCCTTGCTATCCTGTTAACATTATTCAATGAATCGGCGATGTTTGAAGTCATGGTCCATGTGCGCTTACAATTCGAGTAAGCTCTTGACCATTTGCTATAACCAATATCAAACAAGTATGATCGTATTCACGTATCTATCTGATCTATTCTTCTCATAATCGTCTTAAACTGTTGATTTGTATAAGCCTTTGCCAATGTAAAAAATAAAGTCTTTAGTATTTCTATTGAAATTCTTCAACACATTAATTGACAAGTGTCATATTCAGACATAATGTTCGGATTCAGGATATACAGTAGCAGTCCCTTTTCATATGCTTTCGTTTAGATTCGACATAAAACACATGTTTTATCTAACTCCATACGCTTTCTCACACTGTTCAAAGAATTAAGTCCATGAAGCATTTTTTTCGAAATTCACTACCGCATGCGCCAACGGAAATATATGACTTTATCCATTTTTAAAAAAAAAATATCACACAAATTAGAAACACAATTTTAGTATTTGTTATACTCGTAAAATTAAATGGGATCAAAAAATACCTCCCGGATTCATCCAGTTAACATTGTACCACCATATGAACATTTTAATCCCGCCCCATCAACAACTACAGTTAGCCTACAATACTCCCAACCTCTAGTACAAGCTTCTAATGCAACAAATATGTTTTTCCTTTTTATTTTTAAAACCGATCCAGGATATGTTTACTCCAACATGTGCAGATAACCTGAAATTTTTACAATTATATAATGCGACAGTTTAAAACATCATATGTATAACTTAATGGATACACAAAAAACACTTAATTGATACAAAAAGAATACATACTTTTATACATATTTAATTATAATTACACACAAGAAGGATACAAAATTTATACATAAAGAATGCAAGAAACAAAAAAGTTCAATTCATTATGAAAACATACTATATAGTCGTCTTTTGCATTTTTACCATTAAAAAAAACTTTAAATTCACATTTTATATAAAATTACCTGGTAATTTGGCATACGATTCGGCTGGATCTCCACGCACCAATTTTATTGCTTTTGCTTTAGCTCTCCATGTTTGTATGTATGTTAGCGAAACACCATGCAATTTCAACATATCATCAGCTATATCCTTTGGAGTGTACACCGTAGATGGATTTATATACTTCTCCATTATCAAGACAGCTACAACAAAAGTTATCCCGTGACGTATTGCATACACTCTTTCTCTAACGGAACAAGTGTGTTGAGCATTGTACTTCCTAACTTTGAATAAATTTGATTTATTCAAACTAGATGCTCTCATCATCCAAGAACAAGTATCAGAAATATAAATCAGGTGATAACTGTTCCAAAACTAAGACAATATACATTTAAATATTATACAACAAAACAAATCAAATAAAAAAATATAACTTAAAACAATGATGTGCACTTAGATGCATTACAACGCGCTATACGAAAACTAAATTTTTCGACAAGTCCAACATGCCTCATCACCTCCTTAAGTGTTTTCCTATTATTTTAAATCTGATTCTCAGCTACAAATAGGTTGGAATGATCACATATTACATCATTATCTCCTTCACTATTCTCATCGACAACTCCGTCTAAATTCATTTCGATCAAACGGATAGAATTGTTGGAGTATAAATCAACGTTAGTCTGTGTTAAACTAACCTCAGAATTTATTCAATCAGTAATATCTCCAGGATCTTGATTATACATCTCACAATCTTTCAAAGAGATGCACAATGGATATTTTGTAAAGAAATTCAAACTCACTTTCTTTTGATCTAGAAAAATCCTTACCCCGACATCATTGTGAATATTAATAGGAGCACACATATTGCTAACAATATATTTTATCTCAATAACATTTATATTTTATTCTATATTAAGTTTAGATATTATCGCATTAACTAAACCACTATAAAGAGTAGACGCATCATATATGATGCCTTCCATCTGAAAATCGACATATTTACCTATTTCACAACATTAAAATAACATTTAGTACAACATAATACAAATTGCAAAATAATTTATACACACTTCATACACATTATATATACCTTTCAATAACCTATAAACTAATAAAATTAACTTTTAAAAGATTGTCCATTCATAAAAAAAAAAATTAATAATCATTTCATACACAATTATTATAACTTTTATCATCACATGCTATATATATATATATTCATTTTCACAAAAAAAACTAACTAAACAAAAAGAATAAAGATTTCATATGGAATTATATCAACAGTTACCTTCATATGTCAAATAGAAATATATATTATAATTACACCAAAAAAAAAAATTCATACACGATTAATACAAGTTTCAGATAAGTTTCATACACGATTAATACAACTTTCATAATTCAACAGTCCACAACATTATAAATACTTATTTCTTGACTAGTGATTAAACACATTGTACCATCAAATTCATTTTTCCATTTTATTCATAAATCAAGTATTACGCGAATCTTCAATTTTATTAAAACTCAAACGCCTATACTATTACGTGTTATTTTTTAGATATGGTATATATAGCAAAACACTGTTTCATCCAAAATAACAAGCTATAATTTATATTTCAGATCTTAAAATAACCAACAAAAAACAACAAATCATAATTAAAACCAACCTGATGAATTCCACCTTCCACCATGTTTAATTAATATCGAAACAATGTTCTCCATCACAACAAATCAAGTTCTTTTCAACGCCAAAATTTTTTCAATTACTAAAAAAAAACGAACTGGTATCTGATGCAAATCTGAAAGTATCGTGAAAATTGGGGGGGAAAAAACAACTTGTACGTTGATGTCAATTTGTTAGAGCTTTTTAAGGAATTAAATCAAAATTTAATTTCATTTCAACTAATTTGAGAGATTTAAGGCAACTAATTAATCTGAATTTTTTTAATTTCCTTAAAATGTGCTAATCAATTAACACAATTAATAATTGTATTTAATTTAAGTAATAAAGGATTACATTTTCCATTTAAATTTTTATCCTTTTTTTTTTCTTCAGCTTTTTTTCCAAACAAATATTTTTAATTATTTAAATTCAATATTATATTTTTTAATAATATGCTATAAATTGATATATTGAATGTTATATGTTGAAATACAAACTCTAATGCTATAATTTTAGAATATTAATATAAAAAATGCTATGTACCTAATTTACACTCATAATATATATGTTGATTTTTTTCTAAAAATACCGTTAATTTTGTGTGTGTTTTTGTCAGACGTCAAATACATTAAGGGTGTGTTTGGTATGGAGCAAAATATTTTCCATGGAAAATGTTTTCCTGGAAAACAAGTAGATTTTGGACTTATTTTCTCATGTTTGGTTGGTGAGTAGAAAATATTTTCCGAAAATTATTTTTAGTATTTGATTTATGAATGAAAAATATTTTTGAGAGACATCTTTTATTTTTACTAGAGTAAAAAATAATTTATGAAATTGAAAATATTTTTTAAAATCAAAATTATTATTTTTTGGGGGGGTGGTGGTGGGGGGTGGGTGGGTGGGGGGCGGGGGAGTGGGTGATAGGAGTAAAAAAAAAAATAAAAAATTAAAGTTGATAGTATTTTTAAAAATAAAATTAATTTTTTGGGGGGGTGGGTGGGGTGGGGGGTGGGGGGGCTGGCCGAGGGGGGGGAATAGGAGTTTAATAATAAAAATTGAAGTTGAAAATATTTTTAAAAAGCAAAATTTTTTTTGGGGAGAAAATGGGGTTGGGGGGGGGGCGGTGGGGGGGGGCGGGGGGGGGGGGGTCAGGGATCGGGTGAAAAAATAAAATTTTAAAATTGAAAATATTTTTTTAAAATTGATATTGTTCCCCCAAAAAATGTAATTTGAAATTTGAGGAGAGTTTTTGAAAATGTTTTCCTTAATTTTTGAAGGGAAGTCATTTTTCTTAATTTTGAGGAAAATGAGTTGATTTGGAAAACATTTTCCAAAACTTTTGTCCCAACCAAACATGGAAAAATTGGAAAACATTTTCCAGAAAATATTTTCCTTCATACCAAACACACTCTAAATATATTTATTTGTTTGTACTTTTATCTCTGTATATGGTTTGAATAAAAAAAATACGATACTAATACTTTATTAAATATGATATTTTATATGAAATATTTGATATCATAAAAGATTAAATAGCATGCTATATATATATATATATATATATATATATATATATATATATATATATATATATATATATATATATATATCTTATTGAATTTGTGTAAAAATATAACAGAAAATTAATTTAAAGGTAAAAATAATTTTAATTAATACAATTGTTATATTAAATTAATTCAAAGTATGTAATGAATATTTTAAATTTGAATTTGAATTGTATCAGAAAATATATGAATGTGAATGAGAGATTATTTATTTGAACTTTTATTTGATAAAGCATATTATGTGGGATTATAATTATAATTATTATAATTATCTTAAAATTCAAATTAAAAATAAAATTAAAAATTGAAAATTTAATTTATTTATTTTAAAAAAATAAAATTTTAAAACAAATAATGTAGATAAATGGTTAATCTATATGAACTACAAAGTGAAAAATATATCATACATTTATAGTACCGAATTCAAAAAAGTTATTACAAAAAGTTCCTATTTTTCAATGCTACAAAGTAAAAAGCATTAAAATTTTATATTTATTTTCTGAAATTCGATTTTTGATATGTACCAAATACGAAAAGCATGAAAATTTGCATTTGTATTTCTAATTCTCTAATGATTTTTACCATATCTGTGGATAAATTTTAAACAACAGACAATTGTTATTGTTTTTAAAATAAAAAAAATTACTGATTATAATATTAATTTAGATAAATATAATATATAGAAAGAAAAAAAAGGAGGAGCAAAAACCTACTATTTAGTCGCTAAAAAAGGTACTTTTCGGAATAAGATTAGTTACTTATTTTTTAAAATTCAAACTCATATTTCAAATTAATTATTTAAACAATTTTGATAATGTTTTATATAATTAGTAGAAACAAAATAACAAACCTCTACAAGTCAACTACTGAAATTGATAAAGAGTATTATATATATATATATATATATATATATATATATATATATATGTATATATTTCCATTAATAGAAAAGTAGAATATTACAAATGTAATTAAATCATGAAATGTTAAAACTTTAAAACTCAAATTTATATAACCTCTAATAATATTCACTTTCATGAGCTAAATTTTAAAATAGAGTTAAAGCGTATGTTACCTCATGTGATCATTTTATTATAAATTCTTTTTTGTCACCTATACAATAACTTCTTCCGTCTAAAAAAAATAAATTATTTTTATTTTTAATTTGTTTAGAAAAATCTTTTTTTTCCACACTTTAATTTCAGTTTCTCAAAGATTAAGATTACGGAATATTCTGATATATTTGACATGACTTTAGTTTAGGATTACATAATTGAAAAATCTTTTTTATTTTTTAAATTTCATATTAAATCAGTTTATATATATATATATATATATATATATATATATATATATATATATATATATATATATATATATATATATATATATATATATATATAATATTGAGGTCATATATGAGATCATTAGTAATAGCTAGTGTAACGAATAGAAGAAAAATTGTTGTTGATAAACGAAGACGATACATTAAAATAAATGGACGGAGATGAACCCAAATATATTGTTATAGTTGTACTTTGTGTGTTTAGAAATTTCCACGTCTCAACTATAATATAAATATATATAATATGAGTAATAAATTATATGCATGAATTTAACGAGTGTACCTAAAGTTATGTGGACAAGCAGAGACAGTGTTGTTCTCGAATACCTAAGCAATTTAATGACACTATTATATAGGTATAAGGTATGTTTTTAAAATGGCTGAATACATAAGCGGCCCCTTGAATTTGTACGTTTTTTTCGTTTAAACACCTTAATAAGGTTATATTCCTATTGAACATCTTATGTATACACAAAGTGTGTCTATTAAACACTTCAATGACATTACCCAAAAATATATAGAGTGCGTGACTTTCAAACACTGTAATATGAAAGAAGAGTCAATCATACCGTGACATGTGGCAAATTAAAAAAAAAAGTACCTCTTTACAAAAAAAAAATATCAGATTCAGCAGCCCCCTCTGCATCTTCTTCTTTGAAGCCCCTCATCACTGCCACTTAAATTCCACCATTAATAATTTTATGAACTCTCTATTTGTTCTTTTTATTTTTATTATAAAAATAATTCATAATTTATCCTTCCCTTTCCTCCCAAACAATATAAAAATATTTCATAATTTATCCTCCCCTTTCCTCCCAAACAATATTCTCTAACTTGCACAACTCAATTCTTTTTCTTCCTCTCTTTTTTATCATTAACAAATATGATTAAAACTTGAAATTATCAAGAAATAAAAAAGGTACAACACCGTATTTAGTTATTTTTAGCAACTTTGTTTATGGGTTTTGTTTAATCATTTTTTTTTAATTCAACCATCAGGATTGATGTTGCTTTAATAACACCATTTTAATTTTAACTTTAGAGAGTGAAGGAAGAAACTTTTTCAAGAGGTGAATAAGACATGTTCTACGGCTGATTCGAGAAAGCTAGACATTTGAAGAAGTTGAAATCGACAAATTGGACATTTCTTTTGCTGTGAAGAAGATGAATGAAGAATTTTTTTTTGATTTTCAGCAACAATGGTGAGATGTGGAGAAGAAAGAGATGAGAAATAAAAAAAAAAGAGAAAAATCTAATGTTGGATAAATAAAAGGGGAAGATTTGAACCGTTAAGTGTGCCAATCAGACATGTCAGCTTTTTTTTTTTCTCACTTCACGCGCTCAAAAGGCGTGCCTCAAACGACAGGTGACAAGTCAGTCAAGTGTGTTTGATAGCTACACTTTTTGAGTGGTTTAAGTGTTCAATAGGAAGGAGCTCTTGTTAAGGTGTCTATACGGAAAATCTTGACAAGTTCAAGGAGCTGCTTATGTGTGCCTTTTAAAATCGAAAAACTATCTTATTAGACATGCATTTATATATATACTAGAAGGGCATAGCCCGTGCTAAGCACGGGCCCAATATGGTAAACTTGTTGTAAACAAAGTAATTTAGAATCTATTCCAACTATAAGCAACAATTTTCAACGAAGCATATTCAAGTTATAAACAAAAAAAATTCAAAAGAAAAAAAAAAGGAAGTATGCCAGCAATTGCAATGTGTCATTGGAACAACAACTCTTCAACTCCTTCCTTTCACATGTCTACTTTTCAATGCCTGAATATTACTATTTGTTGTTCCTGCATATTATTGTAAAGAAAAACATCAAAAATAGTTGGGGCAGGTTCCTATTAAGATATCAACTTCAGTATTTGCACAAATTGCATATTTATATCAAGATGGTATAATTAGAAGATTTAGATTCAAGATGGAAAATGGGCTGCTCTTAGAAAAAAATGGATAAAATTAACCAAAGAATCGCAACTCAAGATAAATTCATGAGAAAGGAGTATCTTTTCAGGTCTCAAGTTATTTTTTCTTTTGTTAAGTAAAATGATAATGTGGAGTGAAGGAGAATTTATCTTTATTTTAATCAAAATAGGTAAACAAAAAGAGAAGTCAATCACATTGTTTCCTTCTTTGAATACCTTAATAGGAAACAATCTCAAGATATTATAAATAGATTTTTCTTTTTGATTTGTACTGCTAAAGATCATATTCTTTTCTATGTATTTGTTTTATCATATAAAAGGCTCAACAATTGACGCTATCAAAATATTGCCCTAATACATTGTATATCTTTAAATTTTAATTAAATGATAATGAGTATTAGTTTAAGTAAACTGAAGATCAAGAGAGGGGCGAAGTACCATGACTTCTTAGACCCTCTTTGACATTAGCTTACCTCTAATAGTTGTTGGGAAAACGCGGACAAGCACAACAATATATATGGTAAAAGTAATGGAAATAAAATGGGAAAATAACGACACCAAAATTTTTACGTGGAAACCCTTCTAAATAAGGGAAAAAACCACGGCCAAGAGGAGCAACTGATATCACTATAGTAAGGAATTTTACACTGTGTAGTCACGAATACAATACTCAAAGTGACTACTACACACTCAAAAGGAACAACACTCTTTTGGTTTCCGTCTTACTAAAATATCGCTCACACTCTATTTTTCTTCACAGACTATTTTTCTTGTATAGTCTATGGAATACCTCACTTTGCTCTCAAAATGGTTTTTCTCTCTAATTTGGTGTGTTCTTTGAAATGAGCAAGGGCTCTCTATTTATAGGAGAAATCTACTCCTAATGATGTCACCAGTGACATCACAAAAAACACAAAGTTTCAACCTTTGCACCTATACAGATTTCTTGGTAAGATTTTAGTTGAAAAAAGAAATGGTGAGCATGATTTGTTGCAGCATTTGTTGACTTTAACAATAAAGCAACAAACATTAATTCAACCATTCCTGCATTTTAACTTTCCTTAAGTTTATCTACAATGGGTGTGGACCCCACAAATCTCCCCCTCCAGACCCATTTACTGGAAGGAGATATTTCCATCTTCTAGAGAGAGCTCATGCCTACAAATTTTTTGCATAACTCAAACTTGTCTTTCGATATCGTCTTGGTCAGCATATCTGCAGGATTTTCACTTGTGTGGATCTTTTTGACGTGAAATGATTCATTCTCCACTTTCTCACGAATCCAATGATATCTGACGTCGATGTGTTTTGTTCTTGCATGGTACATGGAGTTCTTGCTCAAGTCTATTGCACTCTGGCTGTCACAATAGACAATATACTCCATCTGATCCAAACCAAGCTCTTGAAGAAATCGCTTTAGCCATATCATCTCCTTGCCGGCTTCAGTAGCCGCAATATACTCAGCTTCAGTTGTAGATAGTGCAACACACTTCTGCAACTTTGACTGCCATGATATAGCTCCCCCTGAAAAAGTAAACAAATATTCAGTAGTGGATTTTCTGTTATCAAGGTCACCTGCCATATCAGAATCTGTAAAGCCTTTCAAGATTGGATTTGATGCTCCAAAACACAAGCATTCATCTGAGCTTCCTCTAAGATACCTGAGTATCCACTTCACAGCTTCCCAATGCTCTTTTCCCGGATTTTCGAGAAATCTGCTGACAACACCAACTGCATGAGCAATATCAGGTCTAGTGCACACCATTGCATACATTAGACTTCCGACGACGGAGGAATATGGAACTTTGGCCATGTTCTCTTTTTCCTCCCTAGCTGTAGGACACATCTTCTTGCTCAACTTCATATGACCAGCAAGAGGTGTACTAACAGGCTTAGCATTCTTCATATTGAAGCGCTCTAGTACACGTTCAATGTACTTCTTCTGGGACAAACAAATCTTTCTTTTATCTCTAAGACGAGTAATTCTCATGCCCAAAATTTGCTTGGCATGACCCAAGTCTTTCATTGAAAAAGACTTACACAACTCTTTCTTCAGCTCGTCAATCTTGGAAGTATTCTTGCCCACAATCAACATATCATCCACATACAACAAAAGGATGATAAAATCATTATCAGAAAATTTTTGTACAAATACACAATGATCTGAAGAAGTCTTCTTATAGCCTTGCTCCCCCATAACAGATTCAAACTTCTTGTACCACTGTCTGGGAGCTTGTTTTAGGCCATAAAGACTCTTTTTGAGTTTGCACACAAAATTTTCTTTACCTTCTACTTTGAAGCCCTCAGGTTGTTCCATATAAATCTCTTCTTCTAGGTCACCGTGAAGGAAAGCCGTCTTCACATCCATTTGCTCAATCTCTAAATTAAGACTAGCAGCCAAACCTAGAACTGTGCGAATCGAGGACATTTTCACAACAGGAGAAAATATTTCGTCAAAGTCAATACCCTTCCTTTGACCGAATCCCTTAACAACCAATCTAGCTTTGTACCTGGGCTTCAAGTTGTGTTCTTCAACTTTAACTTTGAACACCCACTTGTTCTTCAAAGCTCTCATGCCCTTGGGCAATTTTACCAACTCATAAGTGTGGTTCTCATGCAAAGACTTCATCTCATCTTGCATGGCTTCAATCCATTGATCCTTGTGCTCATCTTCCATGGCCTCCTCATAATATTCAGGTTCTCCCCCGTCAGTGAGTAACACATACTCATTGGATGAATAATGGGAGGAAGGAAACCGCTGTCTTGTGGACCTCCGAAGCGGAATATATGATTCGTCCACAACTTCATGAGCAACAGGATCATCAATAACAATATCATTGTTATTATCAACATCAACATGTTGATTTGATACATGATTCTGGGCGTCACTATGATTATCAAGCCCAATAACATCATGCACACTTGTGTGAGGAACGTCATCATGATGAATTATACCATCAAAACTTGAAGATTCTACCTTTTCCGCTTTGTCAATATCTTCAATTGTTTGATTCTCCATGAAAATAATATCACGGCTTCTCACAAGTTTCTTTTCAATTGGATCATATAGCCTGTAACCAAATTCATTTAGGCCATATCCAATGAAGATGCATTGCCTTGTCTTGACATCTAACTTTGACCTCTCATCTTTCGGCACATGTACAAAAGCTTTGCAACCAAATACTCTCAAATGGTCATAGGAAACATCCTTTCCATACCAAACACTATTTGGTACATCACTTTGCAAAGCAACAGCAGGAGATAGATTAATAACATGTGCAGCGGTCAATAAAGCCTCACCCCAAAATGAGTTCGGCAACTTTGCTTCAGAAAGCAAACATCTAACTCTTTCCATCAAGGTCCTGTTCATCCTCTCAGCCAAACCATTAAGCTGAGGAGTCTTGGGAGGAGTCTTCTGGTGTCTAATACCTTGATGCTTGCAGTATTCGTCAAATGGTCCACAATATTCACCACCATTATCAGTACGAATGCATTTCAATTTCTTTCCAGTTTCTCTTTCAACTGAAGCCTGAAATTGCTTAAAGACACCTAACACTTGGTCTTTAGTCTTCAAGACAAAGACCCAAAGTTTTCTCGAGCAATCATCAATGAAAGTGACAAAGTAAAGTGCACCACCTAATGTCTTTGTCTTCATTGGACCACATAAATCAGAGTGCACCAACTCAAGCAACTCTGTCTTTCTCGAAGGGGGGTAGGACTTAAAGGAAACTCTATTTTGTTTACCAGCCAAGCAGTGCTCACACTTTTCTAATTTAGCACTTTGGAAATTTGACAATAATTTCTTCTTGGCTAGAACATTAAGTCCTTTCTCGCTGATGTGGCCAAGCCTCTTGTGCCATAATGTTGAAGAGTTGTCGCTCTCAACCGCATTCACCATATCAATACAAGCAGAGGCCGTAGTCCAATATAGACCACGACGTTTGTTACCACGAGCCACAACCAAGGAACCCTTGATGAGCTTCCATTTTCCATCACCGTTGGTACTAACATATCCTTCATCATCTAAAACACCAACAGAAATTAGGTGCAGACGAACATCAGGAGCATGTTTCACATTGTTCAAAACTAGTTTAGTTCCAACACTAGTTTTCAAACAGATTGTACCAATACCAACCACCCTAGAAACAGTCTCATTACCCATACTCAAAGCTCCAAAATCACCAGGAGTATAGGAAGAGAAAAAATCCTTCCTTGATGTCACATGGGATGCGGCACCAGTATCCACAACCCAGCTTGACTCATCACAAGCAATATTTATCATATCCGCATCAAGGACAGTAACAAGATCTTCGGTGGTAACGGTGGCTAGGCAATTTTCATTGCCATCTTCTTTAGTTTCCTCTTTGTTTTTGTTCTCCCTCTTCAACTTCCTGCAGAACTTCTTCGTGTGCCCTTTCATACCACAATGATAACACTCAATATCCTTAAGTCTGCCTCTGGATTTGCTCCTATTTTGTTCTCTATTTTGAGAACCACGAGTTTTGTTTCTCCCCCTGGGGCCAGTTATCAGGACATCCGACGAAGAGGAAACTTGAGTTTTTCTTCTCATCTCTTCGTTCAAGACACTACTCTTGGCGGAATCCATAGAGATCACACCATCAGGAGCAGAATTTGACAATGACGTTCTAAATGTTTCCCAAGAGTCTGGTAGGGAACCAAGTAGAAGCAAGCCTTGAATTTCTTCATCAAATTTGATGCCCATAGCAGATAATTGGTTCATGATCCCCTGAAAATTATTCAGATGGTCTGTCATCGGAGAACCATCATGATACTTCAAACTCAACATCTGCTTTATTAAGAACATTTTGTTGTTGCCAGTCTTTCGAGCATACAAACTTTCAAGATGCTCCCATAGGGTTCGAGCATGTGTTTCCCCAGAAATATGATTCAATACATTATCGTCGACCCATTGCCTAATGAATCCACAAACCTGTCTATGCAACAGATTCCACTCTTCATCTGTTTTATTATCATGCTTTACAGTGGTAAATACTGGTTTGTAAAAATTCTTAACATAAAGCAGATCTTCCATTTTCCCCTTCCAAATGGCATAATTAACACCATTCAAAGTAATCATTCTACTTGTGTTGGCTTCCATTGTTTTCCCCCAAAAAAATATAGTTATCGCAAATCAAAGTTAATCTTTTCTGATGTGGAAGTTCAGACTGTGCTGCAACCACAGAGCATACTCAGATAAAACCTTGGCTCTGATACCAGTTTGTTGGGAAAACGCGGACAAGCACAACAATATATATGGTAAAAGTAATGGAAATAAAATGGGAAAATAACGACACCAAAATTTTTACGTGGAAACCCTTCTAAATAAGGGAAAAAACCACGGCCAAGAGGAGCAACTGATATCACTATAGTAAGGAATTTTACACTGTGTAGTCACGAATACAATACTCAAAGTGACTACTACACACTCAAAAGGAACAACACTCTTTTGGTTTCCGTCTTACTAAAATATCGCTCACACTCTATTTTTCTTCACAGACTATTTTTCTTGTATAGTCTATGGAATACCTCACTTTGCTCTCAAAATGGTTTTTCTCTCTAATTTGGTGTGTTCTTTGAAATGAGCAAGGGCTCTCTATTTATAGGAGAAATCTACTCCTAATGATGTCACCAGTGACATCACAAAAAACACAAAGTTTCAACCTTTGCACCTATACAGATTTCTTGGTAAGATTTTAGTTGAAAAAAGAAATGGTGAGCATGATTTGTTGCAGCATTTGTTGACTTTAACAATAAAGCAACAAACATTAATTCAACCATTCCTGCATTTTAACTTTCCTTATGTTTATCTACAATGGGTGTGGACCCCACAATAGTTTGGGGTTTTTTGGTCATTTCGTTACCCAGTTCATTCTCATGATCATAGAAATATAATTGCATGTTCTTGGGTGTTTCGTTGGAAACAACTAAATCGTCTATGAAGTGATACATATGTCGTTGCTCCCTAAATGTGTACATATCACAATTTGTTTTCGCCAGTTTTTTATCGTACTTAACACCAAACGAAGTGAACATAAACATGTATAGGCAATGATCAATATGGCATACCGAAAAATGTAAGGCAAAGATGCTTACCTGTTTCAAAGATAGTGATAGGCTGCATTCTTGCTTTCCTTTGTCTAAATTTTCCAGAATTTGAGTCTCATGAATTTCGTGGCTCGCAGCTTATAATCAAAATACATAACATATTTAAAGGTTGAAGTTAAAATGTAAGTAGGCAAATTTAGATAAGTTAGATGTTATACTCGTTAGAGAAAATAGATTGGTAATGTTAAATTAGTAATAATGAAAAATGTACAATAATGCTTTGATAAATATGTCATACAGGAAACGTAATGCAAAGAGCGGGCTTACTTGTTTGAGAAATGGTTAGAGGATTGTATAATTTTTCCTTTGTTGAAATTGTCTTGAGGTTGAATTGGTCGGAACTTGGTGATTCGCAGTTGGCAAACAAAATACAAAAGATGATTAAAGGCAGAATCAGTCCATACACATTGGCAGAGGGAACACATTGACAACATTAAGTTGATAAAAGAGGAAATATTTCTCAGAAAACGTCGGAGGTTCTCGGATGATAAGTGTAACCTGTTTTGGAAGTTGTCTCTGTACCAACAGTTATTGCCTGGTGCTTACTTGGTAATTGTTTCCATATATATTTCACCTTTTTTTCCACTATCAAAGTCTTTTAAAACCATCCAAGGACTTCCTCAAAATGATCAGTTCTTCTCTAAGGCTTTTTAACTGTGATCTGGTAATGATCAAAGAATCCAACCTCCTTCAAAAGGGAATAGACTTCTTTTTTCTCCACATATGATATACCTACAATCACATAGAAGTGATACAAAATAAAGAAATGTGTATTAGCAACTTAATATATCCATGAATTTCTATTTTACAACAGACAATGAGAAGTTTGCTTAGCAAACTTTTTCTAGTCATGATCATCATTGCATGCCCTACGTTTTATGGGCAAAAGCAGTCAGAGAGGAGAGGCGAATAAAGCTACAAATTCCACTGGAAGTGCAAAATAAATTTGGGGTTATATTGTTAGCATTAAGAAGAGTACTTGTTGTACACTGTAGAATTGTTGCTTCAATTGTTCTCATTATTTATAATTTGAAATTCTGAACTAACTGGAAAAGATTATATTCCTTTAGAAGGTCCTTGTGCTCCTCCCTTTCCCCATTAATTTGACTTTCATTAACACAATGGTGAAAGAAATTCCTCAAAAAATGAGATGCACTTCCAAATTCTAGATGATGTCTTCCATTGTTCTCAAAACCAAATCAAAATGTTTCCAGGAACCAAAGTTAGTTGGTTATTCGGTAGGAATTCTTGCATTTAAACACTCAACATTCATATATTTGGTGCAGTATCCATATTGGAAAAGATAAATAGAAGTTGAACAGGGACATAGTACCACAATAGCGTGGATCCGCAAGAAGGCGCACAAAAGAGATATAGCCATCTGGTGTGCTCTTCTTCCCCAACCATTCCTCTAATAAGTTAAATGTACAACATAGAAAGATAAGCAGCTGAAGAGTAATGTGTGAATCACTTATTAAAATATTTACCTGAATTATCAAAAAAACATGTCGTGTTCCTTCATCTGACATGGCAATATAGGACCTTTTCACATTCGATGATACCTTCTTCATTTATTGGAGGTGTGTTGATGTATTCTCAAATTGTTACTTCCACATATGAAGTGCAACTCCAAGATCAATTGGAATGGAGAATAGTAAGATTTGAAAACTTGGTGCTCGAAATCTAAATCGATGTTTCAACATTTTCTAATAACATATAAAAATAGAGGAATAATATTACTTGCTAGAATATAGAATCAAGAATATTTTATAAAATAATTCCTAATAGTATTTCTTAAGGAGTGAAATTTTATTCCTCACCTAACAATAGAGTCACCAACAATAACGTCAAGTAACTTCAATTGATAGCTTGTTTATTCCCATTGAACATGAAAAAGTCTTTAGGAGCATTTGGAAAATTTTCAATAGTGAGAAAGAGACCTTTATCCCCTTCTTTTTATATTTTCCTTCCTAATAATACATCTTCTAAAAGTTTTAGTCAAAAGAGAGAAAAGAAAGGAAAAACATATTTAAGTTAGATACTTGGTACTGTAGAACACCATTTGATTAACAGTGCAAATGAAGTCTTAACTGTACACGTAAATCTCTTTCTATAGTAAGATGGCTAAAGTTGAAGCATACACTAATGCCTAACAATGAAGTGAGTGAAATAACTTAATGTAATTGTACTGCCCTCGCAACAAGTTCAGAGAGACTCTTCACCTGGGAATGTAGAAAGAAGCGCAAAGTAAGACTCCCTTAGGTAGACAGTAGTAGCCACAGAGAATAAGTCCTATTTAACAAATTATTACCTTGAACTTCTAGGGCTTAAGCCTTCCACTTGACTTCTTAACTTCGTTGGAAGTAGTTTGTCTATGTGAATAGCATGTTACATATGTACTTTGAATCAATGAACTATTATATTCGTTCTAAGTTCAAAGGAACTTTTATCAAATAAGTGATTCACAACAATTTTTTTTATAAAGTAATAAATTTTGTGTTGCTAGAGGATAATGGAACACATTTTACTCTCTCCGTCTCAATTTGTTTGTATTACTTTTCTTCTTATTTCTTTCAGAATAATTTCTCTACTTTTTTAGCAACTTTTTATTTCTAAATTTTCATAGACATGTTAAAGACCACAAAATCAAAAAGGCATTTTGACACATCCTATATATTTCTAGTTTAAGACCATAAAATTCGAAAATTTTTATTACTTGTAAGAACATACATAAAGACATGAATTTCTCCTTCCACATGATGCAATTAGGCAATGAAAAATGCAGAAAAAAATATATAACATGCATATAGAGCTTTTAAATTCAAAAGTAATGATCAAGATCAGCATATTTGCAGGGCACGTGCATATTAAACAAAGAACCATAAAATAAAAAAAAACTGAAAATTGAAAGTAGAGAAGAGCAAATATTATCATACCAAAGAGTTTGAAAGTTGCTCGTAAATGGCAAAGAATGATGAACAGAGGTGGCCATACGTCTGTTTCCTGTAAGTAGTAAATAGAACACTATATTATTTACTGAATGAATCCTTAAGAATATTTGCAATTAGCAAGTTGTTTAGTGAAATGGGGCCAAATAAAATACAACTTACATTACTTAATTTCTCAATATAAAAAAAATGAAGCACATAACTTCAAAAAAAATATCAGTCATAGACTTTCCACAATTTGCCATGCCAATGATGTTATTACTGGAAAAAAACCATTTTATTTAGTCTAACATTTAGGGTTTACAAATGACAATTTTGATACTTCGCAAAATGGTATAGATGAAAGACGAAGAAATCTACATCATACATTCATACCCAATTGAATTTTGAGGTCTTTGCTGGTATATGGCCAAAGAAATTTTTTGTTGTGCCCTTTAATAATACGACCTATCAATACAAAATTGAGATGAATCTACCGTCTTGTGCACTGGAAACGAAGAAGAAGTGGATTCAACATAGGAATTTCGTGCATGCAACATACCTACAACCACAAACCAACAAATTAAAGCAGAAAAAATTGAAAGCAATATTAAAACAATCAACAAAATATGACAAAGTTCAATTAAAGAATGCAAAGAAAAACAATGTGAGCAAAAAAGCAAAGTGGCAGAGTAAATAGATAGAAGTTGGAGAAGAGAAAAATGGAAGCTCACCTGGAAGAAGAGAGATTTCAGGGGAGAAAGAACTTTGAGGTGCTTGGACACACGCGTCATATTTTTAGGTTAAAAAAGCATATACACGTGTTAAACAAAAAGTCTCACAAAAGATAAAATTATCAATAGCCAATGAAATAGGTACAGCTTTATAGTACAACTTAGATAACTTTGGGTACAATACTTAATTGCTATGTTAGTCCTTCACAACTCCCTCTTCTAAATAAGGGGATATATATATATATATATATATATATATATATATATATATATATGATTATCAAGTAATAGTTTTTTATCATATATTAAGGAAGATACACCTAAATACATATATTTCTGCTATTAGATATATTAAAAGGAGAGAGACGAGCGAGATGAGAGGAAAATAATCGTTTGTCCCAAATTCATACGATCACAGTTTGCTACGGGACACAATTGAATCAAAGGATAATTATAACAATTAATTTAATTTATTAATTTGCCATTATATACAATTTTCCCTTAAAAATACATAATATTCATTGAAACCACATTTATAGCCAAGTAAATAATTAATTTGTTATATATTCAACGCAATTTTTCATACGGTGACGTTTTCCAATAAATGGACATATAAATTTTTCTTTATCAGTTACCTTAATTATAGGGATTTATCACTATCTTGTCCTACATATGGAACTTTTTTAAAAAATAAATGCAATTTTACAAATTTTAAATTTACCCCACTAATAAAAAATAAGTAACAGCAGTAGAAATAAAAAATCTATCTTAATTTAAAGGTTAACAAATAAATTTAACACTTGTAGGAGATAATATTGACCATCTAGTTGTTAATTTGCTATAAAATCGGGTAAAAAAAGAAACGTGACTTTATTTATTTTTTACGGTATAGTTATTTTAGAGTGTGCACTATTATTATTATTATTATTATTTTAATATGTTAATTATTTTTTTTTGAATTTACCATTTACAAATACTTTGAGTTATGAATTATTTCAAGAAAAAAGAAAAATTCATATGAAAACAACTATAAATATCAAATAATAAAGTGTGGCACAAATTTAGGCATGTTCTATATTTAAAAAATAATATTACTTTCAATTATTACGTTTTCATAATTTTTCCAGATTCTTGCTTAAAATAATTTTACTAATTTTCGGTTTTAATACTTTTTTAAAAAAATTGTTTGCAAATAATTTTTAACATTATGTATGTGTATCGATTACAAATTATGTGTATAAATTGTAAATTTATCTTTTAATTCAAATCATTAATATAAAAATCTTGCAAAAATCAAATAAAAGAAAGAAGAAAGTTATGAACATGCATTGATTTATATTTGCATGTTTTTAGGACTCTAACATGAAGAACTGATGTGCAGGAACTTTAAATTCTTAAATTCGATTTGAATATGCTATTTAAAATTTAAAGATAGTATCGTTGTATCGATATCTCGGCTACAAAATACTTTGATTGTTTTTCGATTTTTCCACCGCTAAGAAGAAAAAAGAACGAAACTGACAACTACTTTGATCAAGAGCTGTTTTTCCCTTTAGATGTTTATAATAGAGAGAGTGGGTTAATGTAAATTCAAAGAATTTTTATAGTTCGAGTTCAAATGTGGGAAGTTATTTTTTTAAGTTGTACGATTATATTTTTACTGACTATTTTGAAAACAGAAAAATTTATCCTCATTTTTCACTTTAAATTGCCTTGTATATTGAGTTTGAGTAGAATTGAAATTCATTGTTTGAAGTTTTTGCAACACTATTCGTATCTTTTATGAGAATATAAAAAACTAATTGACTATTAAAAAAAAGAAAAACTTCAATTGCTTTATATTTTGATTTTAAGAACAGAAAAATTTCAAGTTTTACTACTAATTTATAAATTTGATTTAAGAAAAGTAATTCTTTTTTTAAAAAAATGTTGACAGTTTTCATTATTTAGATAACTTGATGACATTTGTGTTTACTTTTATTCCAAATTTTAAATTTATAATATTTAATTTATATAATATTTAATTATTAATTATTAATTATTTAAATTTTTAAAAAATTTTAGCGTTGACATGTGTCGTTTTTTCTTCTCCTATTATATACAAATAGATAGACATAGAGATTTTTATAATTAGAGTTTAAATGTGGAAAGTCACTTTTTTAAATGGTACGGTAATAATTTATATTTTGATTATTTTGAAAACAGAAGGACTTATCCTCATTTTTCAATTGAAATTGCCTTGTATATTGAGTTTGAGTAGAATTGAAATTTATTTGTTTGAAAGTTTTGCAACACTACTCGTATCTTTTAAGAAATATAAAAAATTATTTGACTATTAAAAAAAAGGAAAACTTCAAACTTCATAATATTTAATTGTTAATTATTAATTATGTTTATGTATGTTTGTATGTATAGAGAGAGATAGAGAGACATTTTAATTAAAATTTTGTAGACATAATTTTCTTTTATTTAAAAAAGATATTCATTCATATCATTTAATGATCCGACACATTAAAATTATAATATTGATTTTTTTTATTTATATTCTTCTAAAGTGTTCCCTCTCTTTTCAGACTCTTTTTCCTCTTTTCCTTTCCATTCTTTTTCTTATTTTGTTTTTTATCTATCTCTATTGCTGCCTCTTCTTCCTTTTGTGTTTGGTATATGAAGAACATTGTTCTTCGTGGATTGTGGGGTGGAATGTGTGTGTCTGGGAGGGTAAGTGTAGGTTCAGAGGCTACGCAAGAGTAATGGAGGGTGACTAGTTGAATATCTTTCTTAGAAATTATATTATTTATATAAAAGAATTATAGGAAATATAGGTTAAAATTTTGTTTTCATGTATATATACTAAATCTTGGACACCCTTAACAAAATATTTGATTTCACCACTAGATGAGCTGGAGGGGATGGGGATGGGGTTGAATGTGTGTTTGTGGTGCCGTGGTAATTGCGAGGATTTGGACATTATAGGAGATTATATCACTCCTTTTTCCTAATTTCATTAGGGAAGTCATTTTTCTTATTTTTAAGGAACCTTTTTTTAACAAAGAAAAACATTTTCCAATATTTTTGATCAAAATAGGAAAAGATTCGCCTTCATACCAAACACACTCTTATTTAGGTTTTAATAAGGGCATCTCAACTTCAAACTCTAATTAGGAAAACCATACAACAAACGTATTGACACATTAACACAATCTAAAAATCTTTCACAAAATAGAAAAGAAGAAAAATCTAGCAATCAACCAACGATCTAATTAAATCTAGAAAATGCGTAACAAAACAAAGGATCAATGTTAATGAAAGCAACCTTTCAATAATCTCAGCTCTCCTTTTGTTTTTACATGATTGCTTTATTGATGTGATTTGTTAAAGTGATGCAATTAGTATAAATCATCACTATTTATATAATATTAAATTAGGATAATGTATAACACACACGCCATGTCTGTATACATTTTTTTAAAGAAAAAATAATATATTTTTTAAAAAATCTTCTTAATTTGTTTATCTTAAATTTAAACTAAGTTAATGCACATAATTTTTGTTAATTGCTTGTTATAAAATCAAGTTCAAAGCAATATAAGTATAAAGAGAAGAAAACAAGAAAAGTAGATGTAAAAGAAGACTTGTCTTCTTATTAGTGTATATTTCAAATGGTGAGTGATATCTCTATTTATAGTATATCACTCCCAAAGGTCACCACATTAGTAGATACATGTTTATCCCTTAATGTTCTTATCACCTAGGAAGCACCCATACATGAATTGAGTTAATTCTTGAATAGACCTAATGGACAATCTACACAATACAAATTTATAAACTCCCCTTGGATGTCCATAAATTATGTGTCTCGTTAAAACCTTACTATGGGATAAAATTCTAGTGAAGAAAAAAAGAGTGCACATATCCTACGATACACATTATTTGTTGCTTTTTTAAAAACCTTGTCAGGAAAACCCAATGAGACAATCTTGATTAAGAAAAAAAGAGTGCAACACATTATACTCCCAACATCACTTAATTTATGTGTCAAGATGTAATAGCTTTAAAAAAATCTTCATATCATCTCACAGCTTATATAAACAAATAATTAGAAGAGAATATTGATAAAATTCCATAATTCCCACAACATACAAACGTGGAAATAAAATAACCAACAAAATCTAATTTCTAACATCATGCGAAGTGTATCTACTTTTATAAATAAAAAAAGATAAGGAAGAAACGTATTCACCAATAGATAAAAGTAACCTGAATTATTTACTATTCATTTAGAACATTACCAAGTAAAATTTATGGAGTTTCATTGTTCATCTATTTTCTTTGTAATTTGAAAATTTTGAATATTAGCATGTCCTAAGAAATATGAAAGAAAATTGTGTTTTAAATAGATAATCAAGAAGTTTAAACTCCTACAGAATAGTGAGAAGGTTAAAATTATTTTCACAACTGCAACTTTTATCTCTAAAATCGTTAGATATTTAAATTTTAAATTCTAGTCTTCTAAATATTTTTTAAAAAAGCCCGTGTAAGTATTTGTTTTAATAATGAAAACAAAAAAATAATTGCAAACATTTGTAGATGTGTTTGTAAGTTAGTGGAGATTCTTTTTTTTTTTTTTTAGCTGAGAGATGACTTAAAAAATATGTTACAACTCAATTTCTTAATTACTTCAATTTTTTTAATTAGTAAATATAGAACATATATTATATTTTTTTAATGAGTAAATTTTTAAAATGTTTTAAAATTTTGTGTATCAATAAAAAATGATTTTGCAGTTACATTTCGCTTGATTTAGAAATTATTTTAAAATTATACAAATTTAATTAATTTTAATTATTTAAAAAATACATTTTTGTGGTGCTGACACGCAAGTGCTATCACCTCTCCTATTATATATAATAGTATATGTACCCGTGCGCTGCGGATATTTTAAAATATAATATTTTTAAAACTTGAAAAATTAGTACGAATTATTATTGAGTTTAAAAAGTGCATATATAAGTACATATAATGTTTTGATTTTATACATACAGTTAATACTAACAAAAATTTACCTTAATCTATGTGCAATGAGGATATGTTCTTCAAAGACACCAAACGTTATTCTAAAAAATTCTTCATATTTTAATGTAATGAAGATTTATAGCATAAGTGACATGTGTTGAAATGATATTTGATATTTATTTTAATCAATAAAAATTTAAATTCAAAGATCAATCTATAAAGTATTAAAAATATGATTCTACTTTTAGCTAAAATATAAAAATAATTTGTAAAGCATGTTGCAACCCCGTTAGCATACCTCTCTCATTCAATCTTGCAAATTAAGATGATTTTTATTTAATTGAACTGTAAAGATCGGGTAGAAATGCCAACCTGGGGAAAATGGGCCTGAATTTTTTTCATAGTATTAGGATTTTCCCAATCTTATCCAGATTTGGAGGAAATCAGAGTTGTCAAGGTGTAGGGAAATCTGGTAGAAATTGTGTTACGCCTCGTATTTTTTATACGTAGTGCGCGTCATGAGCTAGTCGATGTAAGTCCGGGGAATGAGATTTTATTTTAAGTTCCAAGTGATTAAAGAAATATTAGGCAAGGATGTTAATTCCAAATGTGATATTAAGTATGATAGTGGCTGATGTAGTGTCATTAGCATTAGTGGGGAATTAATTAGTGGCCTTAGTGGGGAACATTAGTGGGGGAGTAATTAGTGAATGATTAAGATTAAATTAATCAAGTGGACCCCACCACTCAAGGCAAATGCATGATAGTGGCTGATGTAGTGTCATTAGCATTAGTGGTGAATTAATTAGTGGCCTTAGTGGGGAACATTAGTGGGGGAGTAATTAGTGGATGATTAGGATTAAATTAATCAAGTGGACCCCACCACTCAAGGCAAATGCACTCTCGGCCAGCCCATGTTTTAAGCAAAAACAAATTTGCAAACACTTGGTAGATGAAATGCTCTAGGAGTCTAGCAATTCCCTTGTGGTATAGATTAATTGTAGAAGACAACGCAGTCTTGAAACGAGACTTGAAGCTCTCGGCTAGCAACTACAAAAGAATTTGGTTAGTAATCTCTTTGCTTGGTGTGTTAATTTCTTAGAATGCTATTGTTAATTAACCATTAATGTTAAGAAGGGGGCGTGACCAGTAGCTTAGAAAATTTGTTTTAGTTATTAAATGTGCTAAGTATGAACGGAAACCATAATCGGATTATTAGTGGTGTCGTGTTAGGGAATGGGCTGTTTTGATTAAAGCAACATGCGGGAAATTCTATTTTGGCATTATGCATATGTTAATGTGATTATGGGTATATACTCCAAGGGATGAATACGATAAGGTAGATGTGTTGCGAAATTATAAAACGAGTTATCGCTCGGTGTGTCGTAGTTTCGTTAATATGGTTGCCGAGACGGAACTGTTTTGGGAAGGGGGCTGTTTAATATGATTCGTTAGATTATATGTGTTATTGGTATTGCTGTGGATAATTTGCGTTGTTGTCGGATTGGGACGAAGTAAGGAAAATAAGGGAAGTGCTGCCGGATTTTCGTTAGATTATTAGCTAGCTTACAATAAGTAGTAAAGCGCGACGTCTATCTAATTGCGGCACGATTGTTGCTTGTTATAGATTAATAGATTGGGCAGTAAATATTGGACGTGCGGCTCGACTATACGGTATGTAACGCTATCCTTTCTTTCTTTGTTTGGCATGACTCTTAAAAATGAGCGAATGACGGACAGGTTTGATACTTACTTCTAGAGCGTCTAGGTGACGTATATTCTTGCTTACACAAACTATTCCTCTATATATCGGCTATGTCTAAGGCTATGGTGATTTCTCATATCTATGGTAGTGCTTCTTAGAGTCATTGAGATTTTACGTTTTCATATCGTGTTAAAGGTTCATAATCTTGATAAAACGTTAATCTTTGGTAATACTCCTTGCTGGTTCACGTTGATTGTTCTATTGAGTTATAAGAAATGATTTTAATTGCATATGATTGCTCATAATGTTCTGCTCGTGCATAGAGTCATTTATCATTTCACCGAGTCCCGGGCCGGGTAATGTTCGTGCGGAGTTTCTTGCATATGTCACCGAGTCCCTCACTAGAGGGCCGGGTATGTATATTATATATATGATTGGTGATGAGGATGGTTATAATGATGATGATGACGGAGATGATGTGATGACTATTTCACCGAGTCCCTCACTAGAGGGCCGGGTACGTATGATGTATATATATGATGATTATTTTGCCGAGTCCCTTACTAGGGAAGCTGGGCACCTTATATGTTAAAGATATGTATGATTTTCACTTATAAGGTTCATGTGTAGCGATATCTTGTTTCGACTTATCATGTTGGTATCCTGTCATCTTTACCTTATGCTTTACATACTCAGTACATTGTCCGTACTGACCCCCTTTCCTCGGGGGGGCTGCGTTTCATGCCCGCAGGTGTAGACGCACAGTTCGGTGATCCTCCCGCCTAGGATATCTACTCTGCCGATTGGGGGAGCTCCACTGTTCCGGAGCCCAGTCGTTTTGGTACATAACTTCCTATGTAATCTTTTGCTTATCTATGGGTACGGCGGGGCCCTGTCCCGTCGAGTTTCACTACTATACTCTTAGAGGTCTGCAGACATTATGTGGGTTGTATGTATGTTTTGGATAATGGTCTGGACATGGTTTGTTTGTGATGTCCGCGTGTACAGGGGCAGCCTTGTCGGCTTGTGTATGCTATTATGCTTTGGATAGTGCGGCCTTGTCGGCTCGCGTATGTTGTTACGGTTAAATGGTTATGACTCCTTATGAGACAGATCCACTTTATATATATTGGCGTTGGGGTAGGTTTGATTTGATTAAATTCCATATTGTCTTAGTTTCAGTTGGTTATACTTAGCAGGTTTGTTTATGAGTGTCCAAAACGGGCACTAGTCACGGCCCATCGGGTTGGGTCGTGACAAAAGTGGTATCAGAGCGGTTCTTCCTCGGAAGTGTCTACAGACCGTGTCTAGTAGAGTCTTGTTTATCGGTGTGTAGTGCACCACATCTATAAACAGGAAGCTACAGGACATTTAGGATGTCATCCTTTCTTCATATTCTAGATCGTGCGATAGAGCTATATTAACAGGATAATCCCTCTCTAACGAATCCCTGTGTTTTCAGCTATGCCTCCAAAGAAAGCGACAGCCGCCCAGAAGGGCAAATCGGTAGCAGAAGGTACTAGTCAGACCCGGAGAGTTACTAGGGCCCGTGCCCAGTCTATGCCTGGTATTGTGCTCCAGTCGGAGAGCTCTGCTACACCGCCACCAGCCCCCGAGGCCCCAGCACCTGAACCTCCAGCTCCTCAGCCAGGGGCGGAGGATAGGGCCATGAGAGATGCGGTTCAGTTGCTGACTAGATTAGTGGCAGGTCAGGCTCGCAGGCATGGACTAGGAGTTGATCATGCGGACAGATCTGATAGCTTAAGGGCTCGTGACTTCTTAAGTTGTAATCCTCCAGAGTTCTTTGGGTCAAGGCCCCAGGATGATCCGCAAGAGTTTATTCGTCAGATGCAGCGTACATTGAGGATAATCAAGGCTTCGGAGACCGAGTCGGTTAAGTTGGCTACGTATCATTTGCGGGATGTAGCTATTAATTGGTATGAGTCTTGGGAGTTATCTAGGGGTGAGGGTGCTCCTCCAGCGGTATGGGATGAATTTGTGGAGGCTTTCCAGGGCCATTTCCTGCCTCCAGAGATGAAGCGAGCTAGAGTCGATAGATTCTTGCGTTTGAGGCAGAATGGCAGGAGCGTTCGAGAGTATAGCCTCGAGTTTGATTCATTGGCTAGGCATGCGCCTACTATTGTGGCTGATATGGCAGACAGGGTACATCGTTATGTGATGGGATTGGATCGTTATCTGATTGACGGTTGTATGGCAGTGACTCTTCAGCCAGGTATGGATATTGCTCGGGTGCAGGCATATGCACAGGGGGTAGAGGATCGGCACAGGGGACGTCAGCCAGATAGAGATTATAATAGAGGCCGGCATAAGAGGGCTAGATCAGCAGGTTATCCTGACGAGTTTCGAGGCGGGCAGTCTCAACAGCATGTTAGATTTTCTTCCCAGCCAGCACAGAGTGCACCCCCACGTTCTATGGGTAGGGGGTTCGATCGTACGGGATATTCGAAAGCTGGTCAGAGCTTTAGGGCGGCAGGGTCACATATGGGCAGGGGTTTGAGCCAGTCGAGGCCACCTTTGCCTCGGTGTTCTCGCTGTGGTAGGTCCCATCCTAGGGAATGTCGTTGGACTACAGGTGCGTGTTTTTCTTGCGTCCTTCAGGGTCATACTATGAGGGAGTGTCCCTTTAGAGGTAGTGCCGGTGGTATGGCACAGCCTACTGGGTCCGTTGCTGGTTCATCTTCTTCTGTGGCTATGCGCCCTACGGAGCAGGGTATTCAAGCGCCACCAGGCCGTGATAGAGGTCGTGGTGGAGCTCCCAGTTCTAGCGGTCCCTCGAACTGCATATATGCTTTGACTAGTAGGCAGGATCAGGAGGCGTCACCTAATGTGATCACAGGTATATTATCACTATTCTCCCGAAGTGTGTATGCATTGATAGACCCAGGTTCCACCTTATCATTTATATCCCCCTTTGTGCTAGTAGGATCGGAATAGAGTCTGAGTTGATAGAACCATTTGAGGTAGCTACACCTGTAGGAGATTCTGTCATAGCTACGCGAGTATATAAGAATTGTTCAGTGGTTATATATAGTCGTCGTACCGTAGCAGATCTAATAGAGTTAAATATTATTGAGTTTGATATTATCATGGGCATGGATTGGTTGGCTGCTTGTTATGCTAATGTTGATTGCAGAGGAAAGATAGTTCGATTTCAATTTCCAGGGGAACCGATTATAGAGTGGAAGGGGAGTACAGTATCGCCGAAAGGTAATTTTATTTCATACCTTAAGGCCAGGAAGATGGTTAGAAAAGGCTATATTATCATCTGGTTCGGGTGCATGGCATAAAGGCAAAGGCACCGACTCTTCAATCAATCCCGGTAGTTAAGGAATTTCCCGATGTATTCCCAGAGGAACTTCCAGGCCTTCCTCCAAAACGAGAGATAGAGTTTACTATAGATGTACTGGCAGATACCCAGCCTATATCTATACCTCCTTATAGAATGGCACCTGCTGAGTTGAAAGAGTTGAAAGAGCAATTGAGAGATTTACTAAAAAAGGGCTTCATCAGGCCTAGTACGTCACCTTGGGGAGCACCGGTACTGTTTGTGAGGAAGAAGGATGGGTCGCTGCGGATGTGTATTGATTATAGGCAGCTGAACAAAGTAACCGTAAAGAACAGGTATCCCCTCCCAAGGATTGACGATCTATTTGATCAGTTGCAGGGTGCTAAGTGTTTTTCAAAGATAGACTTGTGGTCAGGTTATCATCAGGTGCGGGTAAGGGAGGCAGATATTCTAAAGACGGCATTCCGGACCCGATACGGGCATTATGAGTTTAGAGTGCGGTCTTTTGGGCTGACTAATGCTCCAGCGGCGTTTATGGATTTAATGAACTGGGTGTTTAAACCATTCCTTGATATGTTTGTTATTGTATTTATAGACGATATTCTGGTCTATTCACGTTCAGAAGAGGAGCATGCAGACCATTTAAGCACGGTACTTAGGGTGCTTCAGCACTAGAAGTTGTATGCTAAGTTCTCCAAGTGCGAGTTCTGGTTGACTTCAGTGGCATTCTTGGGGCATATTATTGGAGCTGATGGTATTCAGGTAGACACGCAGAAGATTGAGGCGGTAAAGACTTGGCCCAGACCTACGATACCTACTGAGGTACGTAGCTTTCTGGGGTTAGCAGGATATTACAGGAGATTTGTAGAAAAGTTTGCCTCAATTTCAGCGCCTTTGATAAGGCTAACTCAAAAGGCAGCCAAGTTCCAGTGGACTGATGCTTGTGAGCGAAGCTTCCAGCTATTGAAAGACAAATTGACTACAGCTCCAGTCCTAACTCTTCCGGAGGGACCAGACGGCTATGTTATTTATTGTGATGCTTCGGGTGTTGGGCTAGGATGTGTATTGATGCAGCATGGCAAAGTTATAGCCTATGCCTCCCAACAGCTTAGGAAGCATGAAAAGAATTATCCTACTCACGATCTGGAGTTAGCAGTCGTGGTTCATGCCTTGAAGATATGGAGGGATTATTTATATGGTGTCCATGTGGACATCTATACAGATCATAAGAGTCTCCAATATATCTTTAAACAGAAGGAGTTGAACTTACGACAGAGACGGTGGTTAGAGTTGCTAAAGGATTATGATGTTGATATTTTATATCATCCAGGGAAAGCAAATGTTGTAGCATATGCTCTCAGCCGTAAGTCCATGGGTAGCTTGACAGATGTACAACCAGAAAGGAGGGAGATGGTTCGGGAGATTCAGCGGCTATCCAGCCTTGGAGTTCGTCTGGCTAATTCAGAAGATAGTAGAGTTTCTATTCGAGAGGTTGCTGAGTCCTCAATCATAGATGAGGTAAAGAGACACCAGTACGAGGACCCTATTCTGGCATAGTATAGAGATGCAACTCTTCAAAAGAAAAAGACCCCATTTAAGGTTACACCTGACGGAGTGTTACGATATGAAGGCAGATTGTGTGTACCTGATATTGCGGGGCTACGACGGCAGGTTATGGGAGAGACACACTCTGCACGTTATTCTATTCACCCAGGGTCAACGAAAATGTATCATGACCTCAGATGCTTATACTGGTGGGATGGCATGAAAAAGGACATAGCGGAATTTGTTGCTCAGTGCCCGAATTGTCAACAAGTCAAGATCGAACATCAAAAGCCTGGTGGATTATTACAGGAGATAGAGATCCCGACCTTGAAATGGGAGATGATTAATATGGACTTCATTACATGCTTACCTTGCACTCAACGGAAGTATGACTCTATATGGGTTATTGTAGATAGGCTAACGAAATCGGCCCATTTTCTTCCAGTCAGGACTACTTATTCGGCTGAAGATTATGCGAGGTTATATGTCAGGGAGATAGTGAGACTTCATGGGGTTCCCACATCCATTATATCAGACAGAGGAGCTCAATTTACAGCCAACTTTTGGAGATCGTTTCAGAAGGGATTGGGGACACAGGTGAACCTTAGCACAACATTTCACCCTCAGACTGATGGGCAGGCTGAGCATACTATTTAGACATTAGAAGATATGTTGCGGGCCTGTATTATTGACTTCAAAGGTAGCTGGGATGACCACTTGCCGCTCATTGAGTTTGCCTATAATAATAGCTACCATTCTAGTATCCATATGGCACCGTACGAGGCCTTATATGGGAGGAAGTGCAGGTCACCTATTGGTTGGTTTGATGTTGGCGAGAATAAGTTAATAGGCCCGGATATGATTCAGCAAGCTGTTGACAAGGTGAAGCTTATTCAGGAAAGATTATTAGCAGCCCAGAGTCGACAGAAGTCATATGCAGATAATCGGTGTCGAGATTTGGAGTTTCAGATTGGTGACTGGGTATTCCTGAAGGTATCACCCATGAAGGGTGTGATGAGATTCGGCAGGAAGGGGAAGCTCAGTCCGAGATACATTGGGCCTTATCAGATTGTTCGTAGGATAGGCAAGGTTGCCTATGAGTTGGATCTACCATCTGATTTGGAGGCGGTACATCCAGTCTTTCATGTATCGATGCTACGTAAATGTATTGGTGATCCTTCTAGAGTATGCCCTGTAGATGATGTTCAGGTAACAGAGGAGTTGTCATATGAGGAGAAACCCGTAGCTATACTTGATCGCCAGGTTAGAAGGTTACGTACTAAGGATGTGGCTTCCGTCAAAGTGTTGTGGCGAAATAATAATAGGGAGGAGATGACTTGGGAAGCGGAAGACGAAATGAAGAATAAGTATCCTTACTTGTTCCCCGTACATGCAGGTAATTCAATTCCTAGCTTGACTATATTGATTGATAAACGAGATTATGTAGTAAGTTGTGACTCTGTGAGGTATCTGTAAGTTACGGAATGCAGGTTGATAGGTATAACTGTTAGGGAGACCTCGCGGGAATTTTTTTTTTTTTGTAAAACGCTAACTTAACATTCGAGGACGAATGTTCCTAAGGGGGGAAGGATGTTACGCCTCGTATTTTTTATACGTAGTGCGCGTCATGAGCTAGTCGATGTAAGTCCGGGGAATGAGATTTTATTTTAAGTTCCAAGTGATTAAAGAAATATTAGGCAAGGATGTTAATTCCAAATGTGATATTAAGTATGATAGTGGCTGATGTAGTGTCATTAGCATTAGTGGGGAATTAATTAGTGGCCTTAGTGGGGAACATTAGTGGGGGAGTAATTAGTGAATGATTAGGATTAAATTAATCAAGTGGACCCCACCACTCAAGGCAAATGCATGATAGTGGCTGATGTAGTGTCATTAGCATTAGTGGGGAATTAATTAGTGGCCTTAGTGGGGAACATTAGTGGGGGAGTAATTAGTGGATGATTAGGATTAAATTAATCAAGTGGACCCCACCACTCAAGGCAAATGCACTCTCGGCCAGCCCATGTTTTAAGCAAAAACAAATTTGCAAACACTTGGTAGATGAAATGCTCTAGGAGTCTAGCAATTCCCTTGTGGTATAGATTAATTGTAGAAGACAACGCAGTCTTGAAACGAGACTTGAAGCTCTCGGCCAGCAACTACAAAAGAATTTGGTTAGTAATCTCTTTGCTTGGTGTGTTAATTTCTTAGAATGCTATTGTTAATTAACCATTAATGTTAAGAAGGGGGCGTGACCAGTAGCTTAGGAAATTTGTTTTAGTTATTAAATGTGCTAAGTATGAACGGAAACCATAATCGGATTATTAGTGGTGTCGTGTTAGGGATTGGGCTGTTTTGATTAAAGCAACATGCGGGAAATTCTGTTTTGGCATTATGCATATGTTAATGTGATTATGGGTATATACTCCAAGGGATGAATACGATAAGGTAGATGTGTTGCGAAATTATAAAACGAGTTATCGCTCGGTGTGTCGTTGTTTCGTTAATATGGTTGCCGAGACGGAACTGTTTTGGGGAGGGGGCTGTTTAATATGATTCGTTGGATTATATGTGTTATTGGTATTGCTGTGGATAATTTGAGTTGTTGTCGGATTGGGACGAAGTAAGGAAAATAGGGGAAGTGCTGCCGGATTTTCGTTAGATTATTAGCTAGCTTACAATAAGTAGTAAAGCGCGACGTCTATCTAATTGCGGCACGATTGTTGCTTGTTATAGATTAATAGATTGGGCAGTAAATATTGGACGTGCGGCTCGACTATACGGTATGTAACGCTATCCTTTCTTTCTTTGTTTGGCATGACTCTTAAAAATGAGCGAATGACGGACAGGTTTGATACTTACTTCTAGAGCGTCTAGGTGACGTATATTCTTGCTTACACAAACTATTCCTCTATATATCGGCTATGTCTAAGGCTATGGTGATTTCTCATATCTATGGTAGTGCTTCTTAGAGTCATTGAGATTTTACGTTTTCATATCGTGTTAAAGGTTCATAATCTTGATAAAACGTTAATCTTTGGTAATACTCCTTGCTGGTTCACGTTGATTGTTCTGTTGAGTTATAAGAAATGATTTTAATTGCATATGGTTGCTCATAATGTTCTGCTCGTGCATAGAGTCATTTATCATTTCACCGAGTCCCGGGCCGGGTAATGTTCATGCGGAGTTTCTTGCATATGTCATCGAGTCCTTCACTAGAGGGCCGGGTATGTATATTATATATATGATTGGTGATGAGGATGGTTATAATGATGATGATGACGGAGATGATTGGATGACTATTTCACCGAGTCCCTCACTAGAGGGCCTGGTACGTATGATGTATATATATGATGATTATTTTGCCGAGTCCCTTTCTAGGGAAGCTGGGCACCTTATATGTTAAAGATATGTATGATTTTCACTTATAAGGTTCATGTGTAAGCGATATCTTGTTTCGACTTATCATGTTGGTATCCTGTCATCTTTACCTTATGCTTTACATACTCAGTACATTGTCCGTACTGACCCCCTTTCCTCGGGGGGGCTGCGTTTCATGCCCGCAGGTGTAGACGCACAGTTTGGTGATCCTCCCGCCTAGGATATCTACTCTGCCGATTGGGGGAGCTCCACTGTTTCGGAGCCCAGTCGTTTTGGTACATAACTTCCTATGTAATCTTTTGCTTATCTATGGGTACGGCGAGGCCCTGTCCCGTCGAATTTCACTACTATACTCTTAGAGGTCTGCAGACATTATGTGGGTTGTATGTATGTTTTGGATAATGGTCTGGACATGGTTTGTTTGTGATGTCCGCGTGTACAGGGGCAGCCTTGTCGGCTTGTGTATGCTATTATGCTTTGGATAGTGCGGCCTTGTCGGCTCGCGTATGTTGTTACGGTTAAATGGTTATGACTCCTTATGAGACAAATCCACTTTATATATATTGGCGTTGGGGTAGGTTTGATTTGATTAAATTCCATATTGTCTTAGTTTCAGTTGGTTATACTTAGCAGGTTTGTTTATGAGTGTCCAAAACGGGCACTAGTCATGGCCCATCGGGTTGGGTCGTGACAAATTGGGTGGAGTAAATATGAATTCGATTACTTGATTGGTTAGATAACTCATTAAGAAATCTGTATGACTTCACGGAATTGAATTATGATAAATAAATTTCTGCGAATCGATCTTAGCGTTAAGGGATTTTTTCTGAGCGTAGTCGGTTAAGAGTATATTGTGAAAAGAGGGAACTGAAATTTCCCTAAAAACTTTATGTCCCAAGTTGTGCCTCTGTAGCGGGAAATGTGCCGCTACAGTTGGATGGGCACCGATGTAGCGGACGAGTTGGGATTAACAATCGTAGTTTTCAGTGGGGGGTTCAGTGGTTCAGAAGTGCCATTGCAGCGAGATTTTATGTCGTTGTAGCGATGCCGCAACAACAAGATGTGTGCCGTTGTAGCGGGATGAGCGCCAGCTAGATCGTTAATTAGACCCTTAAATGATGTTATTTGGCACTTTTTGACTTTAGAGCTAAAGAACGACCCATGGGCTATTTCAACTCGTTTTCCATCATTCTTGAGGCTAAAGGTAAGCTTTTTACTTTTCGAATTAACTTTATCCGTAGAACGTAATATAATAGATCAATATTGATGGGAAAGGATTTCTTGATATATTCTATGGTGTAATTTAACACTAAATTGGCTAGTTGAGATCATGGGTTGTTCTAGGGTTCAGAGACTTGTTAGTAATTGGGGCAATTAGTGATTTTCTATTGATTTTCGTGTATTATCGGTTGTTTGTTAACCACGAACCAGCGGAACGAATCTTTAAAGGGAAGGATTAAGCCTATTAGGGTTCAAGCTTATTTTGAGGTAGGTGATGTTTGTGATTTCATGATTGTGTGACGTATGCAGGTTTTTGATTCATTGTGATACTTGTATGTATATGAACGTTGCAATGTTGATCACCCTTGTTGTAGCTGAGATATTTGAATGATGTAGCTATGAAATCATTATGTAAATATATGATCTTAATGAGATACTTGTGATTGCGATTGTGGTGTGTGAATGGGGATCAAATTTCCACATTCCGGCGAGCTAACTAGGATCAGTTGCCACGTTCTGGCATAACTTTGAATTGGGTTGCCACGTTTTGACACAATATTGGATCGGATTGCCATGTCTTGGCATACTTTGGGATCAAATTTCCACGTTCGTGCAAGCTAACTGTTTGTGTTTGAGTTTCGTGAGAGGGTCAATGATATGTTAATCATGTGAAATGTATTGTCGAATTTTCATGTTGATAATGTTGTATATCTTGATATATATGCATGCAATTATAATGTTGTTTGACTTGCTTATTTTGCACTAGTAGATAGCCGCGTGATCCTACCAGTGCACAGTGTTTTTGTACTGATTCTACACTTGCTCTTATTTTTGTTGAGTACAGGGCATCTTCAAGCGGCTATTGACAGACCTCGCATGGGATAGTAGAGATTATCACATCGACATCAAAGGTAAGCCGCATCTTCCAGGTTTTATGACGTTCTATTCGTCTATGTCCACCATTTCCGGACTTGGTCTTTATTAGTTAGTTGAATAGTATAATAGTATTCTCTTGTTTAGACTTGGTATTCATTTAATATTTTTGGTACATTAACTTCAGTTCGTAGGTTTATCTTCTGCAAATTTTAGTTGTTAGATCTTTAGTTTAGTAATGGAACTTTGTTTTTAGTAATTTGACTTTCTTCCGTAACTTAAATGTCTTAGTTTTGGAATAATTGATTTAGTTGGATAGTAGTAGTGATTCTCCCACCGGCTTGTAAGTGTGGTACCAATCACGAGGGGTTTTGGGTTATGAAAAATTTGGTATCAAAGCTTAGTTCGGAGCTTAATTTGTTGATCTCGATGCACCAAAATGAGTCTAATAGAGTCTTGAGGAACGGTATAGGGACACCTTTACTTTTCTTCGAGAGGTATAGGACTTTAGGTAATCTCTATTTTTCTCTTGTCTCCGTCGTGCTATGACTTGATTCTAATTGGTATATGTCGATTCAAATTGGTATCTAATTTCTTTCACTCTTATGTCCGCATATGGTTAATACTAGATATAACGACAGTAGACTCGTAGCTCCCATCAATGCTCCAGCTGTAACAACCCTAAAAATGAATAGGATCAAGACTTAGGTGTTTCAAGAATGCTTGCGATTAGACCAAGGTCCACACGTATTGATACGCATAGAACCAGACCTCAGAACCCTTACTACGACCAAGCCAAATAACTTGGGGAGTTAATTGAGCTTGGAAAGGTTGGAACCAACCATGTGAGGCTCACGAAAACGAAGATTTAATCGAAAGAGTTTTTACCAGACTCAAAAGAAGAAATTTTAAGTTTTGAGGGTCCAAGGGTAAAATGGTCTTTTCCAGGCCAAGGGTAATATTGTAATTACCCTGAGTAATTAATTAGTCAATTAATTAAGTTAAAAAAATAAAGAAATTCGGGTGGGGCAACCCGAAGTGACCCATTTTCGCAAAATGGGGTCACCCGGGTTCGAACCTCACTAGAAGCAAGATTAAACTTGCTTTTATTTTAATGTGTTAATTTAGTTTTAATAAATAATTAGTAATAGCTGATTTAGGAAAAAGAAATCAGATTTTTTTATTAATTTTTATTAATTAATAAGTTGACTAATTCAAACCCACAAAGTCCTACTTCTACTAGACTTCTATCTCCCATTTCCCCCACTCTCTCTTGCACGATTCTCTCTCTCTTTCTTTCTCTTTTCTTGGCTGAAAACGTGAGATAACAATCAGCAAAAGAAAAGTAAAGTCAAGGCAAAAGTTCATCAAGAACTTGAAAGATAGAAACTCAAAGAGAAAACAATCCGGTAACGTTAAGCAGAACTACTACGCTAGTCAAGTGAGGTGTGAGTGTGGGTGTTTGGACTGATTTTTGGAGAGGTTCTTGGGCAGCGTTCTGGACATTTAACAAGAAAACAAGGTATGGGTCTTCTTACTCTTGGTCCCTTTCCCAAGAGACCCCTAGGACTCAGTATATTCGGCTCAAAAACTAAGGTTGATTCCCCTATTTTATGCTCCCTGTCATTAGCTCCCAACGAATGTAGGTTGGTATGAATGCTGGTAGACTTAGGATTATGTGATGTTTGTGTTAAATGTTAATGTGTTGGATGTACGTTAGTTTATGAAAAGACAAATCATGTATGTGTGTTCGAAATTAAGAAAGATGTATGCCATATTTGGAGTCTCGGCCTTGAGGCTTAAAATTGCTAATGTTGTGTTTGTTAATTTACGTACCCAAACTCATGAAGATTTTGATGTTCATAATTAAGAAATGTGTCTGACTTGAATAAGAATTTGATAGCCTATAAATTCTCTAAAGGATGCACTTAAAAATACGTTGAAGTGAAATTATGAAAGAATGTATGAACTAAGTCAAACATTGATGTTATGAGTTAAAAGTAACTAAAAATTTCCAGCATTGTACAAGTTAATATAGACTAAATAAAAATGCATATGAATCTGGAAAATTTACTAAAGAAATAAAAGAATGAGGCCACTAGGAATTGAACCCGTGACCTCATCCTTGGGCGAAACAGACACGGCAAAGGGTGAGGGCTGGGGGGTTCGATCCTGGGTCTGAATAAGGGCTAGAATAAGAGAAAAATTAATGAGGGGAGTGGGATTCGAACCCACCACCCCTCGGTCAGAATTCATGAAGAGTAGAAGGAAAAATAAAATAAGAAAAAGATGTTGGGGCTAAGGGGATTCGAACCCCTTAGCTACTGCCGCGAAATTAAATGATAAAACAAGTGAGGCCATGGGGGTTCGATCCCATGACCTCACTGTACATGCTCCTAACTTAGAGAAAATATAAAAATATAATTATGGGGCTGTGGGGGTTCGAACCCACCACCTCACAGCCCTTAGCGAAAATTTATTAAAAGAAAGGAGGCTGTGGGGGTTCGAACCCACAACCTCCTTACTTGAACGAAATTAAGAGAAAAATAAAAGAGGTTGTGGGGGTTTGATCCCACAACCTCTTGGTTTAAGAAAGAATAGGAGAATAACATATTAATAAAAAAATAAAAGGTGGGGTTATGGGGACTCGAACCCACAACCCATCGGCCAATGTAAGAGAAATTTAAAATAGAATAGTAAGCCTTCAATGTAAATATTGTGATTTGACTTAGAGTTAAAATGTATGAATATTAGAATGAAATCAATTAATAATGTAAATGACATTCAATTGATTCAAGACTTGGGTTCCTTGCCCAAACTTCCGTTTGATACATAAGTCATACGTGAACAAATCATCCAAGAATAATGCCACCTACTTAGATCAAATTCAAGATCTTGGCATAACTACAAGATACATAAGTCTTGTACTACATAATCTTAGGAATGCAAGAATTACTTAATGAACTACGAATGAAGCCTCATGGCTTGTGTGTATAGACTCATAAGTCAAACATACGTTCAAAAGTAAGTGAACCTAAGATGTATGAAATGAAATGATGAACCCTAGAAGGGTTAAGTATGAGTGTAAATACTCTAAATGGCCAAGTACATTCATATGATAAGATGAACAATGAAATGATGAAATGAACATTCACATAATAAGAGGTGAGTAACTATGAAAAGCAAAGGTGCTAATGATAATAAATGAGGTGACAACAAGATATGAGGCAAATGTAAATGATGATAGCAATCTCAAATGAGCCTAAGTAAATGTTACCAACACGTCACCTAAGAGAGTGTAAGATAATGAAGAGACCAGTCTCTATGAACACTCTAATGAGATTATTAAGCTTAACACACTCAATACGAATGATGAGATGAGAAATCATCTAATGAGCTATGATGTCCTCATACTAGAAGTCAGCTTCCATGACATATGAGATGAATGAAATGGAACTTTATACTGAGCACCGATAGACTAGCTATGAGCGGTGATGCCTTCTTTCGGGAAGGGCGGAGGTTCACATAACTCTCATGAGATTAGACTGTCCGGCTTGCCGGGTATGGGTCTCCTTATATCTCCTAGTCTTTGAACCTATACTGCCAATATAGGGATCTGGCGGGGTTAAATTCCCATGTACGCTAGCATGTTATTGGATCACTTTGGCCGGTGATTCCACCTCTTTTTGGTGTGGGGGAGACACTGGATTTTATGATGCTCACATGATCTATGTCGGTTAAAGTTAAAGTTCCCAATGAATGAATGAGGCCAGCCTCAAATGATGCACACAATGAAATGAATGATACCAAAGGTGTTAGGATAGGATAATCAAAAGGTGAGTTAGATTCAAGTAATGACATTAGGTCATTCTTTCATTGCACAACGAACCTAATGAAAGTCTTAAACTATATCCTAGGTATAACCGGTGGTTACACTGGACTATGAACGAAATGAAATGAAGTACGTATGAATGAATGAAGCAGACTCTGTGTTTGCTAATGAAGATTCCCTAGTTGAGGTCCCATATGTTGAGCCCTCATTTCTGGGATGTCTTAATGTCAAGTCCATGATTCCAAGGTCTCATGGCATATGAATGAATGATATGAAAGAAGTTATGTGCTACATGTGAAATGTACTTTATGCACTATGATGTGTGCTATGTGTAAATGTGATGTGCTGTGTGCAAATGTGAAAAGTATGATGTATGATTATTCTCATGGCATAACTTTCCTATTCCCAATCTGGAAAGCTCACTGACTTTCCTAATCCAGATTTGGAAAGATTATTTACTTTCCTAATTCAAATTAGGAAACTTTCCTAATCTCAATATGGCAAGTCCACTGACTTGACTTCCAAAAATCATGTTGTTAGGAAAGAGCTATTCTTTCTCATGCATGTCCTTGGTGTGTGCTTGCATATACCCATACTTAGTACAAGTGTGTACTAACCCCATACAAACTCTACTATTTTAGGTGCAGGAACAGGTGGACGGTAGAGCTAAAGGATCATCGCTGCAGTTATTCGGACGTTCAGCATTCATCCGGCTTTTGTAGGTCCTCATGCTTTCGAGGATGCTACTATTTATGTTCTAGCTTAGTTTAGGAGTTGAGCTAGTGGAGTATGTTCCACTAGCGTTTCTTTCTTATTTCTTTCAGACTATGTATTGGGCCATTTTGGCAATGATACAATTATGTTTAATGAACTATTCCTTTCATTTGATTATCTCTTAATGTTTAGATGGTTGATGTTGAACAAATTACGAATGTATTAGAAATGTTTAGTAAGCAATGTTTCGAAACAAAAAGTTTCAAATTTTCCGCTAAAATTAACCTATTTAAAGTAAGAATGACGTAAGTAGGCTTGTCTGCGACCTCTGAGAGGTCAACGACGCCGGTCTCGTCTGGGGTCTAGATTCCAGTCGTGACACCAGCCGAGGAACCGACAGCAAGAGGTCGTAGTCGAAGAGGTAGAGGGAGAACCAGGGGTAGAGGCGTGGGAGAGTGGCACCTTCTGTGAATAAGGTTCCGATTGACAATGTTCTGGTGAATTAGAACCCTCCGACACATAATGAGGAGATAGAAGATAAAGTTGAGATTGAGGATTTTGAGGAGATCAAACAAGAGGAAGGAGAGCATGCTGAAGCTACATGAATCCCTCTCATCTATTCAGAGTTATCTCAACAGATCATGTCATTCCCGAAAGGGTTGGTTGGTTCGGGAATGCTTTCAACCACTTAATCCCTTATTAACTCTATGGTAGCTAGGACTGCACCCAAGATGGGTGAAGTGGGAGTTAACAATGCCTTCTTTCGTCCTCTGTTGGGTTCTGTGATGTCCGATAATGAGCATGATATGCTGACCAAGTTTCTCAAGCTTAAGCCTCTGATATTTCTTGGTTCTGAGACTGAAGATGCTTATGAGTTAATCTTGGACTGCTATGAGAGGCTTCAAAAATTGGGTATTGTTCACCAACATGGGGTCGAGTTCGTGTACTTTCAACTTCAAGATAAGGACAAGCAATGGTGAAGAGCTTACATGGAATTTAGATCTTCTACATTACCTCCACTTGCTTAGATCCAATTCCATGCCTTGTTACTACAGAAGTACGTACCTAGGACCTTGAGAGATCTCAAGAAGAATGAGTTTATGGCTTAGAGCAAGGGGTTATGTCTGTAGATGCTTATGAGACCATGTTTCATGCTTTATCCAGATATACTACCCAACTGATCACTACTAAAAAGGAGAGGACCCAACTATTTATTAGGGGTTTAATTATGAGTTGCAAGTAATGTATATCCACATGACTTCTGTAGGAAAGAGTTGTAATGAGGTAACAAATTATGTAAAGAAAGTGGAGGGGGTGAGGCAAGACGGTCAAGCCAAGGCATTGGAAAAAAGGCCAAAAAATTCTGGTAATTTTCAGGGCTCATATGCTAAAGGATCCAGGTGACCAACACTTGTGGCCAAGCCAATTCAGTCCTCCATGCACGCCTCTACAGATAACTATTCGGGGACCCATCTAATAAGTTTCAGGATAGTCAGAGTATGGAGCATGCGATGGGTAGCAGACTATCTGGAGACCACAGTGTTATAGTTGTGGGGAACTTGGACACATGAGGAGAGATTGTCCACACCGATGTGTGTTTGAGTACAGACATCAGTCTTCTCAGGCAATGGTACCCGCGAGAAATGGTAATAATGGTAGAGGGAGTCCACAAGGTGGGCGAGGAGGTAACCAGCGAGGCCGTGGAGGTAGAGAAATTGACAACAAAGGTAGAGGTAATGCGCAACCAGGCAGGGAGCTGGCTCATGTTGATGATAAAGCTCAATGTTATGCTTTTTCGGGCAAAAATGAAGCGTAGGCATCTGATGTAGTGATTGCATGTACTATTCTTGTTTGTGACCGTATGGATAATGTGTTATTTGATCCAGTATCCTCTTATTCTTATGTGTATGTGAGATTTTTCTCTGAATTTGAGATGTTGCGTGATGTCCTTTATGCCCCTATTCGTGTTTCTACTCCTGTTGGATAGACAATTATAGTCACCCATGTCTATCGTGTTTGCCCTATTTTGTTTATGAGATTTCAGACATGGGTTGATTTGGTGATTTTGGATATGATTGACTTCGACATAATCTTAGGCATGACGTGGTTGTCCTCCTATTATGTTGTGCTTAATTGTAATACAAAGTATGTGACTCTAAATATTCTGGGAAGGGAAAGATTAGAGTAGGAAGGGGTGTACAAGCCTAAGCAAACTAAGATTATATCCTCCATCCGGGCTAGTAAATTAGTAGAGCAGAGTTGCTTAGCTTATTTGGCTCATGTCAGGGATGTTGAGATTGAGGCTCCATCCAATGGGTCTATTCCTGTGGTGTTTAAGTTTTGTGAAGTATTTCGCAATGAAATGCCTAGCATGCCTCCAGATAGAGACATAGACTTTTGTATTGACTTAGATCCTGGTACTCGCTCCAATTTTATTCCTCCGTATCGCATGGCTTCAGTAGAATTCAAAGAGCTTAAGGCTCAAATACAAGAGCTCCTTGATAAGGGGTTCATTAGTCCTAGTTCTTCTCCATGGGGTGCTCCGATTTTATTTTTTATGAAAAAAGATGATAGTATGAGGATGTGTATAGATTACCGGCAATTAAATAGAGTCACTATCCGTAATAGGTACCCCTTGCCTAGAATAGATGATCTCTTTGATCAATTTCAAGGTGAAACGGTCTTCTCTAAGATTGATTTAAGATTCAGATATCATCAATTAAAAATTAGGCCTGAAGATATACCTAAGACGACGTTTAGGACTCGCTATGGGCACTATGAATTTTTGGTGATGTCGTTTGGGTAGGCTAATGCGCCTGCAACTTTTATGAGCTTGATGAATGGGGTGTTCAAGCCATTTCTTGATTCTTTTGTGATAGTCTTTATTGATGATATTTTGGTCTATTTGAAGAGTGAGGAAGAGCATGCCGACCATCTTCGTACTGTTCTGGGTGTTCTTTGGGAACAAAGATTATATGCAAAAATTTCCAAGTGTGAATTTTAGTTGACTTCTGTTGCATTTTTGGGGCATGTAGTTTCGAAGGAAAGGGTAATGGTAGATCTTTAAAAGATTGAGGCGGTTAAAATTGGGTTCGGCCTAGCTTTGTGACGGAAGTTGGAACTTTGTGGGACTCTCTAGCTACTACCGTCGGTTTGTGAAGAACTTTGCTTCTATTTCCACTCACTTGACTAATTTGACTAAGAAGGAGATACCATTTGAAGGGACTGAAAATGTGAGGAGAGCTTTCAAAAGCTCAAGACTCTCTTACTACCGCACCTATCCTAGCATTACCAGTGGAAAGTAAGAATTTTATAGTTTATTGTAATGCTTCTCATTCCGGCTTGGGCGCTATGCTAATGCAAGATAAGATGTGATAGCCTATGTGTCGCGCCAATTGAAGTTACATGAGAGAAACTATCCAACTCATGACTTGGAGTTGGCAGCGGTAGAATTTGCTTTTTAAGATCTGGCGACCTTATCTTTATGGTGTTAAGTGTGAGGTATTTACTAATCATCTTAGTTTGCAGCATGTATGCACTCAAAAGGATTTAAATTTGACACAACGAAGATGGATGGAGTTACTCAAGGATTATGTGTGACCATTCAATACCATCCGGGTTAGGCAAATATTGTGGCAGACGCGTTGAGTCGGAAGGCGGTAAGCATGGGTAGCTTAGCCTACTTGAATATAACTAAGAGACCCTTGGCCAAGGAAATTCAGACCTTAGAATGTATGTTCATGCAGTTGTGCATCTCCGAAAGAGGTGGGGTATTAGCTAGCATTGAAGTTAAGGTCAACTTCATTGAGGAGATCAAGGCCAAACAATTTGAGGATAAAGTTTGAGAGAACTCAAAGAGAATATGGTGAATGGTAAGGCACAAGAGACCACTTTTGATGCGTACGGTGCACTTATGGTGAAAGGAAGGATTTGTGTTCCTCGAGTTGATGGCTTGATTTAAAAAAAATTAGCGAAGTCCCATGGTTTGTGGTATTCTATTCATCTGGGTGTGACCAAGATGTATAGAGATTTGAAGTGTTGGTCGGGGATGAAGAAATACATCGCAGATTTTGTGGCAAAGTATCAGAATTTTCAACAAGTAAAGTATGAACATCAAAGGCTTGATGGATTACTTCAAAGGATGCCAATTCCGTAATGGAAGTGGGAAATAATATCCATGGTTTGTGGTTGGTCTCCCTAAGACCTTGGGGGAGTTTGATTCTATTTAGGTTGTGGTTTATAGATTGACTAAGTTAGCCCATTTTATTCCGGTAAGGGTAGATTACAATGCAGAACAACTAGCTAAAACCTATGTGAAAGATATAGTGAGGTTGCATGGGGTGCCTCAATCTATCATCTCAGATCGTGGTACCCTTTTCAGCTCCAAGTTTTAGGGGAAGCTGCAAGATGAATTGGGTAGCAACTCACTTTTAGTGCAGTCTTTCATACCCAGATGGATGATCAATCCGAAAGAACTATTCCACTGTCGGAAGGCATGTTTAGAGCTTGTGTGATTGACTTTGGAGGGCATCAGGATAAAGTTCTTACCATTATGTGAATTCTCTTACAATAATAGTTATCACTCAAGCATCGATATATGGTACCATTTGAGGCGTCATATGGGGGGATGTAGATCATTCATAGGTTGGTTTGAGGACGGAGATGTGAAACCTTCGGGGATCGACTTAGTGAAGGATGCTCAAGATAAGGTGAGGAACATTTAAACTAAACTTCTAGTCACTTAGATTAGATAAAAGAAGTATGCAGATCAGAAGATGAGGGACATGGAGTTTTAGACTGGCGAAAATGTTCTTATGAAGGTATCACCCATGAAAGCGGTGGTGAGATTCAGTAAGAAGGGTAACTTGAGTCCGCGATATATTGGCCCATTTAAGGTTCTTGAATTCTTAGGACCGGTGGCGTATTGATTGGCGCTACCCCCCTAACTTGTTCGGTGTACATCCCGTATTTCATATGTCTATCTTGAAGAGATATCACGGGGACGATGACTATATCATTAAGTGAGATTCAATTGTGCTAGATAAAGACCTCCAATATGAGAAGGAACTGATTGTTATTCTTGATCATGATGTTCGTAAGTTGAGGATCAAAGAAATTAAGTTCGTGAACGTTCAATGGAAACATTGTCCAGTCAAGGAAGCTACTTGGGAGACTGACAAGGACACGTGAGACAAGTATCCACAATTGTTCACTGATTCGGGTACTACTTTGCTCTTTCCTAAGTTTTGTCAATCGGGAACAAGTGATGGGTAAATTGGAATCTATTATAACGACAGGATTTTGTCGTTATAGAAATTCCAATGAGGGAAAAATCGAGATCGGAAAAACTTTTTCATAGTATTAGAATTTTCTCAACCTTGTCCAGATTTGGAGGAAATTGGACTCATTAAAGTTTAGGGAAATCTGGTATAAATTGGGTGGATTAAATATGAATTCAATTACTTGATTGGTTATATAACTCGTTAAGGAATTCGTATGACTATAGATCTCTCGGAATCGATCTTAGTGTTAGGAGTTTTTTTCGAGCATAGTGGATTAAGAGTGTGTTGTGAAAAAGGAGAATTGAAATTCCCCTAAAAAGGTTCTGTCCTAAGTTGTTTCGCTGTAGCAGGAAGTGTGCCGCGACAGCAACGCTACTACAACGGGATGGGCGCAGTTGTAGCGGACGAGAAAGGATTAACAATCATAGTTTTCAATGGGGGGCTCACTAGTTCGGTAGTGCCGCTGCAGCGGGATTTTATGCCGCTGCAGTGACACCACTACAACGGGATGGGTGTCGCTTTAGCGGGATGAGCACGATCTAGATCGTTAATTAAACTCCTAAACGACCTTATTTGACACTTTTTGACTTTTAGAGCTAAAGAACGACCTTTGGGCTATTCCAATTCGTTTTCCACCATTCTTGAGGCTAAAAGTAAGATTTTCACTTCCCAAAATCACTTTTTGATGAGTATAATGTCATAGAATGGGCCAACATTGATGGAAAAGATTTGTTGATATATTCTATGATGTAATTTAACCCTAAATTGACTAGTTGGGATCATGAGTTGATATAGGGTTCATAAAATTGTCAGTAATTCAGAAAATTAGTGTTTTTTATTGATTTCCATGTATTATCGATTGTTTGTTAACCACGAACCAGCGGAACGAATCCAGAAAGGAAAAGATCAAGCCTCTTAGGGTTCAAGCTTATTTTGAGGTAGATGATGGTTGTGATTTCATGACTGTGTGAGGTATGCATGTTTTTGATTCATTGTGATACTTGTATGTATATGAACGTTGCAATGTTTATCACCCTTGTTGTAGCTGAGATATATGGATGATGTAGTCATGAAATCATGATGTAAATGTATGATCTAAATGATATACTTGTGATTGTGATTGTGGTGTGTGAATGGGGATCAGATTTCCACATTCCGGCAAGCTAACTGGGATCAGTTGCCACGTTCTGGCATAACTTTGGATTGGGTTGCCACATTTTGACACAATATTGGATCAGATTGCCATGTTCTGACATACTTTGGGATCGGATTGCCAAGTTTCAGTAAGCTAACTATTTGGGTTTCAATTCCGTGAGAGGACCAGTGATGTGATAAGCATATGAAAGGTGTTGTCGAATTGGGATGATGATAATGTTGTATATCTTGATATATATGCTTGTGAATATAATGTTGTTTGACTTGCTTATTTTTCACTAGTGGGATAGCCGCATGATCCTACCAGTATACGGTGGTTGCGTACTGATTCTGCACTTACTCTTATTTTTATTGAGTACAGGGCATCTTCAAACAGCTAAAGATGATCGCATCAACTTCAAGGGTGAGCCACATCTTCTGGGATGTCATGGAGTTCTCTTTCGTCTATGTCCATCATTTTCGAACTTAGGCATTGTTTTAGATAGTTTTATAGTTCATTGGTTGGGGATGTATCCCTTATTGTTTAGATTTATGAATTTTGTTAGAAGTTTTGGTACATTGACTTTCAGATTTAGGTATTTAAATTTCGCATTTGTTAGTTAATTAACTTACTTCCGTAACTTAATTTTCTTAGTTTTGGTCTAGTTGCTTGGTTTGGGTTGTAGTAGTGGTTCTCCACCGGAGGAATATGTGGGTGCCCATCACGATGGTTTGAGTGGTGACAACAGCAAACATTATTCTAAAGAATTCTTCTTATTTTAGTATAATGAAGATTGATAGCATATGTGACATGTGTTGAAATGATATTTGTTTTAATTAATAAAAATAAATTCATCAATCTATAAAGTATTTAAAATACGATTCTACTTTTAGCTAAAATATAAATATAATTTGCAAAGTATGTTGCAACCTCGTTAGCATACTTATCTTGTTCAATCTTACAAATTAAGACAATTTTCATTTAATGAAACACAATTTCATAAAATAAGGATGCAAAACAATGAATTTCAGATAGTGATATAAAAAAATACTATAATCAAATCAATATTATACACACATAAAATTAAACTATTTGCAGTGTAAAGAAAAAATTGAAAGATGGAAAAATCAGATTTGTACATAATTATTTATCATGTTTCCTAAAAAAAAAACTTGAGATAAAGTTTTTAAGAAAACCATTAAACCTAAAAATTGAAAATTATTTTTATGGTGAAATGTGATAACTCGAAAATATTTATGTTGTTGACATGTTTTTTTAACAAAATATAAATTTGAAATATTTAAATTAATTTTATGAATTCAAAATTTATTTATTTTTGTGTGATGATTCAGGTTATATGTGGAACTTTATTTATCCTATTAAGTAGGTAGAACATTAAAATATATAATTGAGTTTTAATAGATTAGGATGGTAGGTGGGTGAGGAATTTTCAGTTAGTTTTTTTTCTTCTAATATATATCTATTTTTATTTTTAAAAAAAATTCATACGGATTTTTAACTATTCATTTAGTATTTAGGGATAATTTCAAAGACATCCCTCCAGGTTTTGCTCTATAACACTCCATTCCCCTGTGGTTTACGATATTACGTCTATCTCCCTTATTTTAATTTTCTTGTAACTATTCTTTAAATATATTTAAAATAAATACAAATTAAATTAGATTTGACATTTTTATTCTTCTATTTATTATGGTGTCAAACAACTCAGACTATTGTGATCCTAAGAGATGTCAAAGCCAATGTTTAGGTCCGTTCCCAGAGGGACGACGGATAGAAAGTTGATGGTAGACCATGTCCAACTGGAGAGTGTTGTAGTCTAGCTTATTGGTGTGGTGACACCTCAGATCTTTTTGGTCCTGGAAAATATCGATGTCAATGCGAGAGACCACCCCCTCCCCCACCCCACCCCCATCAATTCTTGAGGGATGATGCAGAAATCAAGCTGGTGGTAGAAAATCTCCTACTGGAGGGCGTTGTAGTAACTATGGTTGGTGTGGAACCACGTCGAACTATTGTGATCTTAAAAATTGTCAAAGTCAATGTTTGTTCCCACAAGAACGATGCGGATGACAAGCTAATGGTAGACCATGTCCTACTAGAGTGTGTTATAGTTTAGATGGTTGTTGTGGAACCACACCACCTTATTATGCTTCTTGAAACTGTCAAAGCCAATGCAAAACTATTCTAATATCCGCCAAGAATCGTATGAGAAGTATTAAAAACTTCTAGAGGATATACTTTTACTCTTCAAATGTAACATGCTACCTCATGTATACCTAATTACTATCTAGAGGATGTACTTTTACTCATCAAATGTAATGATAATGCATATAAAATGCATCAAATAATATTATTAATAAAGGACTTTTGTCTAAATTAAAATACAAAAGAGGTTTAACCTACGGTAACTAACACACACTTATCCACCCTAAAAGTTGACGTGGTACCAAAAGTGTGTATGCGCTTGAAGGTAAGTGAAGACAAAAACATATCCTTTTTTAATTGGTCTATTTACAATTAGTTAATACACATAATTATTGACATTAAAACTTCCATATATATATATATATATATATATATATATATATATATATATATATATATATATATATATATATATATATGATTATTTTCATTTCTTTCTTTGTAAAATATTTATTACCCTCTTCATTTTGAATTTTTTTATAAATAGGATAGTGCACAAGTACCCCCTCAACCTACCCGAAATCCCAGAGACACACTTATACTATACTAAGGTCTTATTACCCACCTGAACTTATTTTATAAATAATTTTCTACCCCTTTTTGGCCTACGTGACACTATCTTGTGGGCCCATCGTGTGTTGACATTTTCTTAAACTAGTGTCACGTAGGCCGAAAAGGGGTAGAAAATTATTTATAAAATAAGTTTAGAAGGGTAATAGGACCTTAGTATAGAATAAGTGTTTCTGAGATTTTAGGCATAGATTGAGGTGGTACTTATGCATTTTTCCTTTTTTGTTTTTTATAAACTTTTTATCTTTTTGTTTTTAATTATTTTTTAAATATTACCTGTATATTATAAAAAAAATTATTTTTTTAAAATTTTCCTTTAATTTTTATGTTTTAATTATTTTTTCCACTTATTTTGAAATTTGTCCGAAATTAACTTCTTAAAAAAAACAGACATGAAATAAAATTTTAAATTATTCAAAAGAAAAGACAAATAAAATAAAAAGGATAATATAATCAATATAGAAAAATGATTATAAATTACCTTTTTGTTGACAATGTTGAGATGTTGCTAGCTCTTATTAATATATATCCTTCTCGCGTAATATATTTGTGTGGACCATTAATTGATTGCTAGATTGTGTTAATCACAATGATAAATTTGTCTTATGGATGATTTTATTAGATATAAAATTTATTTTCTTGTTATAAAATAATATATTGTGGATGTCCACTACACAAAATGGTTACTACATTACTTCCCTCCATTATGAAGATAATCCACTACACCAATAAGTTACTACATTACTTTCCTCCATTATGAAGATAACATCCACCTTTATGATAATTATTCTTGTAAAATTTCACCTCCATAACCTCCTTCTTTATATTCATGTTTAATGTCATGTTTATGACTAACTTTTTATATGCCTCTATGTTACAGTATAAATAGAGGCATAAGAGTTCCTATTGTATACACTTAAAAGTTTTGATGAATACTTTGAAGAATAAGAAATGCTCTCATTTTTTGTCTCCCTATTTCTATGCTTTATCTTTTATATTTCTTGTATTATTTAGCTTTAGTTTTACATCACGTTATCAGCACGAATGTTCTATCATTGAAAGATTGAAGCAAAGTAAACAAAAGAAAGTAAAATAATTGTGTTTATTTTCTTTCGAAAAAAAGGTAAGCTATTCTGGAATCTATTTTATATTTTACTTGTGAACAAGGTGAATGATCCATATTATTGTTAATGTGCATCTTTTTTCATCTATGACTATATATACTTTCTTTTGTATGTGAAACCTATTTTATATTTATTTATGATTATACTCACTGTTTTGATTTTACATAAGCTTTTAAATTATTTTATTTTGCGTGTGGAATATTTTGAATTCACATAGAAATTGAAAAAGGGGTGGTGGTTGTGAGTAGTTTTAATTTAGTGTAATTTGAATTATTATTTTCTTAGTGTGCAATTGATTATTGATTTATAACGGTAATTCACTACCTTAATAATTATGCACCAAACATAATATAATATAATGCTATATGTGACTTTCTGTTTTGACAGGTTTAAGATATTGATACATACTTTGTTGATAATATTTTTATTGTGTTTCTTTTGTTCTATATTTATTTGTGCGTGTTAACCACAAAGTGACAATATTTTTTTAAAGTTCAATGGTGAATCCTATTATATTTGGTTTATCATGTCATTGATTGAGGGTAAGACGAAGGATTCAAGTCCTATCGGACCAAGAGGAAAATACATCGGGTGAAAGTCCCGATGCATCATGATAATAAAACGTTGGGTTGGGTCTCAACAATTAATGACATAAAATGTCTTCTTATGGGTAAGACGTTGGGTTCAAGTCCCAACATTATATAAAGACGATTTAACAATGACTGAGCAAATTGATATGCTCTTGACAAAAGTCATGAAATTTATCCAATTGATTTGCTCCATTATTTTATGTGAATGTGGTAGCAAGACATAATATGTATGAAAATGATAAGTGCTTAAATGTATGAATATGAGTGTGGTAAAATGTTAATGATCAATGGTGGAATTAAAAGGAAGAACATTTTGGGTTCTTAAGATGATCCTTCAAGTGTGAAGGTAGGTTTTTGTCATCAAAGTGATATGAAAAGCTATTGAGCATATTGAGTTGGTGCAACCCAATTTGAAAGTTTTTTAAATCCTCCATCAAAATAAAAGAATAAAGAATGATAGTACATTTGATCTCTTTAAGTGATGTTGAGGTGAGTCACATAAATTTGATAAATGTGAAAGTATGACAATGAGTTTCTAATAAAAAATTATAGGGCATGTTCAAATGGTTATGATCCATTTGTTAAAGAAAATGTGACTTGTGTTCTTATGGATAAGAACATATCCATGAATTGTTGGATAAATGTCACTATCTTGCCTTTACGGGAGGTTTGAGATATTGAATAAAAATATTTTGACATAAAGAACATTTAGTACTACACAATATTGTAATATGTTAAATTATGAACTATTGAAGGACAAAAGAAAGAAATAGTTCTTTCCTATAAAGGTTGTGGTTATGACCAAACAAATTTGTCTTTGGTTGTCAAGAAATAAGTCTTGCATGTGATAATTATAACCATGACAATAATAATATTATTCTCCTTGAAGGAGATGACCACCATAAGAATGGCGTTGTGAAGTTTGTGGTAGTACACAAATTCGGAGGAATGAAATTGTTCATAATATTGAGATTGTAGTGAGTCTCAAAAAAAACTTTTTAAGTTTCGAAAGAATTGAAAAGAAAAAATAATATTTTCAGACTATAAAATATGGGAAGATTTAATATCTTCAAATTATTACAACAAAAGTGGGTTGGCCATTTCGATTCAAATGTGATGCAAAATAAATAGAAAACTCACATGGCTATATGTTGAAGAAATAAAAGATTCTTCAAGAATTCTCTTTTGTAGATTGTTCTCGTGATAAAATGATCATTGTACCAGCTAAGGTTGGGATTGTATCCCCTAAAATTATTTGGAACGTATAAAAAGTTGAATATGGGCCCGTTCACCTACCATGTTGTCACGACCCAAAAATGAATGTGATGGCACTCGTCTTATCCCACCAAGACAAGTCAGCCTAAAACTCAACCATTACAATAAAATGCGGAAAATTCAAAATAAATTCAAAACACCCCCAAATATGGTTGTCACGTGTACAAGCCTCTAAAGTATTACAATTGATTCAAGAAAAAAAAAGTCTCAAATGACATTGTTTCTCAAATAGAACAAGATCATAAATAGGAGTAAGAAGGTCTGCTGAGATAACAAACAACTACCTCACAATTCTCCACAAGAAGCCTCTGACAAGGAGAAGAGAAAATATCACAAAGTCAGGGCTAGTAACCTACAAAAAAAATTGTAGTAGCAAGGGGTGAGTACCAACCACACGGTACCCAACAAAAAAACTTCTAAACACAAGCTAAGGGAATAAAATACGGGTACTCCTTACACACCAACCGAACCTCCACAACTACAACCTGCATAAAATTCAGCCCAACCTAACAGTTCGCAGTTTTCATAGCACCCAGCTCATCAAAATCATTTTCAACAAATTTGCATATCCTCAACTACAAACTCAATAGTCAACAATCAAAACTTCACAAAAAGACACTTACAATATCAGCAACACACAAGATCAAGTTCATCAAGTAGAGGTAATCAAATATCAAGTACTTTTCAAACACCAATAAAACACATAATCATCAAGAATGAAGGATGTCATGAGATGCAATGCAATATGATATAATGAAGTGATATGCCTCTATTTACCAATTTCCCCCTCAACCGTATATACATGATACTCCTCGAAAATACATCGAGAGTTCATGACCCATGGGGGACTCGCGAGGTCCATATACCGACACAGACGATCTCCACGTGTCTGTGCGGACTATCTCAACGCACTATCATAAATCAAACAAATTCCGCACGGACGATCTCTACGTGCCCAAATCATAATCATAACTTTTCTATCGCACGGAAGATCTCCACGTGCCCAAATAATCATAACTCGATCTCAACACGAACGATCTCCATGTGTCAGACCTTTACTCATACCCAATCTCATGTCAATGCATGTGCACAATATGATATAAAATAAAGAAGATGATGCAACATCTCAATAAATCAAATGTCATTATGACATATAATCATCTCAATTATCACAATTATACGGGTTCAATAAAGAACACAATCACACATATAAATCGAATCAATAATATATCAGTTAATGCTCACATGCTTTGGCATTCTCGGACTACAATCCGCATTTTATAGTATTAGACCTTTCCATTATAATACCGGTACTCGTACCATTCTCAACACACCACATACAAACAAATAATCACATCATTTGTTTATTATCCCTTTTTATCATTAGAATTAATCAATGTGGACAAGTCAACCCTCAACAAGTCCCATTACTCCCAAACATATACCACAAGGAAATACACGTATTTCATACACTTAGCAAGAGTTTAGAAATCCACTTGCCTCAGTCTCAAGAATAATTCACTCCGAAACTTGTGTCTTCCCCTTTCATTGAACTTCCAACTCAAAGCAATCTATTCAAATAAATGAGCACAATAAGATTACAAGACTAACAACACCATCATTACTATGTGTCTAGTCTAGACTCAAAACTCACTCAAATGTATAATAAAGTTCTTAAATCTTGATTTCAATCAATAGGTTAAATCTTATATTTCCTAAATTTCAAGTGTAGGGTTAAGTCATAATTTCTCCAAACATTACAACCTTGTAGTTTTCATATAATATTATCCACCCAATATTTAATTACACACGACATTATATCAAAGCTATGGTAATTATACAGTGATGGATATTATAAGTCTAAATTGAATAGGAAATAAGAAACAATTTTGACCTCTTATAATGATAATATATTTTCTTTTGTTTCAAAGCTTAAAGTCTTCTTCCAACCACATACATTCATCATCATTCCCACCTTTGTAATTCCCAATTAACAAACTACAAAATAATTTCTCTTTCATTACAAACCTAGTCATAGGATATTAAAGATTTAGCTACTAGTTATCGGAACAATATTTTTCCTGTGGTTAATTCTCTAAACACCACCCCACTATCATTAATATTCAAATTTCTTAACTACCAATCCTATATATCACCACCCCTAATTCTACTATAGTAGAAAAGGGTAGTTCAACATGCTTGCTTCATTGTTTAGGGGCATTTTAGTCTTTTCAATTTTCTCTAATTGCTAGGTGTCATCTTGTTGCTTAATCAATTTTTGCCCTTTCAATTTCCTATTGCAACGTGTCTTCCAATGGTGATATGAATGTATGCATGTGTTCCTCTATGTCTTGCTTCTATTCTCCCTCTACTGATATCACTATTTTCACATCAAAGTTCATAGCATTTACCAGGTAAGATTTAGCATGTTTCAATTGAGCTTTTTTCAGTCATCTTTCTTTTCATCAAAGTTGAAGTTCCAAATTTGATTTGGCTTTGGAATGTTCCCTTATTTTCCCATTTGAGATTCTTATTGATGTTGGATTATCCTTTTGGTTGGGTGATTAAGTTTGATTTAGGTGTGTGAATATATGAAATTTGATTTGGATATGTGTGGTATGGAGGTTTATAAGAGATGGATTAGAAGGAATAAAGGTTTTGTGCGTCAATTGCATTCTATTGCCAATGTAAGAACTATTTTTAAAATTTGTATTCTTTCAAAGTTTGTATCTTTGAGTAGTTTTGTGTTTGTTTGAGCCTCTATTCATATATGAAAAAATCATATATTTTCACATGCAATAGATTTTGGTTGTCTTTTGTTACATGTATAGTTTGATTTTCTTTATCAAAATTCTTTTCAACTTCCTCTGTTCATATATGGGTGTTCCCCATCTGAATTAATTTTCTGGAATTTGTGATGTTCTATTTTTCTTGTGTTTTGGAGTCTTTTTTTGTTCTCAAGCTCATCTCTCATCTCGCATGGCTGAATTCAAAGAATTCTACCACTTATCAATACATATCCGTTTCAACCCAGAATGAGGTAGTTTTACTCGAGATGAGTCAACCCAAATTGCTCCTAAGCCTATTCATGTAACCCTTTTGTTTATTTTTTTTTTCCTTTCTCGGATTGTCGACATACAAATTGAAGAGTTTCTGTGTATTTATTTTTGGTTCTGATCAAGGAAAAAAAAGAATGACGAGTCACGTTGTCAAAGAGGAGTTTCTCTTCTCTATTTCTTTTTTCCTATTTTGTAGTTTTCCACTTTAATTTGTTTTGTACGATTACTTTGTTGTTATGTTGTTTCTTTTCTCACCTCTCTTTCTACCGTTAATATTTCTGCCTCATTTTCCATATTTCTTTTCTGGTAAACTTTTGTTTATCAGAATTCCTAATCAAATTACAAAAAATACTAAATTCATTCCACAATTATTTCACGGTGCAGGGTGAAGTTAAGAATTTGCAGTTATTACAATTAAGGCTTCGGCTACAGGTATGTTCTTTCCTATCCGTTATTGTGATTTCTTTTTCTCTCATTCCTCATTTTATCTCCTTCGTTAGTGCCTGTCCAGTCACTCTGTTCTGCTCCATTTTGATTGATAGAAGATTTGGGTGTGTCGGAGGAATTTAAGGATACAAAGTTATTGTTTTGCTACTGATGAAGAGGAAAATAACTAGAAAATTAACAGAAATGTGTCTAGACAAAGTAAGAAACTATTAGTAGCTGGTATAAGTGGAAACATGATCTTACAGCCATAGTTATATCACTTGAAAGAATTGGATGTTTAATATAATTTTTCCAATCAAAGTTTTACTTTCGCAATGTGGATTAGGCATTTCTTGATTTTTGGATGGGCTGAAATTTCGCAAATCATTGATGTATTGTTCGTACTAGAAGTAGTGATAGTATTATCACAATCTAATACATACTTTTCATGCGTGTCTATTCTGTTTTAGTGTCTAACATATATGTATATGTATATATATGTGTGTGTGTAGGTATAGATTATAGATTATAGTATAGTAAATAGTAAGTAATATTAGAGATGAAATTGCATTAAATAAGATTTCTGGAAAAGTATGATCAGTGCATATAAATGGAATGTTGAAAGTAACTGGTTATGACTGATGACAAATATTTCCAGCAGAAAAAAAACTTTTGAGGAACTCTATTACCTAGATAAGTAAGAATTGCTCATGGCCATGGCTACAAACCATTCTTCCAAACTTGGTAGGGGTCCATCAGTATGTACACACATACATCATCCACCACTACTGTCCCCACTTCTCATTTCTTTTATTAAAAAAAAATATTGCTACTTATCAGATTAGCTTTACACATATTTCAATTATTTCACATTATTACTTACAATCTGAATTTTATCGATTATCTAAAGAGCAAAGCAAAAAAATGAGTTTAAATATTGATATTATAGGCAGTATGGCAAATTGTGCTTATGACTTGATAAAAATTTAAGAAAATGTAATTTGTACATTGTCACTGTTATTTTCTCCCAACTTTTAAAACAAGTCTAGCATCCTGATTAGAGAACTTCTATCAACTGTGCTAGAAGCATCTATACTCATTATGAGCTCATAGAAACTGCAATATGTTAACAATGTCATTATGATTTGCCGCATGACACTAATATTTCCATTTGAGTATTTAAGCCTAATAAGTCTGTTGTTTTGTTTGTCTAAGCTTAAATACATTCATATGGATATGCACTAATTTCATACATTTAAGGTGAATTATTAGATATGATATTTGATCGATACAAATTGTAGAAAATGCAAATTCATTTTACAATTACTAAATGTTATGTTCTTAAACAAGTATAATTATGAGGAATTAAGAGTTATTTGGAAAGGAATATTCAGGTTGGGTGTCTAAGTTAGTAATACAATTTGTATCTTTGTGCTAAATAGATCAACTGGTCAACTTGGTAACTCTACTATGGCTGCCCCAGAAAGCTTGGTTCAGTTTCTCCTACCTTTGAGGAATTTTCTTCTGAGTCCTTTTCACTTACTACTATGTACAAACAAAACGAAGGGAAAAGGAAAACTTATCACCACATACAAATAGTTGCAGAAGGTTTCAATGCACAATATAAGCATCGATTTGGAGAAAAAGTTTAACCAATAAGCATAAGACAGATCTAAAAGAAAACTATATGAGGTAACTACCATTTATCGTGCCCTTAAATTATCCAATTTATTTGTCTAATGAGTTGAGTGAGCAGCAGCATAGCCCTATATTGACTGAAAGGTGCGTGGGATAACATTTTAGTCGTTTATTCTGCATTCATTTCTTGATTTTTTTCAAGACAGGAAAGTTATGATATAGTCTTCTAAAAAATAATGCCTTAGATTCTTAATTTTTAAACGTCTTCTTCTTTTCAGCCGTTAAGACATCATGAATGAGATTGTGAACGATGCATTTGAATTATGTGAACCTGCTTTTCAGGGTAAGAGTAATGACATGAGTAAGAGGAAAATTAAGGGAAAGAGTAAGGGTAAGAGTAAGGGAAAGAGTATGGAAACAAGCTTATCTTCCCTGATCCAGTCACTTGATACTATTGATTGTAAGGCTTTACATTATTCTTGATTTAAATGTATACATTGATTTAACTATTTAGTTGAGTTAATGTACTTTCTTGCAGTGGATCCTTCATACAACTAATGGTGATCATTTCATTTATAAGGCAAATCTCGTGTTAGATATTCAGCTTGGTAGTTTGAGCTTGTCATTTCAATCACTAATTTTCTATTGAGATCAGTAACTTTGTTGCCATAAATCTTTTATCTTCCTTCTTAGCTTATTCTCAATACTAAAAAGAATTCAACTGGAGTACTTTAAGAAGGGCCGTTGAATGAGCTAAAACTTTGATGAACCTATATACTTTTGGCTGAATAATTCTTGAAGGTTTGTTGTCTCCTCAAGTATTTCTATTAGTTGTATGATTTTGTGGAGTTTAAGTTGAGTTTTATTGTTGTGAGTTGCTTAATCTTTGTGTCTTAGGTAGGTTAGGAAACCTGATGCCAAACCCCTACAGATAATCAATGACTATCCTGTCTACATGCACATTCTTTTTTCTTATCCTTGGTTGGTGAGGTGCGTGTTGAAGTCATTCATGTATATTGAATTTGTTGCATCAGCAGAGAACTCTAGGGTAATTAACAGGGGAAAAAGTTAGATTGGTGGATTCATAGCAAAGAAAGAAAACAAAGGGTCATACTTGATATCCATTTGTAGTAAAAAAAACTTGAATGGAAATAGAGGAGGTTGTTACCACTTTAATCATCCTTAGTCTTTCTTCTTGGCTTCGGAGTGAATAAGAGATTCCTGAGATTGTAAGTTTCAAAAACGAAACAAATGAGAATATAGTTGAGATAGCAAAGTTGAAACTCAATGTGGATATAACTGTTATATATACTTAAACAGTGACCTAGCGTGAAAATGTAAACGGTAACAAGTCTTATTATCTAAATGAAAACAGTCTCTCCAGAGTATATAAAAAAGAGGATTTGCTGTATTTAGCATCAGCTGCTCAATGAACTATTTAGGTAGTTGAAATGTTAAAGCTTGCGTTAATACCTGCAGGTTGCCAACCTATAGCACAAGCAGCGATCTTGAGATATCGTTGAGCCAATAGGTTTTCTCATTCATTTGAAAAAACTTATGAATTTCGCGTAACAGTATGTGGCAAAGAGAATGCAACTTTGGGAGCACCATAAGTATTCATTCACACTTTCAGCAGTACTGAGATATTGACCCATTTTTCTTACTTTTAGTCGCCTTTGTCGAGGAGTGCTCTACAATATTCATTACGTATTGATAGTTTCTATCAAGTTGTTGTTAGCTTGAGTTATCCAAGTTGCTTCAGACTAAATGTTTGGATGATACAAGGTAAAATCTTGCAGCTATACCGTTGATACAAGTGGCTAACTATTTGAATGACACAGGTAAAAATGTTGCAGTTATACTATTGATATGAGCTACAAAGTCTTGCATCAAATATTGCAGATAGCCATGAAAATTTATCTTTTCACCGTGCACAAGCTTGGGAGGAGATTGCTCTTTTGAGTTGCTCTTGGTGCACGTTATAGTGAACTTTTATATGTTGCTGAAATCATTATTCCATCATAACTAAGAACGATTTACAAAAGGGTAGTAATTCAGTTGGGCTCTACTAATTATAGGATTCACTCTTATCTTAAAAACATGATGTGGGTGAATTACTCGCTTTGCATTTTCTCCTTCACAAATTGGAGATGAATATTTCCTCTAGACAAGGTCTATATATATTTGTTTGCTTCTACCACAATGACTTTGACAAAATGATGGCGAACTTATATTTATTCTTTCTAATTCTACGTTGTAGTGAGCTCTGCCTTTCTTTTGTTATGTTCTTTTTTCCCACTTTTGAATTGACAAGTTCTTCGACCTTGTTGATTTTATCCTTGGTATGAAAGAGTTTGTTGAGTTGTAACAGCCAAACTTATCATGTATATGACTCATTGCTTATTGATTGTAATTTTTCATTTATCACATAGCAGTTTGGAAGTTTTTAAATGTTGTTTTATAAGGAGCCTAAAAAGGTGCAGCTCAAAAGTGAAATCTACTTGTATTGTCATATAAGACTTACTTAAGAAGAAAAGGACTATTATCACTTTTATTATTTGTGAAATCATGAAATTATACAAGACATTTGTTAGTATTTTGAAGGTCTATTTGCCTCATATAGATAGTTTACAAATTTGACGACAAATAAAATCTCTCCATAAAGTTGTTGGGCCCGTGTCTACACGGGCAAAACTTACCTAGTTTGAAATAGAGAAAATCATTAATATCACCCCACTAACTTATAAAGGAAAAATCAATAGCAATTACATTGTTCTTCAAAAAGTAAACAACTTTCCCCATCGAGTAATGGCTTCTCACACGTGGTCAAATTTTCTTTTAAAATTTAAGAATTAACAAGGCATATCCATATGAAAGTTGATTCCAAACTTTTCAATTCTTGTCCAATTTCTAACCGACTTAATTTAATATCAATTATATAAGTTTTACACATAATACAATACAAGACGGGTATGGTTTACCTGATGTATATTTGTCAATACTCTGACAATCACCAAATTCGTTGTCGTCATCCTCGTTTGAGAATTTGAGCCGAAATAGGCTTATACAATGACTAATATTGTATTAAACCCTATAAACTTAATTCAATACATGGGTCAAATAGTATAGGGTACTAAATAACTTATGAATTGACCCATTAATTAATTACTAAAATTAAATATTAAAAATTGTCCGCTAATTAAATAACTATAGTTAAACGAGTAATTCTAATTCCCACTAAAATTTACAGAAACGGTCCTTTATGAAAGAGAGATAACTAGTTCTCAGAATGTCCTAACGGGTAATTAGATTATCCACCACTAAAAATTATGTTCGTCCTCGAACATGAAGAAGGAGAAGAAGGAACAATCGACGTTACCAAAAATTTGTGTGATATTTATTTCTTTTTTCAAGTAAACTCCTCCTTAACACTATTCCATCAAGACCAACTACTAATAAATGGACTCTCGAACCAAAGTTTTGGAAGATTACAAATTAGGAGTAGCCATGAACCAAATATAAAATGAAAACCATTGAATCATAACATAACCATCATGGTGAATCCTTTCTCACATAATCAAGATAACATTTCGAATCGATACCGGCTACAACCAGAAGTAATATTTAACCAACCTCCACACACTCATAATACACAAATCATTAAAGATCTTATAAAGATTTCTTTTTTACAATACGATCTTTTCGGGAGCGAAAGTTATAAAACTCCAATCTTTAGACATTAGGTACTCATCAAGAATTAGCAGACTCATCTGGTCTAAAGAAGAAAAATGATCGAGTAAACACCAACAAGCGATACACTTCAAAATGCAAAACTAGTAAAAACACTCTTAGACAATTGTAACTCTTCATAGCTATTATATAAGCTCTCATAAGCAACTTATGTGTGAAAAACTACTGGTATATTTCAACTATCCCAAACAACACAAAATCTATTATAAATGAAATGATTAAGTCTGCCCAAAGGATCCTACCCTATAAGAAGGAAAATCATAGGATCGGTACACCTGATCCACCATCAGGAACTCACCCATAGAAGCAAAGATACACACAAACGTAGAAAGTAAATTATACTCTAAATCATGTCCAGAACGAAATAGTTGGTCACATAAGAATATACAGAAGCAAGGTCGAATAACACAAGATACTCCTTCCATAGGACCCATTTAAAAGTAATTCCATTTATCTAACTCCACCTATCTATTTTTAGCCACCCATTCTAATCTCCATCGCAATATTACAAATACTCGATTCATCAAACTCCACATACTTCTCATCGTACTCCATTGAAGCCAACACTCTTAATACAAATAAAAATCATAACCACACCAACCATTTACCTTACTCTCAAACTGTCACTAGTATCAAAGTCTTCTTAACAAACACATTATCGCCTCCAAAAATTAAAAACTATGGTGCTCTCTCTTTCCAAATAAGTAATTTATGATAGACATGAATCACATCCGAGGCTGTCAACACTAATTTCAAATAGAAGTACTTTCCCATCAAGATAAGGTTATTGAATCACGTACAATGTGGAATCCATGTAACCTTTTAGATATCGAATTTAAACTACCATTTCAAACTGTCACATAACTCACTCTAAAATTCATAGAAATCCTTGGTCACTCAAATAATTTTGTATATTATGATAATATAACCTTTATTTACTATCAAGTGTCTATGTAACACATTACATCAGTCTATGTAATCCTATTTAAAAGAGTAGTTTCAAACCCCTCAAATCCTCATTAATTATGTAAAATTGTAGGTCCACACCATTGAACACCAATAAGTTACCTATCATAATTTGAAAAATTTAACTCCACATAATCACATAAAATCTTTCACACGGATTTGGTTGTCACCTAACCAATACTCAATCTTTATCAAAAGTCATTGATAATCCCTTGTAAGACTGTACCAAACCACTTCATATCTCATAGTAATATCTTAATTAAAAGGTTAAAATCCATATAACCTAAAATTCTTAATCAAGGGTTTATATGAGAGGTCTTACTCTTTCACCTTTCTTAAATTTTAAAAGAAAATTTGACCACGTGTGAGACGCCATTACTCAATGGGGAAAGTTGTTTACTTTTTGAAGAACAATGTAATTGCTATTGATTTTTCCTTTATAAGTTAGTGGGGTGATATTAATGATTTTCTCTATTTCAAATTAGGGGTGGTGATATATAGGAATGATAGTTAAGAAATTTGAATATTAATGATAGTGGGGTGGTGTTTGGATAATTAACCACAGGAAAAATATTGTTCCGGTAACTAGTAGCTAAATCTTTAATATCCTATGACTAGGTTTGTAATGAAACAGAAATTATTTTGTAGTTTGTTAATTGAGATAAACAAAGGTGGGAATGATGATGAATGTATGTGGTTGGAAGAAGACTTTTAGCTTTGAAACAAAAGAAAATATATTATCATTATAAGAGGTCAATGTACTGTTTCTTATTTCCTATTCAATTTAGACTTATAATTTCCATCACTGTATAATTACCATAGCTTTGATATAATGTCTTGTGTAGTTAAATATTGGGTGTATAATATTATATGAAAACTACAAGGTTGTAATGTTTGGAGAAATTATGACTTAACCCTACACTTGAAATTTAGGAAATATAAGATTTAACCTATTGGTTGAAATCAAGATTTAGGAACTTTATTATACATTTGAGTGAGTTTTGAGTCTAGACTAGACACATAGTAATGTTGGTGTTGTTAGTCTTGTAATCTTATTGTGCTCATTTATTTGAATAGATTGCTTTGAGTTGGAAGTTCAATGAAAGGGGAAGACACAAGTTTCGGAGTGAATTATTCTTGAGACTGAGGCAAATGGATTTCTAAACTCTTGCTAAGTGTATGAAATACGTGTATTTCCTTGTGGTATATGTTTGGGAGTAATGAGACTTGGTAAGGGTTGACTTGTCCACATTGATTAATTCTAATGATAAAAAGGGGTAATAAAAAAATGATGTGATTATTTGTTTGTATGTGGTGTGTTGAGAATGGTACGAGTACCGGTATTATAATGGAAAGGTGTAATACTATAGAATGCGGATTGTAGTCCGAGAATGCCAAAGCATGTGAGCATTAACTGATATTTTATTGATTTAATTTATATGTGTGATTGTGTTCTTTATTGAACCCGTATAATTATGATAATTGAGATGATTATATGTCATAGTGACATTTGATTTATTGAGATATTGCATCATCTCCTTTATTTTATATCATATTGTGCACATGCATTGACATGAGAGTGGGTATGAGTAAGGGTCTAACACGTGGAGATCGTCCGTGTTGAGATCGAGTTATGATTATTTGTGCACGTGGAGATCGTCCGTGCGATAGAAAAGTTATGATTATGAGTTGGGCACGTAGAGATCGTCTGTGCGGAGTTTTTTTTATTTATGATAGTGCGTTGAGATAGTCCGCACAGACACGTGGAGATCGTCCGTGTTGGTATATGGACCTCGCGAGTCCCCCATGGGTCATGAACTCTCGATGTATTTTCGAGGAGTATCATGTATATACGGTTGAGAGAGAAATTGGTAAATAGAGGCATATCACTTCATAATATCATATTGCATTGCATCTCATGACATCCTTCATTCTTGATGATTATGTGTTTTATTGGTGGTTGAAAAGTACTTGATATTTGATTACCTCTACTTGATGAACTTGATCTTGTGTGTTGCTGATATCGTAAGTGTCTTTTTGTGAAGTTTTGATTGTTGAATATTGAGTTTGTAGTTGAGGATATGCAAATTTGTTGAAAATGATTTTGATGAGCTGGGTGCTATGAAAACTGCGAACTGTTAGGTTGGGCTGAATTTTATGCAGGTTGTAGTTGTGGAGGTTCGGTTGGTGTGTAACGAGTACCCGTATTTTATTCCCTTAGCTTGTGTTTAGAAGTTTACTTGTTGGGTACCGTGTGGTTGGTACTCACCCCTTGCTACTACAATTTTTTTTGTAGGTTACTAGCCCTGACTTTGTGATATTTTCTCTTCTCCTTGTCAGAGGCTTCTTGTGGAGAATTGTGAGGTAGTTGTTTGTTATCTCAGCAGACCTTCTTACTCCTATTTATGATCTTGTTCTATTTGAGAAACAATGTCATTTGAGACTTTTTTTTTCTTGAATCAGTTGTAATACTTTAGAGGTTTGTACACGTGACAACCAGATTTTGGAGGTGTTTTGAATTTATTTTGAATTTTCCGCATTTTATTGTAATGGTTGAGTTTTAGGCTGACTTGTCTTGATGGGATAAGACGAGTGCCATAACATCCATTTTTGGATCGTGACAACATGATATCAGAGCTATGGTAATTATACAGTGATGGAAATTATAAGTCTAAATTGAAAAGGAAATAAGAAACAGTACATTGACCTCTTATAATGATAATATATTTTCTTTTGTTTCAAAGCTAAAAGTCTTCTTCCAACCACATACATTCATCATCATTCCCATCTTTGTTTTTCCCAATTAACAAACTACAAAATAATTTATGTTTCATTACAAACCTAGTCATAGGATATTAAAGATTTAGCTACTAGTTACCGGAACAATATTTTTCCTGTGGTTAATTCTCTAAACACCACCCCACTATCATTAATATTCAAATTTCTTAACTACCAATCCTATATATCACCACCCCTAATTTGAAATAGAGAAAATCATTAATATCACCCCACTAACTTATAAAGGAAAAATCAATAGCAATTACATTGTTCTTCAAAAAGTAAACAACTTTTCCCATTGAGTAATGGCGTCTCACACGTGGTCAAATTTTCTTTTAAAATTTAAGAATTAACAAGGCATATCCATATGAAAGTTGATTCCAAAATTTTCAATTCTTATCCAATTTCTAACCGACTTAATTTAATATGAATTATATAAGTTTTACACATAATACAATACAAGAAGGGTATGTTTTACCTGATGTATATTGGTCAATACTGTGACAATCACCAAATTCATTTTCGTCATCCTCGTTTGAGAATTTGAGCTGAAATAGGCTTATACAATGACTAATATTGTATTAAACCCTATCAACTTAATTCAATACATGGGTCAAATAGTATAGGGTACTAAATAACTTATGAATTGACCCATTAATTAATTACTAAAATTAAATATTAAAAATTATCCGCTAATTAAATAACTATAGTTAAACGAGTAATTCTAAATTCCCACTAAAATTTACAGAAAGGGTCCTTTATGAAAGAGAGATAACTAGTTCTAAAATGTCCTAACGGGTCATTACACATGTGGACCGTTTACTATTATGATTTAATAGATGCATCTATGGTATGGTCACATGTTCATTTATATCAACTTACAAATTGGTTTTTGTAAGGTTGTTTGCTCAAATTATTAAATTAAGAGCACAATTTCAAACTATAAAGTCATGTTGATAATGATGATTGGCTTAGAAGAAATTGTTTGCCTCCAATTATAGCTAGACCATTGATTATGAGAACAAATCTCTCAAATAAAATTTGGTATGAGATGAGTTTATTTAAAATGTATGCATCAACCCAAGAAGGTTCTCCATCACAATTGGTTCATGGTCAGGAACCAAATAATTTCCATCTAAAAATCTGATGTGTGTATATATAATTTTATTACTCCATCACGCACAAAGATGGATCCCCAAATGAGGTTGGGGGTAAATGTTAGATATTATAACATTAGAGGGAGATATGTTTAACAGCTGAGATTATGTGCGATATGAATTATCTATATTCTTGATCCTCGTTAGAAAAAAAGTGAACTTGAAGTTCAAGAGATAATTCATATGCAAAATGTTACAAATAATTTGTCAGATGTATTTGTTGACCCAATATTTTGATTAAGCTACAATGCTTGAATAAATATTTCTTAGAGGACAAAATCTATGGTACGCCAGAAGCGTGATAGACCAATCAATTCCAAACGTAAAACTCCTTGAGGAAGGAGATGAGTAATTATCAAAGTGGTACTGATAATGAGGCAAGTGCTTTGAAAGAGCACTATGACATAACACTTGATAAAATTTTGACAAAGGTTCAGGTACCTGAAAATGGTGAAAAGAAATGAAGAGACATCGATAAGTTATGTCGTATTGGAATCGAAATCAAAATGACCGTCAACTGTAATTTGATATGAAGTAGCACTTAATTCTATAGATGGTTACGAGGATTTTATATTTGAATCTGTAATATAGTGTGGACAGATAAATGATTAGCCAAATAAAATGCACTATTCAAGTATATTTTATTTCACTTAGAATAATGATATTTTTAAACTTATAGTTAATATATCAAAATATATGTCAGTGGGGTACAAATGATCATTGTGCAAAATTATAATCGAAAGATATAAAGCACGATTTGTGCCTGGACATAAAGGGTTTTTGCAAAAATCCTAAACATCATTAAATAGAGATATATTCTCTGATGGTAAATGCAATAAGATGTGTTTTAGTCTGACAATAGATGGAATACTTGAATATGCATAATGAATGATATTATGTCTAACTTGACAGGTTAAATGACAACCTTTGAAGGATTTAAAAGGTGTTAAAGCAATTCCATTGATTACCCAATGATTTTGAGACTGCTTAACACAGAGAAAGTATCTTTTTGATCTCAAGAAAATGATTTAAAATGATACATTTGATATATATAAATACTTGAGAATGATCGAACCAATTCATTTTATATATCCTAATACAATGAGAATTAATGTTGTTACTCTGCTGGTTTTGCCATTGTTCCTCCTTCTGGTAGTCTCAGCCTATGAGCTATCTCTTTCCTTTCAAGGTAATGCATCATTTGTCACGTCCTCATACCGGGGAGAATGTTGAATGCAAGATGATGGCAGAAAATGTCCTACTGGAAAGTGTTGTGCTGTCAATGGTAGGTGCGAAAACATATCATCACATTATTGTGCTCCAGAATATTGTCAGAGTCAATGTCCATATCCGTACCCAGAGAATCGATGTGGATAGGAAGCTGGTGGTAAAAAATGTCTTAAAGGGCTGTGTTGTAGTTTCTCTGGTTGGTGTGGAGACGACTCAGACTATTGTGATCCTGCGAGATGTCAAAGCCAATGTTTAGCTCCATTCCCAGAGGGACGTTGTGGATGGAAAGTTGATCATAGATCATGTCCAACTGGATAGTGTTGTAGTCGACGTGATTGGTGTGGGACTACCTCAGACCATTGTGGTTCAGGAAAATGTCAAAGTCAATGCCCAGCTCCACCCCCAGCTCCACCCCCACCCCACCACCACCCTCACAATTTTTAAGGGACAAAACGAAAATCAAGCTGGTGGTAGAAAATGTCCTACTAGAATGTGTTGTAGTAACATTGGTTGGTGTGGAACCACATTTGTCTATTGTAGTGCTCAAAAATGTCAAAGCCAATGTTTGTACCCACAAGGACGATGCGGATGGCAAGCTGAAAATAGACCATGTCCAACTGGAGAGTGTTGTAGTCTAGATGGTTGGTGTGGGACCACCTCAGATTATTGTGGTTCTGAAAAATGTCAAAGTCAATGCAAAACTACTCGAATATCCGCCAAGAATCGTATGAAAGGTATTGAAAGCTTCTAGCTAGCTACCTAGCTCAACGTTGTCAAGACATAGATGTAATATGCTACCTCATGTATCACTATGTAGAGGATGTATGTTTACTCCTCAAATGTAATGATAATGCATATAAAATGCATCAAACAATATAATAAATAAAGGACTTTTGTCAATGAAAATTATAAAAAGAAGTTTAACCTACGATAACTAACACACACTTACCCACCCTAAAAGTTGACGTGGTACAAAAAGTGTGTATGCATTTGAAGGTTAGTGAAGACAAAAAATTTTGCACACATGTCCTTTTTTAATTGTTCTATTTACAATTAGTTAATACACATAATTATTGATAATTAAACTTTATATATATATATATATATATATATATATATATATATATATATATATATATATATATATATATATATATATATATCATTTCTTTCTTTGTAAAATATTTATTTTCCTCCTCAATTTAAACTTTTTATTTTTATTTTTAAAAAAAACTTTTATCTTTTCGCTTTTAATTATTTTTTAAATATTACCTGTATATTATAAAAAAAAAATCATTTTGTTAAGAAGTTTCCTTTAATTTTTATGTTTTAATTATTTTTTTCACTTATTTTGATATTCGTCCGAAATTAACTTCTTTTAAATATAAGACATTTGAAATAAATTTTGAAATCAATAAAAAGAAAATACAAATAATAAAAAGTATAAATATAATAAATAGAGAAAAAAAGAGAGAAAATATAATAGCAACAACGATAACAACATATCCAATGTATTATATTAGTGGAATCGGAGGAAGATGGTTTGTACTTATATAGTTTTATTTTTACCTTGTGAAAATGAAGACAATGTTTTCAATAGACTTTTAAGTATTTCTTCGCTAAGATAATCTTAGTAACTTTAATATATTATTCCATCCATTTTTAAAAAAGGATCTAGTTTGATTTGACAATTGACGCAAAGTTCAAGATAAAGAAGATTTTTTAATGTTATAATTATAAATTAAAGTTATTTCAAATGTATTAAAATTTCATTTAATTTTGTGAACTTAAACTCACCACAAGGAATGTTGATATTATTTTATTATCAATGTAAAAGAGAAATATTGTAAAAGATAATTCAACTAGAAAAATGCTCAAGTATTAGTTATAGACAAGTTTAACCTTATTCATTAGAAAAATAATAATAAACTTTGTTGAACGGAAATGAGATAATTGGATGACTATTTCTTTTAACCTGTCAGATCAAAAAAATATTTTTGTTTAAAAAAATATTTCCTTTTAGTTGGCAACCTTGGCATTTTGCTAGCTCTTATTAATATTTATCTTTTTTGTGTATTATATTTCGGTGGACCATTAATTGATTACTGGATTGTGTTAATGACGATGACATATTTATCTTATGACTGATGTTATTAGATATGAAAATTATTTTTTCTATCTTTTTCAAATAATTATTTTTTATTTGTTTCTTTGTTATGATGATAAATTCCCTTTTATAGTTGGCAACATTGGCATGTTTCTAGCTCTTATTAATGTCCATCCTTCTCGCGTACTATATTTGTGTGGACCATTAATTGATTGCTTGATTGTGTTAACGGCGATGACACATTTGTCTTTTGGTTGATGTTATTAGATATGAAAATTATTTTTTCTTTCTTTTTCAAATAATTATTTTCTATTTGTTATGATAATAAATTCCCTTTTAGTTGAAAACTTTGACATGTTGCTAGCTCTTATTAATATCCATCCTTCTTGTGTATTGTATTTGTGTGGACCATTAATTGATTGCTAGATTGTATTAATGGTGATGACACATTTTCTTATGATTGATGTTATTTGATATGAAAATTGCTTTTTCTATCTTTTTCAAATAATTATTTTTTATTTGTTTCTTTGTTATGATGAGTCGTAATTGAAAAGAATGTAGAAGAAAAGGAGGGAATTATAAGGAGAAGTTTAGATAATTAATTAACGGAGCTTCTAAATTTTTTCCAGAAAAAGTGTAACTTATTGATTTTGGACTTTCGTCTTTTTTCATTAATAATTTTTGGGAAAAGGATAAAAATGCCCTTAAGGTATTAAAAATGGCTTAAAAATGCCCTTCTTACATTAGATAAAAAATGTCCTTCCATCCACCTATTTAGATAAAAATGCCTTTAGAACTAAATTTCAACCTCAAATACCTCTCCCTTTAACAGAAGCTGATGTGGCAAAAATAATTTTTAAAATTTCATGTGTTGGCATTATGATTATTGGTCCACATGTAATTAGACCCAATTTCATTCTCAATCATATTCATCAATCCAAACCATTTCTAAAACACCCTACTTTTTCTACCTTCATCTTCATCTTCATCTTTATCTTCCTTCTATAAAATTATTTGGAGGATTAATAAAATACTATCAAATTCTTTTGGTAAATTCGAATCTTTGAATAAAGGTTATAAAAAATTCTATCATCATTCTCTTGATTTTTTTTAATTGACCCACTAATTTTGTGGTAGTGAAGATAAGTGCAATTTAATTTGTACCCCAAAACGTATCAAAAGAATGAATATATTTGTTGAGATGGGAACAAAAGAAATCATACACTCAATCTTCCATGGAAGCAAGACACTCATCGAATCAAGCCATGTTTATCACATTTCAAGAAAAATGGAGTCTCTAACAGTTGGAGAGGAGTATCTCCAATTAGCTCATGAAAGACTGAATTTTTTGAGAATTGCTTGGAACATCATGTTCTTTTACTGATTGTTTTGATATTATTTTATTAATATTTCAAATAATTTTTTAGAAGAAAGATGAAGAAAGTGAGAGAAATGGGTTTGGATTTTTGTTTGGGTTAATGGGTATGATTGTGAATGAAAGTAGGTCTAATTATATGTGGACCAATAAAATAATGTTACATATTTAATTAAAAAATGTATATTTGCCACATCAGCTTCTATTAAATGTAAGGGTAATTTTAGGCTTAAATTTAACTCTAAGGGTATTTTTTAGCCAAATAGGTGGATGAAAGAACATTTTGATCCAATAGATGGAAGAAGTACATTTTTGAGTCATTTTCAATACCTAAAGGGCATTATTGACACTTTTCCAATAATTTTTTAGGGCATAATGATTCACATTTCAAGTTAGGTATATGATCTAAAGAAAATACATAAAACACCATTGAACTTGACAACAAAGTTCACTCTTAACACTTTAACTGTATGGATAATTATTTACTCCGCTAATCTTATTACAAGTGAATTTAATATCACCCGAATGGCTGACGTGACAAATTATAACAATATTAACGCATAAATAATAGAAAAAATTGAACGGGCCCTTTTTCTTTTCAGTCAATACAATTTTTTTCATTTCTTCTTCTTCTTCTTCTTATTATTATTATTATTATTCCTTACGCCCATTACCCCAAACCTAACACATTTCTTTTTCTTTCTAATTCTTTCTTCTTCCTCACAGCCTCCACAGTCCACACCCTCTCCTTTTGTTCCTCTATTTCTTTCTTCTTTCTATTTCTCCGATTTTCTTCTTCTACTTCTAAGTAGTTTATAATTAAAAAAAAAAATTCAAATCAAAATACCAAATCTCTAAAAAAAAAATCATGATTTGATTAATGAAGAATTAACAAAAAGTCATAACCTTAAAAAATAATTAATCATCCAACTTTAAACATTACTTATTCTATAGCCGAATATGCATTAGGAAGTTAAATGAGAAAATTAACAACATATCTAAAAAATTAAGCACAGTGATTTTGCACAAATTTAAAAGCTACATTGTTGATATAAGTTGATAGCTTCACTTAGCTGGAAAAAAAAGTATGATGATTGATGGAAGTAATACTATATAATATACAAAGTAATGAAAAATAGGATGTATCGGTCAGAGTGAAATTTTAGATGGTAAAAACTTGATCTAAATGAAATAATGAAGAGGATGGTGAATAGTGAAAAGAAATTTTTAAAAAGATGTGGGGAATTAAAACAAAGAAGTATTTTTAAAAACAATTATATGATGTGTCATGGATGTGGCATAGAGGTGGCGCTTAAGTGGAGCGCGTGCATTCACCCATAAGTATGAAACTGCTATTATATGTGTAAGGTGCTATTAAATTCACTTGAATTAAGTTTAGGGGGTAAATAATTATCTGTAAATTTAAAGTGTTAAAGTAAATTTTACTGTCAAGTTCGAAAATGTTCTTATAATTAAAATTAAAGTATTAAAGTAAATTTTACTGCCAAGTTCAAGGATGTTTTTATGTATTATGTTACCAAATAAAGCGCACTACTAATAGTGTGACTTTTCACCTCGTTTAAGAATCAACCTTAGTTGAGATAATTGGATGATTATTTTAATTAAATACCCCCAAATATCTATTAATATCCCAAAAATGCTACTGTATGATTGTTTAATTAAAATAATGGTTGTAGTACTATTTGCCAGACATTTATGATTTTGTGAATTGCACACTTTACAAAAGGTCTATGTGTGGAGTTGAGGCCAATCTTAATAAAATAACTAAGTTGAACCGAGCTCAATAGAACTTGCTAGTACTAAATCAAGTACTCCTTTGATTCATTTTTATCTATTCTATGTTGATTCGACACATATTTTAACAAGTAAAAAATAAAACGAGAATCTTAGTATTGTCAAAATCCAAAAACTCGGGTCATGATGTCATCTACTATAACCCACGTATGGCATTTTGAATAATTCCTCCGAGTATTATATCATGAGTGTGTTATGTGTACTCATTGAGAAGATTGTGTGCCTTAAAAGATACACTTGATACCTCTAGAAGCCCTCAATGAAAGAGCACTTCATACCTCTAGAAGCCCTCAATGAAAAAAGCCCTCTAGAAGCACTTGATATCATAGGCTAGAAGCCCTCAATAAAGAAAGTCTTGTGTTGTTCAAATGGTTAAGTTAGCTCATAAAGAAAGAGATAACTTGTAGGTAAGTTTAGACTATTACATAATTTATGATTTGCATGTGCTCTTAGAAATGTATTCACCTTGTTGATTTTTTTAATAACAGGGAGTGAATTCTAGCCATACTATCCAGATGATCTACTAGGGTCGAAATTGTAACGGCAAGGACGATAGGTTTCTTGTGAAGCTATAGTCCAGCATGGTTGGGTTTTTGTAATTGTAGATAGCACTGTTATGGTACAGATCTAATGCATCAATCAATAGGCCACCAACAATCTTTTTCTTATCATCAGGGTGGTCCTCAGACGATGGATCCGGGGTATTAACCCCACCCTTACAATCTAGCTTGAAGTCTAGTCATACTATCAAGATGATCTACTAGGGTCGAAAGCCTACACTATAACAAATATGATATATAGCTACGGAATTATTAGCTACGACATCAAATTTGTCACTAATTATCGCCTTTAGTGACAAAATTTACTTTTCGTTCTTAAATATATGAGACACATACTTTTAGTGACGAAACATAAGAATTTATAGCAAAGTTTTGTCCATTAAAGTTTCCCACCAAAAAATTATTTGGACCCATTTTGTCAAGTGGTGTTAGTCACGAATTTAAAGTTATTGGTGACACATTATTTCGTCACTAATAGTGTATATAATTCATGACAAACTACGACATCAAATTCATCACTAATTATTCAACTTTAGTGACAGAATTTACTTTTCGTGCTTAAATATATGAGACACATACTTTTAGTGATGAAACATAAAAATTCGTAGCAATGATTTGTCCACTAAAGTTTTCCACAAAAAAATCAATTGGCGACATAATATGTTAAGTAGTGTTAGTCACGAATTTAAAGTTATCAGTGATACATTATTTCGTCACTAATGATGTATCTTATTCATGACAAAATATTTGTAGTCTTATAATTTATAAAATTTTGGACAAAAAAATTTCATCTAAAAAATATATTGTTACAATATCGACAAATTAGAGTTCGTAGTTAAATATTATAAATTTTAGCTATGAAAATTTATATTTAATTATGACATTTATTTCGTCACTAATAATATAAATAATTAGTGACAAATATTTTATTGTCGCTAATCAATCTATGATTTAGTGACAAAAAGAAATTGTCACAAAATATGTAAGGTGTTAAATAGCGACGACTTAAAATTTATAGTGAACAATTAAATTATTTGCTACAAAAAAATTCATAGCTAAATACAAATTTTTTTTTGCTACAATTGTTCATAATTACAAGCGACAACTTACTAAAAAATGAAAGCACAAATAAAAGAAATGAACTAACGAGGATTTCAAATATATTATGATGAAGTACTATAGTTATTGGTATCGATGTTAAACATGAACTGATTATTCATTTTTTTAAATAAATCAAAAGTTTGATTTAAAATAAATTTATTATTGTACTAATTAATTTTTTAAATTTACAAAAATAAATATATAAAATGACAAAATCAAAATGAATATATTTAAAGATATTTTAAAAAAAATAAACAGTTTAATTAAAATATAATCTACATTTGAATGAATTGTGGGTGGTAAATTTCATGCATTTGTGTGTGAGCATAAAATATATTGTTTCTACAAAAGTTAAATTTGAAAGAAGTGAATGAAGTATAAAATAAAACAAAAATGAACAACAAGACATCTGATGGTAAGCACTATTCACTTCCAACCTTAAGGTTGTGAGTTCGATTCCCCAATGCAGCATAATGTGCGAGCTTCTGGTTAGGGTTGAAAAAAATTGAAATAAGAGATATATAATATAATATATAAATCATTTTTATAATGATAAATTTTATCATATATACATTTAAGCACAAAATAATTTTTTGTATATAAATATAATCATTAGTGAAGAAATTAGATTTTGTTCAACTACGAAATACATAAACTTTAGAGAAAATTGATTTTGTCACTAATTGAAGTGAACTAATTAGCGACGATATAATGTTGTCGGTAATAATAACTTTTTTAGTGACAAAGCATACTATTAACTACAAAAAATATGATTTTTACGACAAATAAATTTGCACAAATGTTTAAGCATTTGGGGACGATTTTTTTTTTGTGTAGTTAATATAATATTTTCAGTGACGAACGCATTAAATCGTCTTTGTATACTTTTAGAGACACACATTTAGCGATGACTGAGTGACAATTATTTTTTGTCAAACAAGATATTTAGTGACGAAATTATTTGTCCTTGATAATCGAATTTATAGTAGTGCTATAAACGATTTATTTTGGTCAAAACTTTATAGACTACGTCAGAATGTAATTTAGACGATTTTGTTAGCTTATCAACATCAAGTTTTGTCTAGAAAGATCTTTGGTGTGGATTTCAAGGCTTACAGTCATATTTGAGCCGCATCATAAGTTTTGGCTTAAAATAGAGTTTGGGGTATGGGACCCATTTTTGTCGAGAAGACCTCCGTCAGAAGTTTTGACATCTCCATTGAATTCAGAATGTTAAATTTAGTGGCATAGCACATTTGTGTGCATAGGGTTTCGAATGAATCTCGAGCCCCATGGAGGCACTTTGTCAATTCCGAATGTGAGATGGTGCAGCACCTTGGTGCAACCCCATTGTGTTTTTTGCTCGCATGCCTACCGACGTGTTCGCGAAGTCCAGTGAAATTTGTCTCCATGTTTGCGAGCCTAGTGTCGCGTTCACGAAGACCAAATGCTTTGGTCACCTTGTTCGTGAGATGGTCTCCGTGTTTGCGGAAAGGAGGGGTATCGGCCCTTTACGTTCACGGATGGCCTCACGCTTTTGCGATGAAGGGTCAGGTTTGCTGTTGACAATTGCGATTGCATCCATGGGCCCGCATTAGCATATGTCATTTTGCTAGTCTTATTTAAAGGACAGACTCTAAATTTCATACAATAGCATTAAGTTATGAACTGAATTATTTGCTTATTTTAACTCTCATTGAGCTGGTTTTTTGGTCTACTTTTGGGGAATTGTCAAGGCTTCGTATCGGGATTTGAGGTGAATTCTTATTCCGAAGGACCTTATTTTCCTTTTTATTGGTGATTTTTGTTTGATTATGTTGCATGACCTGTTTTGCTTGTTTTTCGTGCTCAAATTGTGCCTATTTTAGGGGCACAGGTTTTTTGAGATAATTAGAGCCAATTTATGAAGTCAATTTTCGAATTTTAGGTCTATCTTCAACTATTTCAATATGAGTGTCAAAATATTTGTATTGTGGCTGCTATCGGAGGTCGTTCAAATGGAAGCTATGATATAGTGGTTTTGGAGTGTGCATGGTTAACTTTTAGACTGGGTTAATTTGGTTATATTGGATATGACTGACTTGATGTAATTTTAGGCATGCCGTGGTATTCCCCCTATTACGATGTGCTTAATGGTAATGCTAAGTCGATAACCCTAGAGATCCTGGGTAGGGAAAGATAAGAGCGGGAATGGGGTACAATCCTAAGTCATTTATGATCGTATCTTTCGTGCAAGGTAGGAAACTAATTGGGCATGGTTGTTTGGATTATTTGGCTCATATTCGGGATTTTGAGGTTGATTCTCCCTCAATTGAGTCTATTCATGTAGTGTCTTAATTTTAAGGAGTGGCTCCTACTGATTTTCCTGGTATGCCTCCGGATAGAGATATAGATTTCTACGTTGATTTGGAAACTGGCATTCGCCCTATCTCCATTCATCCTCATCGCATGGATCAACAGAATTGAGAGGGATTAAAGCTCAAATTCAAAAGTTTCTTGATAACGCTTTATCCGTCCTAGTGCTTCCCCATGGGGTGTTCCCGTCTTATTGGTTAAAAAGAAGAAAGGTAGTATGAGGATAGATGATTTTGTCTTAATCCATAAAGGAGTGGATTGATACCGGAATGAAAATCTTATGTATAAGAAAAGTCCCATTGAGTAATATTTGGGTGAATGTAATTGAAGATGTTAGTAAGAAAGTGCGTATAAATTGGGTTAATACTTTGAATTTGATGAGTATACCTTAAGGTTGACTTCGTAGTGATAGATAGGGCTACTGAGCATAATGGTAGTAAGAGTTTGTGATGGATTATGAGGGGATGCAACTATATAATAAGATTGTTGGTTAAGCGAATTTTGTATAATAAATATTATTTGCGAGTGTCTAAGGTGTTTGATTTCATTCGTTTTGCTGAGAATATGATAAGAGTGTCACAAGCCTATCAAATTGGTTAACATGAAAAAGACATAAAAATGAGTGTACAAACATTAGCTCGAGTGTGATGATAAATGCCTTCTTTTGTTTTGAATTTAGTAATGAGTACGATTGAAATGTTAGCGAAAAAAATTGTGAGATCCATGGAGATGTTATCCATTATAACGGAAGATCCATGAATTCATAAAAATCTTCGAGGTATAAACTAATATTGATAAATAAGAGGATTATATTATACAGTTGAATTTACAATTCAGATTTTTCATTGAAAGTCTACATTTGTGGTGATATATTTTGTCAAGGTATGAGTTTTCAAGGTGATGAATGATGAATTGTATCAGGTATTGAGCATTTGGAAGGACTTACACTTGGCTTGAGTCGTAAAGTTGATTATTGTTGATTGCTAAAGTACCTAAGAAAAGTTTTCAATTTAAAATTGTTGGTTTAGAGTAAGGTAAATGGTCAGAGTAATTATGATGGTTGTTAGTATGAGAGTATGGGCTTCAGTGGGAGGATGTGAAGAGTATGTAGAGTCAAGTGAATGGATGTGGTTGGTATCGAATCTTCAAAGGAAACCATTTGTGTTATTCGATAAATTCTTATGTGCCCATCCATTTCATTTTGTACATGGTTGTGAGTGTGATGCACTAGCTATGCTCATTGCTCACGCATGTTTCCATTTTCTGGGTGAGTCTTTAATGGTGGATCAGGTGTACAAATTGTGTGATGTTCTCTTTGTTAAGTGGGATGATTTGGGAAGACGTGGTTATTTTAGATGAATTATGTGTCGTTCTCTTGAAGTTGTTAAATTATTTAAGTGGTTTTACATGTACCACCGTGCTTATAAGAGTTTATAGAAGAGTTATCATGTGTATTTATAGTTGTCCGACAATTTTAATATTCGCCTAGTCGTTGAGGTCATATATCGATTATGCGTGGTTAAATGTAGGGATCATTGGGTCCAATCCTACTATTCTTAAAAGATAATCTACAATTACTAAATATAAGATTTTGATAGTGTTTTTGGAGGTTTTGTATGCTTAGACATATCCCTCGATGAGTATTTGATGTCTAAAGATCAAATTTTTATAACTTAAGCTCGTGGAAATTTATATTGTGAGAAGGAGATGTTGATAATAAATATGATTGTTTGAGTATTATGAGTGTGTGTTGGTTGGTTTAGGTCCACCTTTAATTATAGCGAGTATTGATTTAGATTTTTATCATGGTTATGTGAGAACAGATTTGTCCTGATATTTGTGTTAAAGTCCTTGATAACATGTTTCAGACATGTGTACGATCAACTTTAGTGGTTATTGAGAATAGCTTTGTTGTTAGTTAAGTGTACATACAACAATAATTATCACTAGAGTATGGTGATGACTTCATTGAGGAATTGTATGGAAGGATGTGAAGGTATTCAATTGGTTGGTTTATGGACGGAGATTATATGATAAAATGAGACTTAGTTTTGTTAAACAAGATCTTCTATATGAGGAAGAACGGTTGAATTTCTTGATCGCCATGTCCGGAAGCTAAGGATATGAGAGACAAGTATCCCCAATTGTTCAGCGATTCAGGTACTACTCTACCCTTACTTTAGACAGTAATTCCTAGTTGGTCACTCGAAACGAGTGATGGATGAATTGGTATCTATTGTAACAACCTGATTTCGTCGTTAGAAAAAATCTATTTGGAAAAGAATTGGGGTCAGAAAACTTTTTGGTAGTAACTTGGAATTTGCTAACCTAGTTTAGATTTGGACAAATTGGAGTCAGTAAGGTCTAGGAAAATCTTGTAATGAATGAGAGATCTAATTATGATTTGGATCACATTAGCAGATACTAAGACATTAAGGAACCATACAATTTTACGAAATTAAAGTCGAGCGAGTAGAACTCTCGAAAATGATCTTAGAGTGAACGGATAGTTGTTGAATGTCAAGGGTTGAAGGTGTGTTGAGAAATGGGGACTTGGAGCTAAAATTCAAACATTTTGTCTCAGTTCAGGCCGCTTAAGCGGGGTCTCACTACACAGTCAACCTTACATAAGGTAAAAAAAACCAAAACGTTATTTTCTACAAAAGTTCGTTCTTAAGAGCTAAGAAATGAACCAAAGCTATTTCTCGAAGGTTTTCCACCTCTTTTAGCGCTAAAGGTAAGGATTTTACTCCCCTAATTTATTTTTTGATTCGCATAACGTAAATTCATGGGTAATTATCATTGGAGGAGAGTTTTGACCTGAAGTTAATGATGGAAATCAAAAAGCCCTAAGTTGGGTATTGATATCATGGGTTTGGACTAGGGTTGATAATACTGATTGTAATTCATGTAATTAGGCCTCGTTTATTAATCATTGTGTTAATTGTATATTTTTGGACCACAAACAAGCAAAAAGAATCCAGAAAGGGAAGATTCAAGTGTCTTAGGGATTTCAAGCTTGGTTTTAAGGTAGGTGATGGTTGTGATTCCATGTTGTGTGATATAAGTTAGAAATTGCATCATTGTATTGCATGTATGTATGTGAATGTTGCATTAATGATTACACCTAACGTAAATGAGTATAACGAATAACTATATGTTATGAATCACCTTTTGAATGTATGATCATGAAAATGTACATTGTGATTGTGGCTTTTTGAATGGAACATGTGTCACTTTCCAACACACTTACTAGGATCGAATATCACGCACCGACATACAAATTGGAATGAATGTCACAATTGGAAATACTAATTGGGATCAGATATCACTTACCTACATACACATTAAAACGGATGTCACGATCCGACTCACTAACTTGAAAGGGGTGCCACAATTCAGTACATTAATAGTTTGGGTATAGGTTCCATGAGAGGACCGCTGGATTGGTTTCCATGAGAGAATCATAGACTTATTATATATATGTATTATTGAAGAATGTGGGATTGTACATTGATCCTAAAACGATGACTGATATTGTGTATTTTCGGTATACGCATGTTTACTGTGTTGTTATTACTTGCTTATATTACATTTATTGGGATAGCCACGTGATTCTACCAGTACATTGTGGTTGTGTACTGATACAACACTTTCTTTTTCTTTGTTGAGTATAGAGCACCTTCAAATGACTGTTGATAGACCTCCGCTAGGTGACTATTGAGTGTGACCGGATTCAAGGGTGAGCTAGATCTTTCAGGCTGTCATGGATCTCTCTTGTTTAAGTCCACTTTTTTCGAAGTCAGACTATTTGTTCAAGGTGTTTGTTTAGCTTCGAGGTTGTACCCCTTTTTCTTAGACTTGTCATTAGTAACGTTTTGGTACAATGACTTTCAGGTTCTAGGGGTTGTTCTTTTGCATTAGTTTGGCTAGTTTATTTAAACCTTCGGAGTTTATGGGAACTCTATATAATTTATACATTTAAACCTTCTTTCGTATCTTTAAATTTGTAGTATCTTGGTTAAGGCTGTTTAGTTAGGTTGTAGTAATGGTTCTCCCACCTAAGGGTTAGTGTGTGTGCCAATCACGGTAGTATGTGTCGTGATAGTTTATATAATATACTGCTAAACGTATTCATATATATATATATATATATATATATAGATAGATAGATAGATAGATAGATAGATAGATAGATAGATAGATAGATAGATAGATAGATTACCAAAATGAAAAATTAGAAAATAATATCTCATTGAATATACAATAATTATCAACTTAAAGATATTAAAACAACATGACATCTTTACCACATTATGATATATCACATTGAGAAAATAGAATAAATACATAGATTTGGTTGGCTTATAGATGAACTTTTGGTAAATAACTTATTTTAATATTGAGTCTTTAGCTAATAATATCAATTGCATCAACAACAAAATAAACAATAATTTTATAGGATACTATTATTATCAAATGAATGCTTACACTATAAATATGTGTAGATAATAACTTCGATAATATTTCAAAAATAAGAATAAAAATTTAAATTTAAATTCAAATTCAAGAAATTCACACAGTAATCGTCTTGCCAAAAAATTACAATAATTAAAAAATCAACAAAAATTAACGATTTACAATAATTATTGATAATGATAATAGATTTTGCTGCTGAAAAAGTTTTAATAGATATACCACATACACAAATCTCATAATAATGTTATTTATATTAAGTTTATTATAGTGATTTTTGTCTCAATAACTACGAAGGCGTATTAAAAGAAGGAGAAAAATTAAATCGTCAAAAGAATATATGCATAGATAACTAAAGTAAAGTTATATTTTCATTTTTACAAAATAGAAATAACCATAACAAACATGAATTTAATAAATAAAGACGAAAAAATGATATTAACTTTAAAAAATATTTTTATTTGAATTTCAATTTTAAATAATCTCATTTATTTATTTCCTGATTTTTTTACTTTTAAACTCATTTTTCTCCTATATTAGAAAAGGCTTTGTTTCAACATGCCTGCTTCATTGTAAAGGGTATTTATGTCTTTTCACGTCTCTATTATAGCTACATGTTTTTCTGTTGTGTTATGTTACACCTCACTTCGTTTGTCTTCATCGTTTTGTTCTCCACCATCAGTGCACATCAAGGTTCTTCAGTTTCCTTCAGCGTTCCATCACTCTTTGAGGTTTTCATTTTTATTTTAGTTGGGTATTCTTTATCGGAACTCTTTTCAACCTCCTTTGTTCATAGATGTTTTTTCTTGTTCTTTTCTTATCTCTTTGCAGTTTGATTCTGAGATCGAAGATCAAATATGGCCAAGTCGAAGAATCATACCGCACACAATCAGTCCTCCAAGATTCACATAAATGAAATCAAGAACCAAAGAGTCACCGACACATCTCCACTACAGGGGTATATATAAAAAGAACCCAACTTTTATTTACAGACTTTGCTTATTCTGATTTTTTTGCCTGCTCATATCAGTTTGTTTTACACCTTTGGCTATTGGATATGAATGGGTAATAGAGAAAATGAGTTCATTATTGTTTTGTTTATTAACAATTAGCTAATGTTAGGTTGTAGATTTAGAAGTTGAATCTTAGAAATTGAACATTTGAGTGATGAAGTGTTGATTTTGGGATATAAAAAAATTGTGTTTGAACACCAGTGATTATGGTTTTTGTGTTCTATTTTGAAATCCTGTTTCAGATTTTGTTGTATTTTCTCACATGCAGTAATTTTTTTGTTGTCTTTTATCACATGTAGTAATTAATTTGGTCTTTTTTCATCGAAATTTACTTCGTGGTTTATTTAGTTGATTCTTTTTTATCAAAAATCTTTTCAACTTCCTCCGTTCATATATGATTTTTTCCCATTTGAATCAATTTTTTGGTTTTCTGTGATGTTTGATTTTCCTTTTATTGAAACTATTCAATATGTTATAGACCTCATTATTTGCTATGTTTATCATCCTAGTGTAGTTCATGTTAACTACTAAATAAAGCATAATTTTTTTTGTTAGAGTTTTATCTGGTGTTCTTTTGGTGCTCATTGATTTAGATCCATTTGTTTTGGTGTTGCTATCACATCTGTTTTCTGTTAATATTTTCTCTGGTGTTCTTTTGATTCTTATTGATTTAGATGGATTTTTTTTTGTGCTGCTATCACATATTAAATGTAACCGTTTGTCTTCACTAGATTCAAAAGTCTTCTTTAATTTTTTTTTGTTTAATGTTGTTACTTTATTGCTTTTATGAAAAAAGTTTTAGCTCTAAATAGTTGTCTGCAAAATCATGGCAATGAAAGATTTACTTGATATTTTTTTTATTGTCTGTCACATGGTGTTGTGCCTACTCCTCTCTAGCGATTCCAAAATGTTATAGAAATCAAAATGCCTTAGAACCAAATTCTACACTGCTACTTGCAATTTTACATAAGCTTATTGAGAAGACTTTTTTATACTCAATTTAAGCAACAATTGTAGCACCCTTTTCTCAATTAAACTTTCTTATGTAAACTTTTTTTCATTTCAGCTTGTATCTATGTAAGTTGGAATCTATTGTAACATTGTTTATATTTTTTTCTATGTAAACAGAAAAAAACCAACAAAACTCACTCTGTGGGAATGATTCATACACCTATATGAAATAAACTTCTCAAACAACTTAAAGAACTTCAAGATTTAATTCTTCCCAGGTAAGTGGCCAAACCAAAATCATCTTTAGGTAAAATACAGATATACTAACAATTTCTCCTATGCTGAAACGCATATTGCTCAAATAAGCTATTCAACAATCTGCAGGCCTTTCAAATATATTTGGTACAACAATCGCTGAAAAAAATATTGCTAGCAACATATCATTGTCACTCACTGCATCAACAACTCCAGAAAGCACCAAATGCAAGCTGAAGTAATCATGACAAAGGAAGACTAAAGGTATTCTCTCTACGTGACTTCCAATTTTTATTCAACAATAGATTCAATTTATTTTTATTACTTGATACATAATGTCATCAGATACAAACATACATCACAAATTTTAAACTGGCATAAAAACCAAAAGAAAAATGTTGCTACACACAGCTATTGTTGTTGTGCCTATGGGATTTTTGAGTCTTTCTATTCCTTTCTAAAGTTTCATTCTTTTTACCTTATGTTATGTGATTATACTAATGTTTTCCTAAAGTTTTTGTCTGTTATATTTGGTTACTCCAGGACCCCTTGATACGATTTGGGTTTCTTGTTTTGTAATCATTTACTTGTTGCCTTTGTCTTTTATGTTTGAATGCTTATAGAAACAAAGGATTTTTGATGATGTACCACACTAGAAAAGATCCCTTTAAACCTTATAATATTGTTTTCTAAAGCATTCTGTGTGAAACCAATTGAAGTCTTGGTACTTCCATTTTTGTCTTCATTGTCTGGTGTCACATGCTTGTTGATACTTTGTTAAATATGTACACTTTCATTTGTACTTTTTTTTATCAATGTTTCCTAAGAATTATACCTAGATTTGGATGAAAACCTGCAGGATACTCACCTTATTCCTAACTAAATAATCAAATTATGTAACTAAGCATATTAGCTTTCATATATCTTTCAACACATTATTTCTTCAACAACTGATGTTTTCTCTTTTTATTATCAGTGTAGTATATCCTGCTTTTTTGCTATATGGCTGGCACCACCCTTTTGTCTACTCAACTACAACAAATGTTGATGGCACACACTTTTGTTGTTGCTACTTCCTGCAAATTGTAAGGTACTTAGATCTTTGCAATCACTATCCACATTTACTCCTATCCATTACTACACGCTAATTCATCTTTTCCTCTTATTTCACATATACTTTCTATAAAATTGAAATAACGGTCAAAATGCAGCCGTCAAAATGCTGCATTATGTAAATATTGTAGAAAGTAAATATCCAATGTAAGCGATGCATGCATTATCCTTACATTCAACTCAAAAAATATTGAAACAAGCACGGGTAAACTCTTACCTAGTATTGATAGATATATAGAGACCTATTGCTAATAGATCATGCATATTCATTTTTTCTAACGAAAAGGAAGGTGAAAATAATAATTGAAATTTTAATGTAAAAGATAGTTAATATATTCAATAAAAATTAATTACACTTTTAAACCTAGTAAATTGTAATTCAAATGCAGAGGCATATTTGATAATGTATCATCCACGTACATTCCTAATGTAAAGCGATGTGGCACTTTTTTTTTTGGAATTCGAAAGCTAAAAGATAATTAAAATTTTAAATAATTGGATAAATTGATTCTAAACTCGAAACTAAAAAATAAAATAAAAAATTGAGTAAACCACATTTCCCAACTGCAAGAGCCATTTTTTCTTCTGTATTTGCTATCGGACTTTTTAATTTTTAAAATTTAATTATAATTGTTTATGAAAAAATAAAAAATAACATGATATTAACTTTAAAAAATATTTTATTGAAGTAATTATTTCCATTTAAAATAATTTCAATTATTTATTTCCTATTTTTTACTTTTATTTAATTTAAGATAAATACTATAAAATAAAAGGTTATCAATTCAGTTTTCATTGATTATACGACGATAGTAGTGATTGGATAATGAAAAGTTAAAGAAACTGTTTTTCTCAAAATTGTTTTTTCATTAAAATATCCATTTATATTGAATATATTAAAGGAGTTCTAAAACTAATGAATAAATAAATGTATTTATAATTTAATAAGTGTAAATAGGTATCAACTATTAACAAATAGTTTAAAGTGTATGAAAATTTCTAGTTTTTGAAATATTTACTTTTTAGAGCATTATTTAAATTGTGTCAGATTCATGAATTTTGTCTCTCAAATACTTTATTATATTATGTAATTTCAATTAATGCATGTGTACAATCACACTGTATTCAAACAAAATGTAAATTATAATCATTAATAAGCAAAAAAATGGAGTAACTTGAGAATCAACCATATCAATGGTGAATAAATAGTTTAAAGCTTCTATGCATAATTTTATCAAAATTAGTTTTTTTTATTAATAAATTGAATTTTTATTGATAAATTGAATTCTTTCAAATATGATATTTAAAAGAAAATTCATGTTTTTGACATGTTTTAGTTATTTTGAAATACTAAATATAATTTCTCTGTATGTGGACGTTTGTCATTATTTGTTTTAGTTTATTTAATTGTCTTAATGCATTAAAAAAATTTACTCACTTATTTTTAGGTATTTAGTTAAAATGCGCAAAGATTTAAGTTTAAATCATTTTATTGAATTAAGTTGTTGATTTACCATATTAACTTTTCATTTTCGCTATTATATATTCGTCATGTTCTCCAAAAGATAATTTAAAGGATATTTTTGAATATTCAGCAATATTTATTTATTTATTATTTGACAATATTGAATTAATATATATTCGCATTTTATTTTTGAAGTAGTTAATGTTATATCATAATATTATTTTAAATAGTATTTTTCAACATTTCAAGGATAAAAGAATAATATCAACTCAACTATATAATTAAAATGACAGATCAATTTTAAAACTATAAATACTTCTAGTGATTTGGAATGTACCATAATCATATAACACCAATATTCAACTTCCTTTGTATCTTCAATAGTTCATGGAGAAAATAATTATGTAAAGCTATAATTTATTGATCATAATTATTATTTTTTATGTGTCAAGATGTACTAACTATACAAAAATATTCATATCATCTCACACTTATATAAACAAATAACTACAAGAGAATATTTATAAAATTTCATAGTTTCCACAACATATAAACGTGGAAATAAAATAACCAACAAAATTCAATTTCTAACATCATGGGAGATTTAATCACATTGAAATACTTTATATACTTTTATAAATTAAAAAAAGATAAGGAAGAAAAGAATTCACCAATAGATAGAAGAACATGAATTAAAGACATATTTATGATATTAAAAAAATCAACCTGAATTATTTGCTACCCATTTGGAGTTGCTTCATATATTTTTCTTGCGATTTAAAAATTTTGAATATTAGCATGCCCTATGAGAAATGAAGAAAATCGTGTTCTAAATAGATAACAGATAAGTTAAACTCCTACAAAATAGTGAGAAAGTAAAAACTATTTTCACAACTGCAATTTTTATCTCTAAAACTGTTTGGTATTTAATTTTAAAATTCTAAGTCTTTTAATTATTTTCAAAAAGAATGTGTGTAGGTGTTTTTGTAAAGAATGAAAACAAAAAGATAACTGCAAACATGTGTGTTTATAATTTATTGGAGATTTCTTTTTAAAGTTGAGAGATGTTTAAAAAGTATGTTACAACTCAATTTTTTAATTACTTCAAATTTTAATTAGTAAATATAGAATATATATTATATATTTTTAATCAGTAAATTTTAAAAATGTTTTAAAATTTTGTGTATCAATAAAAAATGGTGTTGCATTTACATTTCTCCTATTTTAAAAATTATTTAAAATTATACAAATTTAATTAATTTTAATTATTTAAAAAAATATGTTTTGGTGGTACTGACATGTGGGCACTATCACCTCTTTTATTATAGAGATAATGCATAAGTACCCCCTCAACCTATGACCGAAATCTCAGACACACTTATAATATACTAAGGTCCTATTACCCCCCTGAACTTATGTTATTAATAATTTTCTACCCCTTTTCGGCCTACGTGGCACTATCTATATAACTAAATTTATGATGCACTTTGTAATGTATATTTTTAAAAATAATGATACAAATCAATTGACTTATTTATTGTGCATATTACAATATTATTATCATTAATACACAAATTAATATTTATATTATGTAATTAATATATTATGTTTATAGTTATAATAATAAGATAAATTTTTAATTTTTTGATAGGGATAATGCACAAGTACACCCTCAATCTATGCCCAAAATTCTAGAGACACACTTATACTATACTAAGGTCCTATTACCCCCCTGAACTTATTTTATAAATAATTTTCTACCCCTTTTCGGCCTACGTGGCACGATCTTGTGGGCTCAGTGTGTGTTGATATTTTTTTCAAACTAGTGTCAATAGGCCGAAAAGGGTAGAAAATTATTTATAAAATAAGTTCAGGGGGTAATAGGACCTTAGTATAGTATAAGTGTGTCTCTGAAATTTAAGGCATAGATTGAGGGGGTACTTATACATTTTCCCTTTTTGATATATTTTGCTGAAATTGTAATTGAGATAATATTATTTTTTTAATTTTAGTTTGATGCAAAAAACAAATACTTGTCTTTTTACATGTTTGATCTACTATTTTATTTATGTTTAATTGAAATAATATTATATCCTTGTAAGTAAGTTTTAAAATCAAACTTTCACGTGAAATGATTAAATATCAAATTGCAGGTACGATATTCAAATTTTAAAATTTTGTCTTTCTATTTTTGTAGAACTTCATAAGTTTTTTTTAAATCATCTAATTAGAAAATACACAAAATTCCCGCTGAACTTGGCACGAAAACTCGCTTTAGTACTTAAACTACACGGGTAATTATTTACCCCCCTAATCTCTTTTCAAGTGAATTAAAACACACCCAAATCGCTGACATGGCAAGTCAAAATAAAATAAAAAAAATAAGGAAAAAAGAATGAGTGACCCCAATTATTTTCATTTTATCCAGTAATCTTTTTTTTCTTCATCTTCTTCATACCCTACCACCCCCAACCTTTAGTACCACCAACCCCAACCCCACCTCCCGTCCTTTCATCTTTCTCACACCCAATCCACCCCTCCCGCCCTCAACCACCACTTGCACTATCCTTTCTTCTTCTTTGACACCCCCACCCCCAACAAACCCCCACTCCTACCCTATTTATTTGTCTTCCAATCTCGGTGCTTCACACTTTTCTTCTTCATCTTTTTCATTATTATACTTTTCATATTTTTTCTCCTTCTTCAAGACGGATCCATCACATACTCATTTCCTTTAATTTCTATCAATAAATTCAAAAAATGTGATGAACAAGAAAAAATTGGAAAGTCATCAATTTGTTCTTGCTTCAAATTAATATTAGTCTTTATGGCAAGGTTTGAATGTGATGAACTTGAAGCTATTTTCAATGAAACTCTACAAATTTTCATTTCAAATTAAATTTTTAGTAATTATTTTTTTGTTTTAATTTTGTGTCTTAAAAATTGAGTGTTCTTGTGAGAATGGCTTTGAGATTTTGAATTTCTTTCAATTGATTTTTTTTAGATTATTTTTCTTATATTAATTCTTATTTTTTGAGATTTTTTTTACTTTTAAAATTGTGAGAAATAAAAAGAAACAAAAAAGAATTAAAAATCAAAATTTAAATATGTTGAATGGGATGCTGATGTGGCAATGACGTGACGCTGATGTGGTGCTGACGTATCGATGACATGGTGCGTGTGAAATGCACTTGCCATTGTGAGACTGGTATTATTATATTAGGGTGTATTTTAATTCACTTGAAAAGAGATTAGGGGGCTAAATAATTACCCGTGTAGTTTAAGTACTAAAGCGAGTTTTCGTGACAAGTTCAGGGGGGATTTGATGTATTTTCCCATCTAATTATAATGACATTTTGTTACTAAATAATTTTTACATTTCCAAATCAATTTTGGAAATCACATTGAATAGAAAAAGAATATAAATAATCATATAAGATTTAATTGTTATTGCAAGAAAAAATCATAAAAAGAGGGGCAAAATTCACAATTTGCATTCAAGTGTAACTTGTAGTTACATTATCAGTTATATTTTTTAAATTTATTAATTTTATTGTCTAACAGATATCCTAACAATTGACATATTATCATTAATCAAGTATAAAATTATATGAATTTTTTTTTACATACTTTAATTAGAAATTACATATCAAAAAAATATCTAAAAGTTTTTGTTATTTCATATCTTATGAATCTTCAATCAATAGAATCATAAATTAAAATTAAAATATATAACTAAAGATAAATAGTAAATTTCATCATCCCATGATCAACAAGAACATTCATCTTGTTTTTCTCAACACAATTCAATTATTTTACGATGAATCTCCTTCACTAATGGAGGAGTATCATATCTTACTTTGATATTAAAAATAAAATGTCATAAATTATACGTTAAAAGAATTTTAAGCACAACTATCTTAATATATACATAAATAGAAAAAATAAGGTCAAGTACAATTTTTTCAAAAAATAAAAAAATATACATTCCTAAATTTTAGGCCTACAAATATTGTAAAAAGAAAAAGATAAATATAAATTAAAGAAGAATCCTTTGTGCGTGGAAGCACTTTACTTATTTTTTTACTATATAAGAAAGGGGAATAGCACACGCCTCCCCGTCAACGCGTGTGCTTTCCCGTAAATAACATTGAATTCAAGGGGCATTTCAGACATTTCAGCGCTCAAATAATCTTCCAACTGCATCAGCCTTGACGCCTCCTTCCATGTGCAGCACCGCCAAACGCTCCATTTCCAAGCTCTATTCTCTCCTCTTCCTCTACAATTTCGTTTGCTTTTTAGCAGAGTTATCAACTGCGTCCTTCGTCTTCAAACATTTGCTATCGCTTCATCTTTTCTTGTTCTCAATTTGGTACCTCGGTTGCTACTACCTCAGGTAAGTTGTTTATGTTATTGGTTGGCATTTCATTTTCCTGCTTTCCACAATTCGGCAAATATTATGGTTATCTCTTGCTTGTGCATAGTTTAATTTTAGTTTGCAATCGTTTTTTAATTTGTTTTTCTCCCACAATTTTTGGGGTTTCTTCGCTTCACAGTACCGCACCGCCATACACCTCTATTTTCCGGCTCTGTTCTCTCCTTCTATCCTCTTCCGTTTTCAGTTTCGTGGAGCTAGCAACTGCGTTCAATTTCAGGTGAGCGTTCTATGTCGCTTTAAAGAAGAAAGAGTGAATAGCACAGTGCTTTCCGTCAACACGTGTGCTTAATTGAATTACCTAAAATTTTGAAGGATACTTTTGTCCTTCTCTCTTTGTCTTCACACGTGGTTCCTTATCTTCTGTCAGGCAATTGTAACGCCACCGCCAAACTTTACCATCTAACTCTTCCTCTCCAAACGTTTATGCTCGCTTCATATTTTCTTCTTATAACTACCCATTACCTCAGGCAAGCATACTCTACTATGATTTTATTTTGCAATCCTTTTTAATCTGTTTGTATTCGACATTTTTTGCGGATTTGTTCACCCCTTCCGCTTCAGAGATTTGAATTGTTAAGGGCCTCTAGGATTAGTTGAGCTTTGCAGTTGAAGTACTGAACACCACACGCCGCCTCAAGCCATTAATTGTACTTTCGCCGCCAAACGTTACCTTCTTGATTAGGTGCTTCACTGAAGTTTGCAGCTATCTATTACGTTACGTAAGCATATTCCATAATGATTTTCTATTATTTTAGTTCCTTAGCTATATTTCAGCGATTTCGTTTTCTCATCCTTTTTTGATTTGTTTATATTCATGGGTTTTGTGGGTTTCTTCACTCTTCCTGTTTCAGTCGCTATTTGTTGTTGTTTGTATCATTGCCCTTTGCCTCATCTTACCGAGCGTGCTATGCAAGATTTTAACTGCTGGATTTGCCATGATCAACTGATTTTCTCAGAGTAGTTCTCCCTCTGGAAAATTCTGTTAAAGACTGAATTCATAATGTTCCGTTCTTTCTCATCCCTTCGACCATAATCTGAGCCATAATTGCAAAGTGATTTTTGCTGGTCTGTATAGGTAGTACCGGAGTTTTATTCACATTCACAAAAATGGATAAGTAAAAAAAGGAACTTCAACTCGCTGAAAACTGTATTTACGCTTACCAGTTCCCCTAAGATAAAGTGATTTTATGTAGCTTTCTCACTCACATTTCAAAAGAAGAAAAAAGAGTTTCTTTGCCTTCTCTATTCTAAGCCTCTTGCCATTATACGTGGTGAAAAGTTTGAGTCCTGTCACACTTTCGCCTAAACCACCATATAGATTCTTATGGTTTCGTTGATGCATTGCCTCCTTTGCCCGTCGCCATCTCTTCCGGTGCTGCTATGTCTAACCCAATCAAGCTCTTTGGTTAAAATTATGCTACCAGCAAATAAGGTCCACTAATCGGGGTGGCAACTGGGTGTGCAATAGAAATGTTATGAGATTTCCTCAAGAATCTGAAATTTTATATACTTTAATATATTGTCGATTCAAATTCATTGTCTGCCTATGCTGTTTAACAAATTTAGTATTTCAAATGCAGATACTTCCCTATAAAGAGCTTGCGGAGAAATGTCTTCTAACAAACCAAATAAACTATCACGTACAGAAGAACAAATTTATCAAATGAAACTCAAAAGGCGTGATGCTTATATAAAGATAAAAGCTGATAAAAAACAGGCGATATTAGCAGAGAGGCGCACCAGAGAATTACAAAAAGGTAAATCACGTGTTCTCGGTTCAGCTGAAGAAACAAAGTGTTACTGCGCCCCTTTTTTATCAAGGCAAACTGCTCTTACTATAAAAGAGCCCTCTTCTATTAATATCCAAGGTTGGAATGAAAAATTTCTGCTTGTTCACTTTTACTAATATCAAATTACAAAGAGCTAATTATGTGCTAACCTAATGGATAATGTTTTTTATATTCCGTCCAGAAAAAAGCTGCTATGAAATTAGTGCTTCACTGTGTTCTTCTAACAAAAGAAAACAAGTCCTCCCACCTTTCTATGTATTTGAAAAAGGTAAATATATAATTTCTTTCTTTTAGCTTTTTAGTTGCATCATGTGTTAGATATGCATCTAAATTTTTCCCATTTATATGTTAGGCTCAACATCCGGCACATGTAGGGAACAACAAACTGTCACTCCTGAGGTCATTTCTATCTCAAACTCAACATCCAATGCATGTACAGAACAACAAAATGTCACTTCTGAAGTCGCTACAAAGAAAGGTTGGTATTTATCTTATACGGAAGTAATTTCTCCTATTACTTCATTAGAATGTTAGATTATACTAACTTTTGACAGTACTTATCACATACTGGTCATAGGCTAAAAAAAAACTCCCATAAAAAAATTAATGATAATCGATCTGCTTATACATGCTTAAAAGATGTTCCCAACTTTAAGTTTTGTCATGCAAAAAGATTTCAGTATGAATCGCCTGGCTTTTGTTGTGGTAATGGATCAATTAAATTAGTTTCATACCAACTACCTGATGACTTATCTGATCTGTATATGGGAAATACTGAAGAATCTATGCACTTCCGAACTTACATTAGAACATATAATAATATGTTTGCCTTCACATCACTTGGCGTAACTTATGACAAAGTTTTAGCTAAGAGATATCATGGTATATACACATTTCGTGTGCAAGGACAAATGTATCATTTTATACCTGATTTACTCTCCTCCGATGACAAACCAAAGAACCTGCAACTATACTTTTATGATAATGAAAGTGAACTAGCAAAAAGAATGGCCTATTCAACACATATTAGTGAATCAATTGTCAGGAAACTTATGAATATGCTGTCAAAAAATCCATATTCTATCTTTATAAAATCCTTGATGAACATCCCAACAATATCTGATTTTTGTATTGCACTTAAATGTGATTCAAGTTTAGATCAACGTGTTTATAATTTACCGTCTGCGTCTGAGGTTGCTGGAATATGGGTTGAACATGATTCACCTGAAATTGTTTCTGTGCCGCATATTCGTATATACACGCATAGCAATAACACTCGCTTAGTAAATTATTATTATGGTTGTTATGATCCTTTACAGTATCCGTTATTATTTCCATATGGTCAAAATGGATGGCATTGTAGTATAAAAAAAAATTCCCGGCGAAATCAATCTTACTGTGAACACGAAGAATTACCAAGTGTAAATAATATATGCTCTATTGACGAAGTTCTTCATATGGAGGCTGAAGTTTTTAATAAAAAAAAACGAAAAAGAGATATGGTTTCTTGCCGTGAATATTACTGTTACAAAATTAAGATAAGAGAAGATGATGAAAATGGAGTATTACATTGTGGTAGATTATTTCAACAATTTATAGTAGATGTTTTCATAAAACTTGAAACACAAAGATTGGATTTTTTTTCACTTAACCCAGACTTATTTAGAATAGATGTGTTACAAGGAATTATAGATTTTTTGAGAGTTGGTGAAACAGAGGCTTCCAAAATAGGAAAAAAAACATTCCTTCCTGTTACTTTCATAGGCGGACCAAGAGATATGCGTCGTAGGTATATGGATGCTATCGCCTTGGTACAATATTTTGGAAAACCTGATCTTTTTGTGACTATGACATGTAATCCATCTTGGCCAGAAATAAAACAACATATGTTATCAACTGATGAAGCTCAAAATAGACCTGATTTAGTGTCCCGTGTATTCCGAGCCAAAGTAGAAGAACTAAAAGTGGATATTTTGAAAAGTCACATATTTGGAAAAGTTGCTGCTTTTATGTACACTATAGAATTTCAAAAAAGAGGTCTTCCACATGCTCATTTCCTTATTATTCTTACTAATGAATACAAATTATTGACACCTGAATCATATGATAAATTTGTTTCTGCTGAATTATCCGATTCTAATGAGCAATATCTTTATTCACGTGTCCTTCAACATATGGTGCACGGTCCATGTGGTGATATAAATCCTACAAATTCATGTATGGGAAAAAAGGGCTTTTGTAAATTTCAATATCCAAAAGACTTTATTGAACAAACATCAAAGGGAAAGAATTCATATCCACTTTATAAGAGGCGTAATACTGGGAAAACTGTATACATGAGAAAACATCACATGGATAATTCGTGGGTTGTCCCATATAACCCATACTTACTTTGTAAATTTGATTGTCATTTAAATGTTGAAGTTTGTTCTGATATTAAAGTTGTGAAATATATTTACAAATATATTTGCAAAGGCCATGATAAAATTGCATATTCTCTATATGACAATGTAGAAATAGACGAAATAAAAGAATATCGATCTGCAAGATGGGTTTCCCCACCCGAAGCGGCATGGCGTTTATTTGGTTTCCTAATTAGTGAAATGACTCCAAGTGTGTATCATCTTCAATTACATTTAGAAGGACAACAATTTGTCTCTTTTAAAAGTACTGAAAGCGTAAATAGAATCTTAAATAATCCAATGATAAAAAGAACCATGTTGATTGAATTTTTCTCTATGAATAGAACAAATGAGCATGCTATGAATATGAAATTATTATACAAGGAATTCCCACAACACTTTGTATGGTCTCCAAGAGACAAAATGTGGACACGTAGGAAAAAACGTGATGTAATTGGACGTGTTGTCACATGTCATATGACTGAAGGGGAAAGATATTACCTCAGGCTATTGTTAATGAACGTAAGAGGAACAAAATCATATAGAGATCTTCTCACTGTTAATGGAGTACCTTGTAGCACATTTCGTGAATCTGCAGAAAAAAGAGGATTGCTATATTGCAACAATAGTCTAATCGAATGTATGTTAGAGGTTGTGAGTTATCAAATGCCATATAGTTTAAGGCGTTTATTCGCTACATTATTAGTATATTGCAATCCTTCTAACCTGAAAGAATTATGGGAAATGTTTGAGGATTCACTATCAGAAGACTTCAAAAGCTTCTCCAATACTGAACCAAAATGTATTCAATACAAAGTTTTAAATCATATCAATGATATCTTACATTCCATGGGACACGACATAAATGAGTACGGATTTATCTTAGAGAATATTACATCTTCTGAAACTACCAAGGACACAAAAGACATCCATTTTGAGAGAAACATAACTGTCAGTGAAGAGGACTTGCTTTTGCCAAAAAATTAAATGTCAAACAACTTATTTCATATAATACAATTATTGATAGAATTTCTTCCAAGAAGCCAGGAGCTTTTTTTATTGATGGTCCCGGAGGAACATGTAAAACTTTCTTATACCGTGCATTATTAGCAACTGTTCGATCTCACGGACAAATAGCTTTAGCAACTGCAACTTCAGGAGTAGCAGCTTCTGTTCTTCCTGGAGGACGGACTGTTCACTCACGTTTTAAAATGCCTATTGACATAGATGGTAATTTTTGCTGTAATATAAGTAAACAGAGTCCACTTGCTTGCTTGATTCAAGATGCAAAATTAATTGTATGGGATGAAGCATCTATGGCCAAAAAAAACATGATTGAAGCTCTTGATGTACTTTTAAGAGATATTATGGATGTAAAAACACTTTTTGGTGGTAAAGTTATTGTATTCGGAGGTGACTTTAGACAGACTCTTCCAGTAGTGCGAAACGGCAAAAAGGAAGATTTTATTCATCAAAGCTTATTATATTCCAATATTTGGAATGATCTTGAGAAATTACATCTATCTGAAAATATGCGTGCAAGAACAGATCCATCTTTTTGTGAATATCTACTTAGAATTGGAAATGGAAAAGAAACACCTAACTGTGAAAACAAAATTCAGATTCCTGATTCTCTTATTATACCTTTTACAACTGAAGCACATTCCTTAGATGCTTTATTTAACATAACATATCCTGATTTATATGCGTTTTCTTCTGATTCAACTACAATATCTTCTCGTGTTATTCTAACAACAAAAAATGACTTTGTAGATGAAATAAATGATATGTTAATTACAAAATTTGCAGAAAGAGCTAGAACATATGTCGCAACGGACGAAACTGTTGAACCAAATGATCAAAGCCAATTTTAAGATTTCCTACATACTCTACACCCTCCTGGCTTACCTCCTTATAGGTTAACATTAAAGGAGAACTGTCCAGTTATATTATTACGAAATTTGAATCCTTCAGAAGGTTTATGTAATGGCACAAGGTTAACATGTTGTAGCTTTAAAACACATCTCATAAGTGCTAAAATTGAAAGTGGTGACTTCAAAAATACACATGTATTTATTCCAAAAATTCCATTACTGACATCTCAAGATGAGAAAATCCCCGTACAATTTAAAAGAACACAGTTTCCTCTGCGATTGTGTTATGCTATGACTATAAATAAAGCTCAAGGTTAAACATTAGATTTTGTTGGAATTTACTTACGAGAACCTGTTTTTTCACATGGTCAACTATATGTGGCTTTATCAAGAGCAAAAAGTTCAAAGTGTGTAAAAATGTTAATCCGTCCACCTACAGCAGACAGTACTGATGATCATTCAACATATAATATAATCTATGATGAAATTATTCACAGAGCTTTGCCATAAATAAGGTAACAATTGACTCTAATTTTGTCAATTTCATCAAACTTCTCGCTGTAATTTTTAGTTGCCTGCATATACTTCTGAAAATATTTGTTATACAAATTCATACTCTCTTTCTTATGAAATACTACTGATTGACTTGAGTAGCTGAACGAGTAAGGTTTACCAATATGTCTGCTCTGACCCTCACTCAATGGCACTGCCACCTCATTTGTTGCTCAGAATTGAAGAATTGTAAGTCGGACTACCTCTGTTAACTTCAACATATCTTTAATGCTTATTTCTCTGAATCATTTTAATTTACACATTCATTTGCATGCATACTGTATGTTTTTCCTTTTTCTGTCCGCTTTTCCTTTACCAAAATACTTTGGTTGATATAGTGGTGTATCATGTTGTTTCACAGGTTATTTCACCGACATAACAAACTCCATGAATGACCTCTAACCACTCAGCAGCAACAGTGAACATGACTACGCAATGATCTGAGACAAATCAAATGAGGCACAAAAAAAAGACTCTTTGTTATTATTCTGTATTTATTTTGATTCTAAGAGTCATAATCAATCTGCTCTATAATGCATAAATTGATAGTTCAGCAAACTCAAATCGTCAACAAACATTGTTCCCAAAAGCTTCCCAGTGAGTATTATTCTTCATTCCTGTATTTTTCATTGGAAAAACTCTGATGTAACTGCCGTACTTCTTTGCGCCTACATGCATCCAACACATTCATAATTCGATAATGAATTGGGCGTTTCTGAGATTCTGGATGATTGAGATATTAGACAATGGAAACTGATCTGTTATGATTTCTCCCTTTTTAAATGTTCTCTGGGTTATTTTAACCCCAAATTTGGTCAATTCTTCAAATGGATATATGAGATCTGACAAAATTAATGCTTATGCTGTTATGTAGAGCCCTTTTTGTAATTTGTTTGTACACAACAACTCTGGTTCCTTTAATTCTTCCTCTCTTTTGATTTCAACTCTTCCTGTATTTAAACCAGGATTTTTTTTTGTGTTTTGAATTTCTAACTTTCCGCTTTTTTAAAGTAAATGAACCAACGAAATGAATTATGCATTGGAGTTGTTCATAGAAATGCAGATGGCGGGTGTAAAGCCTAATGAAGTTACGCTTGTCTATGTTTTATCTGCTTGTACGCAGTTGGGAGCATTAGAGCTCGGTAAATGGGTTCATTCGTACGTGGAGAAGTACAACATTGATGTTAATCATATGCTTGGTTCAGCTTTGGTGAATATGTATTTGAGGTATGGAGATATTGATTATGCTCATTATATTGGTATCACCTTTAATGTAATCTCTCTCTTTCACTCATACAGATTATGCCATAAACTTCAACAAGAAGTGCAACGCAAACATTACAAATTTCAACAAAAAGGAACGCCTGAATCATTCAACGTACTCAGAATTTCTCCTTCCTGCATAAAGTCAACATTGTAATACTGTGTTGTTTTCGCTTAGTTGCAGACAAACTTTCTGGTTAATCTGTATTTCATTGTTGGGCCCGGGCAAAGCCCGGGCTACCTTTACTAGTAATATATAGAAGAGGCTAGGGAAGCAGCTCTTCGTCAACATACTTGCTTCCCTAGCCAAGGGCAAGATGGATATTTCACTAATATTTTTTTAATATTATGCTTAAAAAATGTTGTACTTGATTGTTTTATAGTTACACTTTTTTAATATTAAACATAAATGCCCTTCTAACATTTCTTTCTCAGTCACAAAAAGTAGCGCAATTTTCCAAGCAGGTGGCTATTCTTTTTCTTCCTTTTTCCCTATATTCTTTTGTTAATATAATAGTTAATATATTGGTCCCACTTTAAACCACTTAATTACTTTATTTTTATCACATTTTCTCGACATCAAAGACAGAAAGAAATTGCAATTAGAGTGACAAAATATCAAATATTGAAAATTTATGTTTTTTTGTAAAAAAAAAAATGTAAATAATACTATAAATTATAATAATTAGCGATCTAAATATTAAAAAATTATATAAAAAGCTCTTGAAATTCTATTGATACTATATAAAATGAGTTAGACAATAAATCTATATTGTTTGAAAACCACGTAAAAGTATTAAAAATCACAATAATTAATAATTTTTCTAAAAATTAATATATATATATTAATCATCTGACTTTAAAAAAATATGTTAATGTCGCATAAACTAGAACATGAAAAATAACATTTATATTATTTGAAAATTACGTTAAAAGGGTACTATAAATTACAATAATTTACAACTTAACATATGTAAAAGACGTACTTATAAAAATTATAGTTAATTTTAAAATTCTATATATGCCACATAAATTGAAACAAAAAAAGTACAATAAATTATTTTTAAAATTGTATAAAAACTTGAATAACTTCTTAAGTTTCATAATATCACATAAATTAAAATGAAAAATTAATATATATTGAGCCCCGTGCTGGCACGGGGCTTATATCCAGTAAATATAATAAAATTCTATAATTTTTTAATAAAAATAATTTTGAGAAACAGTATAAAGTTAAAGTAACTTTAAGTTTTTAAAAAGAGGTAAAGTATGCACTTTAGAATTTAAATTAATTTTAGTTTCATAAATTTTTTGGGTGCTGTCATGTGATATTTATAGATTTATTTAAATAATTTTATTTATTTTAATTTTAAGAAAACAGATCATTACTATTATTTAAGTAAACATAATTTTGTTCCGGAGTCTGAATATGAGGAACGTTTGAATCTGTGTAAAAAATACAAAAAGAGAACTCATATTACATTTTTATTTAAAGTACTATTTTTTCATTCAAAAATCTTGATAAACAACAATATATTAAAAATATTACTGCAACCAGTGTTCTTAACACACATCAATACAAGAAAATTATTAATATAAAATATATTATTGCAAGCGGTGTTCTAGACACACATCAATACTAGAAAATTATTAATATAAAAAAACTTGAAAGGATTTATGAAAACTTACCAGTTGGGAAAAATGTGTTTGATTAGAAAAGAGAGAAAGATAGTTTTTAGTTATGAGATAAAAAGACAAGCCCAAAGCAGAAAATCGTTGATTTATTATCTGATATTTTATTAAATGAGTCTAAATGTTTTTAAAAGTCTCTTATATATCTGATTCATTCATATCTCTTCAGACCCTTTAAGGGGCTTTTTAAAAAATAAACAAATGAACTTAATGGGCTGAATCTGAATGATTCAGATTTAGACCTAACAACAAAACGTATTTAATGGACTGAATATGAATGATTAAAATTCAAACCTTCATTAAGTGCAAACAAATGAGGCCTTAGACATATAATCTATATACCCTTTGACACTACAACTTTGGATATTGCAGAGCCAACAAAGTCGCTATCTCCAACTCTATGACTAAAATATGTCGAAACAAAAAAAAAAGATAAAAAAAGGAGTAAAAAATGAAACAAAATAAGAAAAAACAAAACATGATATACAAAACAAAAATCAAACACAAAAGAGAACAAATTAGACTTTTAGATAAAGAAACTGTGAATTTACTTGGAAGAAACAGAGATTCACATTTACATGGGCACAAAAAGAGGAGTAGTAGTAAACAGAGTTTAAAAAATAAAAGATAGAAACTTGTATTCAGTTACTATAAATAAGGAGTATTTCACGATTTATTTTAAACTAGTGAATTTGATCGCACTATAGGCGATTTTGAAATTTTTTATATAAATTTTATTCAAATATTTCCAATAGAATTTACGCACAAATTAAACTTTCAACTTATTTTTAAAAGATCTTTAATTTATATATTCTTCTAGATTTATTATCACTTAAAAGTTTTGAATCTTCTATAAATATTTGTGTAGTAAAAGAAAAGAATTTCAAGAAATTTTGTATATATTTTGAGCATATATATAAAATCATTTTTAAACCTATTTTTTAAAAAAAAGAAGAAAAAAGAAGAACCATAAATACATATACATATTTACTTATCAAAAAAGGAAGAAAGAAAAAAGAACCACAAAGTGCATTGTCTATATCGATTTTTCGAACATTGAGACAATGAATCATATAAAATTTGGAAAAAAACATCATTATACTAATTTCTTTAAATAAACCAACAAATATTATTAATTATCTTATAAAAATTTTAAAAGTATTTAATTTGACAATCTCTATACGTACTTGTAGCTTGTGTTCTTTAATTTAGGGTGGTAGTCTCTTTATCCTCTTTCTTTTAATTGATTTATCATATGCTCATATTACTTTTAATGTAGTATATGTTGTTACTTATGTTTGATTGATTATTATTCGGTGCAATAAAAAAAGTTGTAAAATATGTATGAATTTCAACTTCACTGCAATGATATATTCGTAATAAAAAAAGTTAAATTTTGCCTCTAATTTTAAATCAATGAAACATAAAAATAACTTCCAAAATTACAGTGTCAATTAAGAAGTAGAAAAATATTTATGAATCGTAGAGTATATACATTCTCCAATTAGTTTTGTTTCTTATATTTTGTTTGAGAGCTAAATTATATGAACTTTCACCCATATTATATTTAATATGTATTTTTGTTATCAATTAATATGAGAAACATTGAATCTTATAGTATTATTCGTATAAATTTCAAAATATTTAAATTTTAATTCTAAAATAGTGAATTAATTTAATTCAATTGAGCGTTGAGAAATAATTAAATTAACCATACATAAGGTAAAATATGATAAGTAAAATGAACGGAAGCATTAATTATTTTAGAATTCAATATTGAGGTAGATGTTATAGGTCTAATATATGAGACTCTTTGATGTAGATTATAACACACAATATCAAAATTTATCAAATATTGAGTAAGAAATATTTTAATAAAGAGATTTTAAAGTAGTTCTCAACCAAAAGAATATATCAATTATTTAGTAATTGTAATTAAATATGAGATATCTTGGTTTATCAAAATACCAAGATATATAACACAAAATATCAAGATTCAAATGTTGAGTAAGAATTAATAAAAAAATTCTAAAGTAGTTCTCAACCAAAACAATACATACCTTAATTGGCAGTAAGAATGAATCCATTTAAATATCCTAAAAAATTTAACACATACAGATAAATTTTATCAAAATAGAATATCTAATATCACATCAATTTCTCAAGATAAAGTATAAAGATGCAAATTAAAAATAAAATACAAGTAAAAATAGATATTATTCCTTTGAGTTCTCTATTTGATAACACATAATTCTACGCCAATTTAGTATAAAATAATATTAAAAAATATAAAGAATATATTTAAACAAACTTACCATACATATCACATAATTTTTTGACTTTTTTTTTTGTGTGAAATTAGACATTTTAGCCTTTAGGTATAAACCCAACAACCTGCAAAAGTGAAGCTTCACAACCACAAATAATAAATATGAAATATAAAAGAACATAAAGAAACATAAACATTGAATATATTAATTGCTCAATTTAATTGGATTATAATTATTGTTTAATATTCATCCATGTAAAAATGAGCAAACGGATGTATATGGATAAATGTATTAAAAAAAAATTAGTTTAACTAGAAATAATTTTTTTATTAAATTCATGATAATGACTTTTGAGCTTTCTAAATTAATGTAAGTAAGATATAATTTGTAGGTTTGTAAATAAATTATATTAATGTAAAAAATTAAGAAAATGTCAAGAATTGAGAAAAATAAATAAATGTCATTCTTGACTTTAGAAGCATGCCACATCACCTCTCCTACGATAATACTATAACAAGAAAGCTGACAATAGAAATTTAAATAACACATTAGTTGTTTACTTTTTGGTACATATAGTTCAACAGAAAAAAAAAACTTTATATTTACAATTCGTGATGAACTTTAAATAACAAACTACTTTAAAAAAATAGCAAAAAATCTTAAGCACGTAAACTAATATATATAAAAATTAGGGAAGCAACATAAAAATTGTTACTCATCATATGGAGGATAAAAAATTGTGAAAGGCACCATTTTTGTGCTATACATATTCACTATAAGTATGTAACTATGACAATAATGGATATAAATATCTTTAAAATAGATAACAATAGTAGGTAATCAAAGATTTAAACAAAGACTAAAATTTTAAAGAACCCATTTATAGGTTACTTAAGAGCAATAATTAGCTTGAATGGGATGGATAGAATAGCGTGAAAAAATATTAATTAAATAAGGAACTTTTGAGTTTCTCATAATTAAAAGAGTTAAAAAAAATTAATTTTCTACATAGCATATGTAACATAAATTAAGAAAATTAAAGGAGTTTTTTTATAAACATAACACATTATTAATTATACATTTTTTTTTTAAATTATTCATTGAAAAATGAATATATATATATATATATATATACTATTAATTTAATTTAGGAGTAATAATCATCACAAGTCGTAGGAGTAATGAAGATAAAGACTATTAAGTTTTTAGATTAAAGAATATGAATTGTAATGACTCGAATTGTCATTTTTACAAATTTTAAATATTCGTTTCACTAGAGTAAATTAATTGACGGTTAATTATTAAATAACTAATTTAAATTTTAGATTAAAGAATATGAATTGTAATGACTCGAATTGTCAGTTTTAAAAATTTTAAATATTCGTTTAACTAGAGTAAATTAATTGACGGTTAATTATTAAATAACTAATTTAAATTAATACATAGGGGTTAAAGCTTATAATTGTTTTAAACCACTTACCAAGGGAACCTTATATGAAAATAAATTAATAGAGTTTAACAATTTTTTAATATCATAAAACGATGAGGAACGAAAATAACCTCCGAAGAGGAGTTCACAGTTTCGGCGTAACCAAAACGACGGCTAGCAGCAACAAGTAAGATTTCAATATATGCATTTATGTATATAGTTAGAGGTCATGTTGTTATTACTATTATTATAATATAATATAGTTTTGTGCGGTGGAACATAAAGTATTTTAAGAAAAAAAAAGTTTGATACCTTTATTTTACAAATTGAGCAAATATTGTAATGTTGACTTGGTGGCTAGGCTTTGTTTGTCAATCAGGGGGTAATAATTGTCCAATTAGGAGCAAATCATTAAAGAAGACTGAAAGTGATAACTTGGTTAAGGTCCTTTATATTATTCTACTGTAGGGATTACGGATTATGCCCTTGATTTTGAATATGAAATTTTGTTATTATTATCACATTATAGTTTAAGTTTTAAAATATTATAATAGGTAATTAAATATTAGGTGTATTGTAATATATAGATATCGTTAGAGTTATGATATTTGGAGAAATTGGAATTTAACCGTAAACTTGAAATTTGGAGAACATGAGAGTTGACATATTAATTGGCATCAAGAATTACAAACTTGATTATAAATTTGGGTGAATTTTTAGGTCAAGATTAAACACATAATTATGTGGGTATTGTTAGTTTCGAAACCTTATTGTGAATATATACTTGAATAGATTGCATCGATTTGGAAGCTCAACGGAAAGGAAAGGCTCAATCCCGGAGTGATTATTCGAGTGGCTAAGGCAAGTGAATTTCTAAACCCTTGTTAAGTGCATAGATTCGTGTATTTTCTTGTAATATGTGCTTGGGAGTAATGAGAATTGGTGATGGGTTCACTTATCCATGTTGAATAATTCTAATGATGGAAAAAGGGTAATAAAAAGGTAATGTGATTAATTGTTGGTGTGTGATTTTTTAGAAATGATTTGGAAGCTTTGCTTATTTGTTGATGTTGTATCACAGTAGCAGAAAGTTAGTGTTCCTTGTAAGTTGGTTCATTGACTTCTATGTGATAATGTGTTGAATGTTGTGAGCATCTATATGGGTCATTGAAGTCCTTGAAGTGTTTGAAATGTTCCAAGTGTCATTCGAGGACGAATGTTTCCAAGTGGGGATATTGTAAGGACCCTCAAAATGAATTAAGGTGCCTAGAGACTCACATGTGCCTAAAAAGGTTTAAAGTAAGTTAAATAAGTGCTTTACAGTATGTATACTTGATTCGAAGTCATTTGGAGGTCAAACATCGAAGAACGTCAGAGACGTTCTGGTGTGCCTTGGCATGTTTTATGTGTTGTTTGGTGCTAAAATTGATAGGACAGGACCCTAACATACATACGAGTGTATTTAGGGTCGAAACGTCCGGGCACGACTCCCTAAGGACCGCCCTAGGGGTCCTTGAAGAGGACCCAACCTTGGTCCAACAAGCTGCCCAAGGCAGCAACGTTTTGTTCATGAATGGAATGGGTCCGCGTCGCAGACTAGGGTGTCCTTGGTCCAAAAGTTTGGTTCGGACTCTAATGTTCTACGAATTAATTCCAAAAATCATATGGGAGCAACTCCGCGTCGCAAATTGCTCCCGACGAAGATTTTGAAAATGAAAGTTAAGTTTGACATGTCTAAAAGTCCATATAAGTGTGGGGGTATTTTGGTAATATTGGGAGACAGTTATAAACAGTTTGTAAGACTTATTTAACCCCTTTCTCAAGTCAAAACCCCAACACCCAATAAGAAAATAAAAAATTCTAAAACTCTCTTCTCCTCCAAATTCTCTCAAACCTCCATTGGAGGGAAAACTGAAGTTCAAGCTAGGGGCTGGATTTTGATGGTTTCTTCTCAAATTTCTCATGGATCGTCAATCAATAAGGTATGGTGATCCTTCATCCTTAGTTATCCATTCATCTAAGGAGTTCAATCAAGAATTTTCAAAAGTGATTTAAAGACCAAAAATTCTCAATTTTCAATCTAGCCATGAGTTCATTGTCAAATTATTTTCAAAAGCATTCTAATGATAATTTTTTATGATTAGTCAGTGATTTTAAGAAATTCAATTCCATGAAGAACCTATGATCTCCATAATTTCTCAAATTATGATATAATGTGGTTCTTTTAATCTTGATTAGATAATGATTGAATTATGTTTATAATATAATAAATTGCTTAGTTTTATATTCCTTGATGTCAATTGATGATGAATTGTTGGAATTTATCAATGATGATCAAAGCTTGGAGTATTGGTGAGATTGACCTATTTTTCTCTACTTTGTATAAAATTGGTAGTTGAATTGGTCTTGTATGACATTGTGTGCTATGGTCCACTTATGGTGGCGGTGTTTACTTTCTTGTCATTATATATGTGATGTGATCATGGCCTTGAAGACAATTATATCTTGAAAGTTTGGTTGTGATACTCACACAATGTGAAGTATTATGTCTAGTCTTCAATGCTAGTTCATGATCTAGGTTATATTGATGATGCTTTCTATATGTGAATGAATATGTTAGGGTTAGGGGTTTATACGTTTGACATGGTCGAGGTCTATTGATGATTGGTTACTCTTGTGTAGCATGACCCATACCTATGAACCTCTACATGAATATGTGGTCTTAAGCATGATTAGGAATCTTAGATTCAAGTAATGAAGATGTCTTGTCTCCTATGTTATAATATTGTTGTGTGTGGTGTATAGTTCCTATTACTCTATATGTGAATTGTCTATCGTTTAGGGGACTTGAATGTGTATTGTGACCTTTGTAAGGTGGTTTCCTCAATGTTAGGATTGTTGCCATTATGTGATCATATTGTCCAATGTACACACCTCATGCATGCTTACAAGTAGTATAGGTTCATGGTGTCTAATGAAAGGGTATTCTCATATGCACTTGTGTCTACTACTATGCATGTAGAGTATATGTCCATGAAATACGTTATGTATCCCTTAACTAGGATGACTTGATAGGTGTACTACTATGATAAGGGTATGGGACCTTGTCTATGCATTGCACATGTCTGCCTTGATAGGACAGTTCCTAGGTTTGTTATCTATGTACATGAATATGAATGCATGAGTATGTTATGAATATGTATAGTGTCTAAATGTGTTTATATGAAAGGATTACTCATATAGTTAAACAATACACTTATGCATTGAATGAAATGAAGTATGAACATATGTGGTCTAAGGGTGTTTATGTGAAAGGTTTGCTCACATATATATATACACGCACATGAAAACATGTCCATTATGCATGTATGATGATCTAGTCAATAGTGGGGCTCTTGAAAGGTGTTCTCAAGGGTATCCTAAACTAGATGGTGCTTGAATATGTTATGTCCATGTAAAAGTTTTTCTCACATGATTTAGGTTGATTAATTCTCATATATGACCTATGAGCTAAGCATACGAGGGGTTAACTCTCCTGAAGCCTATGTTTTATAAAGTAATGATAATAAAGCACCGAGTGAACTTGAAGTTGAGGGGTGTCCCTTCCCAATGTGGGAAGGTAGGTTCATCATAATTCTCACGAGGTGGATAACTACAACGCCCCATTTGGCATAAAGAGGGTTTCCATATACGTCTCCAAGTTTCATAAACTATGCTTGCCCCAAGGATCTAGCAAGTGATATCACCTAATATGCTAGCATGATGTTAATGTTCTACTTTGGCAAGGTAGAGCACCTTCCTTTGGTGTAAGGTTCTACAACTTCAAATTCCATGTTTAGCACCCATGGTCTTAGTGTCGGTTAAGGACATAGTTTTCCTAAAGTAAAATGGACAATGAAAGTAAAATAAGGACCTTAGATAGGATAACCTAAGGGAAGTTTCTTAGTGTAGGTGAGGGTATGAGACTTTACCTATGCATTGCACAAGTAGCTTTTGAAGGGAGTTCTAGGAAGGTCTACTAATGCATATGACTATGCTTATGTTCCTTATGCATGACATTGTAGTGTTGTGATGATATGCATGGTATGAGTCCTAATGAGTCTATATGATGCGGTCTTACCTTATATGCATAATGTTGAACTTATTGATTATATGATGAAGGTCTCTCTTGTTATGCATGTGGTTGATTAAAGTTGTCATGTTGATGTATGAAGTAAATGGTGATGCTTGTGGTTTCTCTGTAGGTTTACTTAGTATGTGTGAGGTTATGGGCTTCACATGTACATTGCACTAGTAGGCTTAGATTGGAATTATGGGTAGAGTTCTTATGATGTCTTTATGAAGTGAAGTCCAAGTGTGCTATTGTTGACTATTGCCTCCTAGGATGTCATTGGTAGTGTTGACCTGTATGTTATCTTTGAATGAGTCTCCTATGTGGTCCATAAAGTATTTTGGGTCAAATGTGAAGTAAGAGTCTTAAGATATGTTATGTTTCTATGAATGTGTATGTTGAAAGTAATGAAGGTTGTGTGAATGTTCACCTTGGTGGACTTAAGGTGATGCTTAAGTGTGGATGGTGGAATGTGACATTATTCATGCATTGCACCAAATATCACTAGAGGGTTACATCTAGTGATACTTGGTAGTTAAGGTAAAAGCAAGGTAATGTTATGAAATGCTAAATGTGCCCTAATTGTAATATGTATCTTTATATGATGTTGTGACTATTGTACATGTCTATATGATGTTTATGAGCTATGTTGTACTTATTGTACTAATGTTTCAAGAAGTTTTACTAAAAGGCACGATGCATGGTTTCTAACAAAATGTCCTCTTTAAATGCATGTTTTTGCATGGTTGTCATACTTAGTGCATTCTTGTACTAACACCATTCTTCTTCACCTTTTTACAAAAAGTGTAGGTTATGGATGCTTAAAGGATGTCTCCGTAATATCCTAAAACAAACTAAGGTGAACTACAGCTTCGTGAATGTGTCATGAGTTAATTTTGTGTTAAAATGGTTTAAAATGATGTTCTTAGACAGTGTGTGAAGTTTGGTGACGTTTGAAGGTCAAACGTCCATGACGTTCGGAAGATGTTCCTTAGAAAGTGCTTGTGTGTTTTCATGTGTTTTAGTGAGTTTTACGTGTTTGTTTTAATCAAAATTGATGTGGGATATTCTTAAGACCTAGACGACTATATATAGGGGTTCAACATTTGGGTACGACTCCACCTAGAACCCACAAGGGGTCCTATAAAAGAACCCAAGACTTGGCAACCAAGCTGCCAAAACTGGGCAATCGATGCCCTAACAGTCTACTGGTCGTAGTCAAGACAACGCCCCGTCGTCTAGGGGAGTAGGTAAAGATTTAAAATGGGAGAGCAACCCTCCCATTGCCATCTGCATACCCAAACGACGCCCATGCAGCACGGGCCGTCGTTCAGTCGATGCCCCGTTGCTTGGGTCCGTCAATGGGTCCCTGCAAAAGCTGTCACGTTTCACTGCTTTGGCTTGGGGTGTTTTCTTAATTCACCCCAAGTCTTTTATAAACCTAGGAGGATATTTTTAGGGGTTTTAAGATATATTAAATTAGTTTTAAGTCCTAGATCTAGAAAAGACCCCTCACTTCAAATATTCAAACTCTCTCTCTCTAAAGAAAGACTCTCCCAAAACCCCATAGAAGCTTGGACTCAAGGAAGGGCTTGGAGGTTCTGTTGGTGGACGTGTTCTTCATAAAAAAATCAGTGGATTTCCTTCTCTTTGAGGTATGGTAGTCATCCTTGAACTCTCTTCCATTCAAGGAGTCATTTCTAAAAGATTTCAAAAAGGGTTTCCAAACTCTATCTTCTTCTATCTTTGACTCTAAGCATGGGTCTTCATATAAAAATGTTTTAATGATTCAAATGTGTTGTTATTAGTGTTAGTTGGTTATTTTAACCTCAAAACCCTAAATGAACCCATGCTTATGCATATTTCCAACTTCTAGCTTGAGAAATACGTTAATGAATATTGTGGTTTAGCTACTTCCCTAAGGGCTATTCTATGATGAATTGTTGAGTAAATTATGAATAGGTGTTGAAAGCTTGGATGAATGGTAAGTTGGTCTTATTGTCTAACTCTTATTATGAAATGCTCTTGAGTGGTATGGTCCACCTTTGGTGGCAGTGTTTACTTGAATATATGAATATGAATCTACTTGTGTATTGTGAATAAGGCCATGAGGGCATATTATGTGAAGTATGATGTTAATGATGTGGTTCTTGTTTATGTTCTTTATGAAGCTTGTTATGTGAAGTATGCTAGAGATAGTGTCTAAATATGATTATGTGAAGTATGTTTAAGTGTGAAATATGATGAATGAAGGTTTAAGCACGCTTAGAATTCAATGTTGATGAAATGGTTATTAGGTGAAAGGTGTGCTCACATTTACACTCACACTTGAATGAATGAATGAAGTTAGTAAATGTGATTAAGGGGAGTTTTGGGGTGAACACTCTTTGTGAGTTGAGATGAAGTGTTTAGTAGCAACCTGACTATCTTCCAAGAGCTTTCTAAGATAGGCAGAAGGATGGATGCCCTTCGTGGGTGGAGATGTGGTGTCCACTAGTTATCCTTAACCTATGGTATAAAATGTTGAGAATATGTGGGGAGTTAGGCCTAGCACCGAGAGGATATGAAGAAGGGGTGGTTACACGTCGTGAGTTGAGATGATGTACTCCAATGTACCTCTTGAGATGAGTACTCCTCGTTAGCAGAGGATGAGTTACTTAGTAGCAATCTCCTTATCCCTTAACTATGCGCCCATATAGGTGTAGCTATTGGAAAAGCCATTTTGTAAAAGCTAAGAGAATGACCCTACCCTAGGCAAGTGGGGATTCCTCATCCGATAGGGGTAGTATCGGGATTCCATGTCTATATCTCATGGTCTATGTCGGTTAAGCTAGCCCCCACAAAAGAATGAATGAACTAAGTCTCCTAAAAGAACGTACTACTTAGGGTAGGTGGTGGTATGGGACGCTAATGATCCATTGCACTAAGTAGACCTTCCGAAAGGGGAGTCTTGGTGTGTTTTATATGAAGTGTATGAACTAAGTCTCCTAAAAGAATGTACTACTTAGGATAGGTGGTGGTATGGGAAGCTATCTATCCATTGCACTAAGTAGACCTTCCGAAAGGGGAGTCTTGGTGTATTTTATATGATATATGAATGAGTTATCATGTGTTGTAAATGAAGTTAAATAACTTAAGGTCTAATGTTAAATAAGTAAGTTAAATTTAAGTTTTATGTAATGAAGTTATGAATGACTAATGTAGAGTGCCTAATCCAAGGGAATCCTCAAGGAGCACTAAGTGGGACTAGTAGTATGGGATGCTACTCTCACATTGCACTTAGTGTAACTTATAAGCCCTATTGGAGAAGGGTACTTACATGAATTACTTAATGTATGAATGTCCTTCAAATGTCTTTCCAAGAGTGTGGACTTATTTTCCCGTGCGAGGTAATCATATGGTTGGTAGTCTTAAACATCACTTTGGTGTGTATTGAAGGGGGTGTATGAGCGGTCCCTTCATGTCTTACCTTAGCGAGTCTTAGGATAACTTGGTTAGGGAAATCTCAAAGGAAATGAGTTCACTATGCTTGGGATGAATTGTTCACTGTAATGTTTCACTGTTTCACTATAAAGTTTTTTGAGTTTACTGTAAAGTGATCTTTTGGTTCTAATAGTATGAGAGTTCTATTTTATGTAATTAATGATGATTCTTATATTATTTTAACTCTAAAATTATGAAGGTTTTACTTATTTGGCATGAAAGTATAGTTTATTAAAATGTCCTTTTTTGCATGTTTTTGCATATGTCATACTTAGTACATTATCTTGTACTAACCCCATACTTTTCTATACTTAATAAGTATAGATTGGAGACAAGTTGAAGACTAGAAGGCAAAACTTGGGAATTGACTCTCTCAAGACTAAGTATGTCCTCATATATTTGAGGGCATAGTTCTATTTCTTAGTTTCTATCATTAAGATTTATTATGTATTTTCATTTAATGTAAAGGGTCGTGTCCCTAAGATATTTATGTCGTGTCTTTAAGTTGACTTGTGAAGACGAGATCACTCCTTAGATTTTATGAAAGATGTTTCCTTTTTATTAATTTATTTGTGAAAAGTTTTAATTTCGCACTACTTTTCATGTCTTATGTAATGACTGATAGCTAAGGCTGGTACAAGATCTCTGAAAGGTCAAGTACGCAATTGTTCCGACCTAAGGGTGTCCCTTCTTCTAGTTTTTTTTTTGGGGGTCGTTAGAATCTCTAAGGTGAAGGCTTTGATATGTGTTTCCCAAGCTCAAAGAAAGGGACCTTAAGTCCAAGGATTTCCTATGTTATGTTTATTCAATGTCATGTAATAGTTTAGTTATTATTTTATGTTGTAAGGGTTGTGTTCCTAATAACAGCTAATGATGTGAGTCTAAGATGGCAAAGAGACTTAGGGGTCGTTTGGTAGGCCGCATTACATAAAATAGTTCATGTATTATAGATGGTATTATTTAGTACTACGTTTGGTAGGAAATCGGGTCTATGTATAACTAATCCATGGATTAGTTATACCTCCTACATGGTATAATATGATGTATTACTAATACCTTCTATTTGGAGGTATTAGCAATACATGAGATATAATACCATGGGATAAGTCTACTAAAGACAAAAATATCCCTCAAAATATTTTATTATTTATTTATTTTCTTGATTTTATGTTTTATGGTTGTGCAAGTAAATTTATTTAAATAAATTAGTTTACAAATTATTTAACTCTCTCTAAATAATTTGTAAGCTAATTTATTTAAATAAATTTACTAGCACAACCATAAAACATAAAATCAAGAAAATAAATAAATAATTAAATGTTTGTGCGGTTTTCTAATATTTTGTATTTTCAACAATTTATAACATTGAATACATACAAAAATTACAACTTGCAATTTTATTCGTAAATGTAGATGATTTATTCAATTTTACTATTGTTTACCGTCTTTTCAATTTTAAAAGTTGATAGTTTATCTTTTTTTAAATTGAAAATTGACATTTGTAAGTGATCAATTAAATAAGGTGATAATTATTTATCCTCAAACAATTTAAGAAAAAAAAGGCAAACATGACGATAAAATTGTTCTTTTCTTAGCTAGTTAGAAGGTCATAAAAAAGTATTATCCGGCAATTATTTACCTTAACCCAATTGCATAAGAATTTAAGGGTATAATTGGAAAGAAGTTTTTTATAAAGTTTTAATCCAAACATAAGATGAGGTCGAAAACAATGAACCAAACACTTGATAAAAATAATCCATGTATTACTAATCCCTGCACTATTAATCCCTGCATTACTAATCCCAGCATTACTAATCCCTGCATATCAATCTTTGTACCAAACGACCCCTTAGAGTTTAACTATGTATTATGACTTATGTTTTATATACATAATGGAAGTGATGTTCTAGCATATGATGTGCTATGAAAGTTATAAATTTTCTGCTAAATTTACCATGACAATACGATGAATGATTACTATGGGCTTGTATAAGACCCCGAGAGGTTAAGTACGTCATGTTACTTTTATGGGTGTTTTCCGATCGTGACAATTATGATGAAGCAAGGTTACTTCAAGGAGGTATCATAAGTATGTCTTGAGATGACATTCACTTGTATTGATCATGGTTTACGATTGACGTTATTTAACTCTTATGCTTATGTTGATGTTAATTTAAGCTATCATATTTAGTACATGTTTGTACTAAAGCATACTCTTACCTATATTTCTTATTCAAATGTAGGGCCTGGCGATCTCGACTCTCATCCCCGTAGTTAGGATCTTAGTAGAGACAAGACATGAACATTGGTGAATCCCCATAGCATCCGAGGATATATCCAACATTTCCTTTTGATCTTTCATATTATATTTTAAACATTGTTGTATGGGTTGTGTCCCAAAATATTCATGTTTTAGATGGTTTTGATGGTTTTAAGACCAAATATAATAGACTTGTGCTTTTGTTATGAAATTTTGATGTTGTTAAAAATGTTTTAAATTTCCGCTCATTTCTATTATTTAAGATATGAAATCTATGTGGCTTATGTGGGTCTCTTGGGATCTCATATGTCATGTTACATCCAGGGTGTATTCATGGGTTTTGACAGATTTGATACAATTGTTGATATTATGTTATTTTAAATAGTGATATGTATTAAGGAATATACTTTGATGGCTAATCTGGTACAACAATTGGTGATTTTTTTGTTTTTAAGTATATAAATTTTAGGAAAAAAGGATCGAAATATATCCGAATTTTTTTATTATATTTTTTTTTTTGTAAAAATTTTATTGTTATGTTGGTGAAAAGTCAAACTATTATTATATAGAAGTAATTTATATACTTACATTGTATACTTAACTTCCTTTATTTTTCTCGATTATGTGCTATATTAAAAGGAACTAAATAGCACTCATTTAACCCTCTTAATTATATTCAATATGCAGTTTCAAGAATTAAAAGGTCATTTCTTCAAATTTCATGTATAATTTATTGAATTTTATTTTTATTATTTCCACAACTTTTTATCATTCCAACCCCCTAAAATAATTAATATTTATGTTCATGACATTATTTACTATTTCACATTGTAGTCCTATAAAAACAATAGAGACATGAATGAGTATATCACCTTTTAAGTTATTATGTATTCGGTACTAATTTCAAATTTTGGTTGACTTGAAGAAGAACATAAAGGCTATTAAATTGTGATTATTTTATGAGAGTGGAGACAACAAGAGCTCGAAAGATTGTTCATTGATTTCATATTTTTTCTTGTATTTTTAATGATTATGATCGCAAAAATGATGTCGCATTATTATCTTTTTTCCTATTTTCTTTCTATATTTCCTCTTTATTTTATATTTTATATGAGTTTGTGATTGTCATAAATCTATTCCTTGTGTTGGTTCAAGATATCAACTCATAATTTTGCCAAAAGTTCTCACTAATCGCTTACTTGTAGAGAGAGAGAGATGGGGAGAAAGAGATGGTAATACCTAGGTAAAAAATTGTTATGTTCACTAGTTTGTGCCTAAGACAAATATATCCAAAAAAAAAAAAAAAGTGTAACAAAAGAAAAATATAACCATTTTCTAAGAATATAAGGACAAATATGACCCTTTTCAATTATTTTTTCTACAAAACTTGGTTTTTGTGTGGTTGATGATTAAAGACTAGTTGATGGAGGTTTTTGTAGTTCAAATTTTCCAAAACTGTATAAAGTGTATGAGTCGCATGATAAAATCAACCTACAACGCTGTGCTTAGCTTTCAGATGAAAAACGAATGGCCAGAGTATAATCTGTGGAGGAAATTAATAAAAGGCCTAAAACTACTTCCAATGCTCATATCACTTCCCATCTTGTACCCTAACACACTTACTAGTCACAGGCAATCAAGCTGGGTATCAACACACTACCCAACAACTTTTGACTTGTGCATCACAAACAAAAATCAACATACAATTCTACATATCATCAAGTGCCAATTTCACGGCCTTTCAGCGCCGATTCAACTACTTTAACCTTCTTTGCATTTTCACTGTTCATGACTGACAGCTTTTCAAGTGATGCTCTCAGCAGTGACATTTCATTTTCTTGGACACGCACTTTTCTCCTCACTGATACTTGTCGCTCTTCATTTGACTGGCTGGGCTGTAGAGAATGTGTGTATCTTTTCAACCTGGCATTTACTGCTTCAATAGAAGAGCGTAGAGCATCCAACTCCACTCCCCTAAATCTGTCTGCATGACGTAAAAACATAATGTTCAGTTCCATACTCAAAGGTTAAACCCAGAACAAAAATACACACTCTTTTCCACCCAAGCTTACACCTATTTCCTGTTTACACCGTAAAGAACTAAGATTCCTTTTACTATCCTAATAAACAAAATTATTCTCAGGATGGGTATTACACGTCACTCATACAGTGAGACACTATTTGACCATCATTACGGACCGCCCGCTCCATTTGTTTCAACATAGGAACACTCGCTTCCTTTCAGACCCCACCCACAAGAAAAAGAAAAACACCGGTCCCAATCTGTCTGTACACCCTCAATTCTAGCAAAACATCCCATTCAGCCATTCAAAAAATCTATACAGCTCCTCACACGACCACCGATTTTCAACTTTAACCCCCCACCCCCTTAATCCACCCCCATCTCCCACAAGCTCAATGTTCTCTTCTCTCACTCAACTCACATTTTCTCTCTATACCCACCAATCTGGCATCAGCTCGACCCAAAAGAAAAAAGACATGACCACCATAAATGCCGCCAAACATCTCTGACCCCAGCAACTCCACTAGACTGGTTTGAGGTGGGATTGTTGAGGTCTTGAAAGCAGTGCAGTGGTGGAGAACAAAGGGTGTTGCCAGTGGAGGCGGTGGTGGTTTTGATGGAGGTGGAGAAGGAGGAGGTGCTGGGAAAGAAAAAACTCAAAAAAGGAGAACGAAAAAAATCATAGAATAAAAATGATACTGTTGGATCATTTGAATTGATCTGGACAGTTGATTCTGCCTCAGTTTATTTTTAAAATTTGAGGCTCTAAACACAATCAAAGTGTTGGAAACATACGTCTCCCATGTTTCCAAATCATAGCGTATTAGCCAGGGAATTTTCAAATTAAGGTGGGTAAAGGGAACCCCCACCCTGAAGCCCCTCTTAAGGCGTGTAAACAAGAAATTTGGTGGAACTATCAGAGACATTATGAATTAAGCCCGACAAATAACTCATTGGCCATTGTTAGGGCTTACAGGCCAGTATCCATTAGGGGTTGGCTTCTAGAGCATCCAGAGAGGTGGTAGAAATAATCTGTCGGCCAAAATGCAAAAGACTAGACACATGTACATGCATTATATCAGTTTCTACACCATGATGAGCTAGCGTTCACAACAAACCAAAATAAAACTACATTAAACATTGGCATTCGATGAGCATATTACCAAGTTCAGACTTAAACTCTCGTTCAGCTTTAGATAGAGATGTCTTATGTGCTGCCGGCAGGTGTCTCAGGCTTTGCAAGCGCTCTTCTAGCTCACCGCGAAACCGAACTGCATGCTCAACACGATCCTCGATCTTTTCCTGTTTCCTTTCAACTTCCAAAAGCTTTTGCTGTGCTTTGCATAATCGAGAATACTGATCATCAATGATCTTTTTTACATGAGGTGCATGATGTTGAAGCTCAAAGTACACCTGATAACAGAACAAAAGTACCGTTAGTCATAACATGAAGAGACCACTCTACTGTCAAAAGAACTGATAAAAGAAAGAAAAATAAAGATTTTCTTTTGATTCTGACCCAAGTGAGAAATGAGAAGGAAGAGGGCATAGAATCAAAGGATTAAATTCCTCTTCCGTGCAAAGCAATGCACAGTTGAAATTTGAAATACATCCTCAGATAGTAGGGGAACTAACAACACCATCATTACAAGAAAACTGCTAACAGTTTATATAAAAATGTCTTCCACTCAATCTTTTCTAATAAGCAAATTGCTTATTATGGAATGGAGGGGTGGGAGCTCCATTTACAAAGTATATAGAAATATTTAAGGATAATGCACAAGTACCCCCTCAACCTATGCCCGAAATCGCAGAGACACACTTATACTATACTAAGGTCCTATTACCCCCCTGAACTTATTTTATAAATAATTTTCTACCCCTTTTCGGCCTACGTGGCACTATCTTGTGGGCCTGGGCCCAACGTATGTTGACATTTTTTTCCAAACTAGTGCCACGTAGGCCGAAAAGGGGTAGAAAATTATTTATTAAAAAAGTTCAGGGGGTAATAGGATCTTAGTATAGTATTAAGTGTGTCTCTGAGATTTCAGGCATAGGTTGAGGCGGTACTTATGCATTTTCCCAAATATTTAAGCAATATGCTCCACAGAAACAAAGTAGCATCCAACAGATGCGTCTGATCATCTAAGTAAAGAACCCCATCCTGGCCACATTTCTATATTAAGTAACAATTTAACTTTAAAATGTATATTTTACCCTAAATGAAATGATTTAGGGATAATTGTATATAATAGCAAACTAATAACCTAAAATAAATGGAGTAGCTAGGGTTTGATTTAATTGTGCTCCATAGCAAACGTTTGCCAAAATTTGCCAGCGAATTATACAATTTAGGCCAGTGAATTATACAATTGTATATATATGGTGATGCCAGCGGATTATACAATTTAGGCCAGAGAATCATACAATTGTATATGTATAGCGAATTATACAGTTATATGTTTGCTATGGAGCGCAATTATGCAAACTTTGCTATAATATACAAATATGAATTTTTTATTTGCTATATATGAAAGTTGCCCAATGATTTATAGTCACATAAATTTCATCATTCATTTTAGACCACAAGTTTTAAAAGTCTTCCTTTTTTTCTTACACTTTGTGCCGAGTCAAACTACCTCATATAAAATGGGACACAGGGAGTAAAAGAATATTGCCACCAAAACTTTCACTAGCAGATAAAATAAGGCACACCCCTTGTCCCCTCCGAGGGGGAAATATGAAGACTTACAGATGATAAGACGATATCCAACAAAAAAAAGAGAGAGCTCAACAGGAAAAAGTCACATCTCAAATCAGAACTATAGCATACGAACAGCAGAATGTTACCTTGTGGGCATATTCCACATAGTTTTCATGAAAAAGCTTGAAATATTGATGAAGGGTTGATCGGCCTTCAATTGAATCCGCAGAAACTGAGCGCAAATGAGGTGATGAAGGAGGCAAAAGAACTACCCTGGGCCCAGTTAGGAGCTCTTTGCTTATGATAGTAGAATCTGTATCTTTTGGCACTTCTGCACCTATGAGTTTGTCAACCTTATCAATAATTGGGGGAAGAAGTGTATTCCAAGTCTCCATCTCAACCACTATACACTCATTAGAAGGGGTAAGACCCACAATCCATGAATCTCCAAAAGAATCTGATAGAGCCAAGAAACCAGAAAGTGGGCTGGCTGAGGATGCTTCTCCTTGAGAAGTGCTAAGAACAGGATGCACAGAGGGACTTCTCATCATGTCTTCTTTGCCACGAGTCTGATTAGTGAAAGGCAAAAAGTGCAACACTACTGAATCAATTCCTCCTTCATGAAGGCAATATATTCTTTCTGAAATAATGGGATCAACAAACATTGATAAAACAGAACCGCTTCTTCTGGGCAGAGCTAAATCCACAATAGCCAACCTCAGAAGAGGAGGTGGATGCCCCAACCATAAAGTATGATCTGGTGGCACATCAAGCTTCAAAATGGAGGTGTCACTTGACAATGACTCGCAAATCATTGCAAGGCCAACTATACTATCAGTTGAATCCAGACATACCCGAGGTGGACTACCAACCTTCCAGACAGGCTGCACTTCATCAGCTAAAGCATCTATCTGCAACTGCCCCCTACTCCAAGCAGTTACTAGGATAGAATCTTTGCTAACTAAATCATAAAGAAAACTGACAGCACGCCCTTCATAAACTGGAGGATGAACTGAGTCATCTTCAACACCATGACTTACTTTACGTAAAGGTCCCTGCAAGTAAAGCCAGTGTTACAACATAAGGTGTTACATAGTTGGAAAGAGAATCAAGCCAGCTATCTCTTCTGGAAAACAGTTCTATTATATAACCAAAACATAAACCAGCACACAAAAGAGTTTTGTACTGACTGAAAATAACCTCGTTTCCTTCATAAAGAGAAACAAGAATAGCTGTGCAGCTTAACTTAGATGTCACCGTGTAAAATTGCAATTTCACGTACACTTTCTCCACTTCAAGAAACAGAAAAAAGGAGAATGCAGTGCTCATCTAATCAAAGCTTATAGTGGTATTTGTTTCAGCATAAAAAGGATAAGAAAGAAAACTGGAATAAGGCCCCTCTGCACACAGAAATGGAAGTTCAGCGGATTTCTATCTGAGGAGATGCATGGAAGAGAAAATAGAGTTATTTATGTTGACATAAGTCTCAATTGGTTTCACCATGTTTTCCACCACAACTTATAGTCTAAAGTTTCTAAAACTTGTTCAAATCTGGACTCCTCCGCCAATACACAAGTTTTTTTTTGAGATGGTAACAGTCTTGTATTATATTCTAAGAAATCAAACCTGCCACAACTTGTTACAAGTAACTAAGAAAGAATAAGAGTATCTCATCCAACAAGACAAGGAGTTAGGCAAAAAATTCAATGCACTAGGTAATAAGGACAGACGGAAAATACTTTCTACTGTATCTTTCTTCTTCCTAGTGCGATCCAGTCGGAATCCAATGCCAATATATTTGTCATCCGTGTATGTTCAATTGAAGGGTAGACAACTATTTTGTTCTCTTCTCCTACATGCATCAATATCAATAAATCTTCTGATTTTTAAAAATATTACAACTTGCAACATTTAATACTGCCATGTTACTATCATCGTTTATCCCAATTTTAGAAAGGGGGCAGGCACATAGAAGCCTTCTTCCTTCATATTCTGAAACTCAAATTAATGTTGGTTTCTGAAGAAGTTCAAGGTAAATGGTGCCGATGAAGCCCATCTAGTGACTGCTATATCTATCTAACATGCATGGTAAACACAACAATAATATTGAAAAAATTAGTTTTAATTGTGTTAATTAATTAGCACAACTTTAGGGAACTTTATTTTTCTTTTTCCTAGCGTAATTATAGGAATAGAATATTTTCTTTTATTGAATTTGACTTCTTTCCTTAATTAGTTAGGATTCATTTACGTAAAACCCTTCTCATACAACAATATGATATACTGAAATACAAAGAAGCCTTTTCTTCTTACTCAAATTCAACATGGTATCAGAGTCTTGCTGCCTTTTGAGGTAAGTTTTTCTCCCTCCCAGCAAAAAACAAAAAACAAAAAAAGGGAGGGGGTGTCACCAATGACTACTCCCGAATGTTTTAGAGATTACTTGCTTCTTGTCAATTTCATGCTTACCCACCAAGTTTCAGATTTTTCTGATAACCAGAGTTAGGTTCCATTAAAGCAGAGCTGGTTTTCCGACGAGACTGATCTATCCAATGGTTTTCTTTGGTTTGCTTCTTCTGTGGGGGACACAAAGCAATAGATAATAATTCTCTTACAAAAACCAATGTTATGAATATATGGGGCGTATCGTGCTTAGTCAAGGTCTTGTTTGCTCTATATTAAATTTAGAAATTGCTTTGGTTATATTAATGGAGAGCAGAACCAACCTACTGCATTTGATAATGGTTTATGGGATTCCGATAATTCACTTGTTATGACATAACTTTCAAATACTATGCACCTACAAATCTCTAAGCAATATTCATTGGGACAGGGAGTAATAGATTTTTAGGAAATTACGGTATATGAAGAATGGGTGGTAATGTAATATCAGCCGATTAGGTGTACAGACAATCGAATCTGTTCCAAAGGCAGTGGTTAGAAAGCCATTATCTATTCCGACATAAATCCCTATGGGACTAGAAGAGTAGTTTTGTAAGACTTTAGAAGAGCCTGTCATGTGTCAATAAGCACCAAACTCAACGATTGAAGAACCGAGATGAGCCGTACAGGGAACTAGTTACATATATTAGATGTGGCACAATTTCGAATACTATGCACCCCCAAACCACACACTTTTGATACTTGCTTTCAGTCATTTCATAAGATGATGATTTGTACTTAATTTGAGGCTAAGATAAAAATCTTGCAAACTGGCAATGGCATAGAATACATGGAAAAAGATTTGGTGCTTATTTAGAGTTTAATGGGATAATCCATCAAACTTTGTCCCTACGCTAGTGCACAAAATATGACTGAGGAAAATTAGGCATGTGCACAAGATCTCTTATGTTTACCATGACACTATCAAAAAACCTACTAGGGGATGTCCTCCTAGTTGTTGCCTATCTTATCAACAGAATGCAACTTAATACCCTTAGGGGTCGTTCGGTAGGGAGTATTAGGAGAAATAGTCTACGTATTATGTATGGTATAATTTAGTACTATGTTTGGTAGGCATTGTGGGCCCATGTATAACTAATCCATGCACCCAACATGGTATTATAGGATATATTACTAATACCTTCCATTTGGTGGTATTAGTAATACATATGATTTAATACCATGGGATTACTCTAGTAAAGACAAAAGTATCCTCAAATCATTTTAATCATTTTGTTTATTTTCTTGATTTTATATTTTATATTTGTACTACTAAATTTATTTAAATAAATTATCTTGCAAATTTCATTATTTAGAGAGTTGTTTGTTACTAAATAAATCCAAAATGAATCAATATAATATTTGAAATGTGAGTTGTTTAACATTTACTAATAAAAAAGTAAAATATATCACCACATGACATTTGTGACTTACTTTAATGTATTTTTGTTGATATATATATGTGGTTTTCTAATTATTTGTATTTTGAACAATTTATAAAATTGCATACATAATAAAACTACAACTTGCATACTTTTATCTGTAAATGTAGATGGTTTATTCGATTTCACTATTGTTTACTGTCTTTTTGGTTTTAAAAGTAGATGGTCTATCTTTTATAAATTGAAAACTAACGTTGATTGATAAATTTGTTAAGATGACAATCATTTACCCTCAAATAATTTAACTAAGAAAATAGTAAACACAGCAATACAATTGTTCTTCTCCTAGCTAGTTAGAAGGCCATAAAAAATAATATTGGCAAACTATTATCTATCTTGCCCCAATTACATGAAATAGAAAATCCCATAATAATTCAAGGATATAATTGAAAAAAAACTTTTTGTAATTTTAATCCCAAACACAAGATGGGGTGGGAAGCAATACCAAACATTTGGTAAAAAATAACCCCTGCACTACTAAGGGGTCGTTTGGTAGAGTATATAAGAATAATGCTTAATAGAGTGTATTAGTAATGTTTGTATTAGCAATGCATGTATTAGTTATGCTTGCATTAATTATACATATATTATTTTTATGCATTGTTTGGTTTGATGCATTAAATAAAGCATGCATTGCATAAAAAAATTAATTTACAAAGATGTCCTCCACTATTATGATGGAAAAGATATAAAAAGAGATTTGAGGGGCAAACGGGTCTTTAAGGGGTCGTTTGGTAGAGTGTATTAGGAAATATAATGCATGCATTAGGTGTGTATTAGTAGTACCTTGCTTGGTACACATTTTCTTGCCATGTATAACTAATGCTTGCATTAGTTATACACTCTATTGTGTATTAAGTTGTGTATTACTAATACCAAGTAATTCTAGATATTAGTAATACATAGCATTTCACACTTGCATTAGAATAAATAATTACAAAACTACCCTCAAAGATGTTTAAAACATTTTCTCTGCTTTTCATTTCTTTCTTGTCATATGTTTTTATTTTTATTTTATTTGTTTTTCAATGTTTTAATTTGTTGGTGTTTTAATAGACTTTCTGGCCTCTTTAAGTATCTTTTTTTTAAAAAAATAATTCAGTAGGAAGTGCATGTAGAACAACAGATCCATGGAAAGAAATCTGGAAGAGTGTCTCCAACCAAAGTGAAAAGATTCACTTGGCTGGTAGCCAGAAGAGCCTGTCTGACTCGTGAGGCACTGTAGAGGAGGGGTACCAACATAGCCTCTAGGTGTTTTCTGTGCAAAGAGGCTCTGGAGACCAACAAGCACCTGTTTCTCCACTGCATTGTAGACGAGGTGTTCTCCGTGCAAAGAGGATCTGAAGACCAACAAACACCTGTTTCTCCACTGCAAGAGAACAGCACAGGTCTGGGCTTTATTTACCAGCATAGCCAGTGTAAAGTGTAAACTGGACTGCTGAACTATGCCTAAACACTCAGGAGATTTATTAAGCTGTTGGATTAGAAAAGGGAGGTAGCAAGAGTCAGAAGAGGTGGGGAGAACAGTTTCAGCATGCATCTGGTGGAATATGGTGGAATATCTGGAAAATCAAAAAAAATTGAGAAAGTAGAGAAATGCCTCCCTAACCTATTATCGGATTCTCAACATCACACTTATACTTTGCAGGGGGTCCTATTACCCCACTGGATTCTTTAAATTCTAAATATTTACCACCCTAAAACTAGAAAACCACATTCTCAACGTGTAGTGATGCACACTCGCTGCCAGCTGTCATTTTTTGTTATTACTCCCTCCGTTTCAAAAAGGATGGCCTAGTTTGACTTGGAACGGAGTTTAAGAAAAGAAAGAAGACTTTTTAATCTTGTGATTTTTAAATTAAAGTTATGTCAAATGTACCAAAATGCCCTTTAATCTTGTGGTTTTAAACATGCCGCGTGGAAAGTTAAAGTTAAAGTGTTGCCAAAAAAGGAAAGGGGTCATTCTTTTTTAAACAAACTAAAAAAGAAATAGGGACATTCTTTTTTAAATGGAGGGAGTAATATTTATTTTTATCTCTTTATCCCCATTTTGATTAATTACAAAAAGATCATTATTCTTTTTATTCCTTCTTCTTCTTCTCTTTTGTTTTTCATTTCCCTTCTTCCAAATCAGTCACCCACGGAAAAAAAATCGAAGCTATTTTATTATCATTTTTTCTTCACCTTATACCATCCTTCAGCACCTTGACGAGCTTGATTACTCATCACTTTTGAATTTTTTTATTATGTTATTTCTTTCTGTCTCCATGACACCAAATTTGTAATAAATTTTATTACGAGTTGTCAATGGTCAAATTTTGGGTCTTCACCATACAACAATAGAGCTTGAAGATAAGATCTGATAATTGATGTATGTTACTGACCCAAAACCAGTGAGAAGGTAGATTAATGCTGTTGATATTTTGAACTAATTTAAGATTATAAGACCACGAAAGATATAATTCAATTATTATTATTATGTGGCTTGGGTGGTAGAGGCGGATTAGAACAAGATTGTAATTAGAAAAGTCGGCCACTGGAGGTGATGTAGGCAAGGACAAGACCGACGATGAAGGACAAGACTCACTAGGAGGGGTGATGGGTATATTTGTTTGGTGGGGACCGTGACTAGTACTACAATGTGGTGACGAAAAATGAGGAGTATCACTAGGTGGGGTGGAAATAAACTAGGAGGTGTGGGTTGTTGTGGAGGACTAGAATTTGGAGCAATAGCAACAAGGAGAGAAACCCAAGGGTGTGACGAAGTTGGTTGGGATGGGGGAGGGCCAAGGATAGAAGGTTCGGCAAATGGGAATTTGCTCTCATCAAATTTGATGTGTCGGGCAATATAAACTCGTCCAGTGGAGCGATCCAAGGCATCTATAACCCAAGTGGCTGGGACTATATACCCAGATCATACACCAAAAACTCATGTTTAGTTTACTTTATGAAATTCATGATCGAAGAAAATTATTTTACAGTCATAATTGTTTTAATTGAATGGATTTCTCCGTTATTCAAAAAAGAAATTTAGTAATAGAATGGACACTTTAATGATGGAAGGTGTTAAATAATTCTATTTTCTTTTTTTGTTTGTTTTGATTCCAATCTTTCTTCTTCTGCTTTTTTTATATTGGTCTTTACTCCGTGAAGCAAATTGTAAAGAAAATATTAGAAGATGGATAAAAAGATGTCGTTAGTATAGTGATGGTGCTTCAAGGTGGAGGAAATGGTGGTGAGGTGAATGTCGAGTAACGAGAAAGAGAGGGGAAAAAAAGAAAAAGAAAAAAAAAATTAAAGAGAAAAGTAAATTTAACAAAAAGGCAAATTAAAATGTTACTAAAATTCTTTTGACTTACACATGCCTCCAAGAGAGTGAGGACACTCTCTGTGCCAAGTCAACATCTAAGGGTGTAATTATTCCTAACTAAAATAGTCTAAGGAGTAATAGTACTCCCGTAAAGCATAAGTGTGTAGCTGAAAATTCAATAACAAGGTTGAGGGGGCATTTGACTATTTTCTCAAGATTTTTTTAAGGGAAAGAATGTGTTATACAAAAGATTAAGTGAAAAGCAATCACTTCTTTATTGGTGTAAAGAACAGGAGATCCAGCTAGTGAATTTTATAGGATCTTTGTAAGTATTTGTGTCCTCTTTTCTCTTGTAACAACTTTTTCGAGGTGGCCAACATAGCCATTAATACTTAAGTTTCCAAGTTCAAACGTGCGACATCTTTGCTCCATCATAGGAGATGTTGATTGCGTTAATTAATTAGCATGGTTTTAGGAGACTTTATTTTTCCTTTTCCCGGTGTAATTAAAAGAACAATGTTTTTCTTTTGTTGTAATTGATTGTCTTTTCTTAATTAAGTCAGAATTCACTAGTATAAATACCCCTTCTCATGGAACATTAAAATATATTGAAAGACATAAAAGTCTTCACTTCTTTCTCAAAATCTACAAATAGAATTCAATCCGTGAACATAAAGTGAAAATCAAATAGTTTGTTTCCCCTGTAAGAAAGGACAGTGTGCTGCACAGTATTTCAATTTTCAACAATCTGACAGTTCACATTCATGAATATTCAAATGCAGCATCGACTAACAAGAGAAAGAAGAAAAGAATTAATGAAAACAAAATAAAGAAAATAAGCACCGTAAGTTAAAAGTGTACCTGTAATGAGATTGAAGCATCAAATAAAGCATAAGGTTGAGCTCTAAGAACAGCATCATTTTCTGCATGAACTTCTTTCCGAGTTAGTTCAGGAAATGTTGCTCCCAACCAAGAGATTGCCAAATTTGAGTTTTTCACAGCTTTTGAATTCGCTGATTTCAGACCAAACATGTGAGCATCACTATATAACTCCAGTACAGATTCCCATTTGTACACACTGTTCCAATAGAAAGCAGCTACTTTGGTGAGATTAAGTGAAGTATTACGACCTGCTACTTGCAGGCCAAAAATAGCAACACGGGGCATAAGGAGAAACATATGCAAATTAGATATCTTGATGAGAATATGAAAATGAGACACATGGGAGGAGGAATAATGGCTCTAAGGGAAAGGTAATAGTCTATGAGATCTCTTATATAGACACACGAGTATCAAAATATTAGGAAATTAACCTATAAGTTGATCAAGTTTACAAGTGAGCAAAAATAAGAAAATGTCAAAAGCATTATGGAAAAAGATATTTTGTCTTTTTGTCAGCTAATACAAGGACCTCACAAAACTTAATATCACTTCACAACCATCATATTTAAATTTCTGTTCATAAGCATCTCCTAACAAAACCTGAAGATTAGCAGCATTATGATCTCTGGCAAATTACCTTCCAAATGGAACAACAGGACATAAGATGTAAACTGAGCCATCACTAAACAAGACGAAAACCTGCATAAAATAATATAATTACTCAACTTTCACATACAAAGCTAATGATGGTAAAACCACTTGATCATAACCACCACTGCCAGAAGATGGATTTTAGAAAATACAGTAAATCTGCTACTATATAGTGATACACTAGTTCCATATATTGTTATCACCAAACATATCAATGCAGCTACGATTCATAAACTATTACCATGCCATTTCTTTTAATTTTTATCATCCCACATATTCACATAGTGAAAAGATCATGATTCACTGATGAAGTATATTCTTTTAAGTCCCCAAAGTTTGTCAACAGGGCATCACCACAGTATACCTGAGCTTATAACTCTTATAAGCACCATGTCTATAATATAACGGGAAGGTGGTAAAAAATTAAACTAAGAATGGCTCAATTTTTGCACAATTGAAGTAGTTAGTGGGCTTCAATAGGAGAAGATGTGTTATGGTGGCTGGGCAGTAACAATGGTTCCTTCCAAGTTAGTGCAGCTTACAGAATGATGAACGTTTTTTTTTTAACTTGGAAACGTTCCATAATGATAAACCATTCCAATCAACAAATCAACTACTGGCTTTGGAAACTCTTGGAAAACTAAAATAAGACACAAAGTAGCTTGTTTTGTGAGGTTTAGGCGAAGGAAACCGTCCTTAGACAGGACAATTTGAAGGGAAGAGGGAACCATTTATGCTCCAGATGTTTCTTCTGTGGGGAAAAGGCAGAGACAGTGAATCCTCTATTTCTACATTGCAAGGTTACAGGACAGATTTGGAGAAGATTTCTAAACCTCAAAGCATATCTTGGACTATGCCTGGTAAGGTTTCAGAGGCACTCAAGAGCTGGCAGGAAGTAGGTGCAAGCAAAAGATAGAAGTTGATGGAGAATTGTCCCTGCTTGCATCTGGTGGACATTTAATCTGGAAGGAGAGAAACTCTAGATGTTTGAGAATGTGGAGAATAATATGCAGAAAATCAAGCTGAATTCAGTATTCATCCAATGTTTTTGGTGTAATTAGACATCCTAAAATGGAACTGCTTCAATGATTGATGTTTTAGATTCAATTTGATCATAGCACAGTAGAATATGTAAGCTCTCTTGAATATATGATTTTAGTACAACCCGTGTAATGTTTTGATCATGATTTATATATACATATACACTGTTACCAGTTGCAAAATAAGAATAGAACTTACACTGAACCTGTCCCACATATGATCACCCCCAAAAGAAAAATCGACAGGGCAGATTGCTGTAGCATTGTGCGAACTGCCAGGCTCCACGGGCTGTAGATAATACTCCTGCTCTGGCTGGCCAAGGGCCGAAGACAAATCAAAAACCCTGAACACAAAGTAATATATAAGTAAATATAGCACAATGTAATAATATATAAGTAAATATAGCACAATGTAATTTGTCAATAAGTAGAAATAACACAATTCTCCAATCAGCAAGTGATTTAACATGCAACTGATATATTAAGAAAGTCGTAGAGAACAAATGGAAAAAACTCTCACCTGTGGAAAACAAACGAAATGCTACATAGCTATTCAACAAGCTCTGAGTGTCTGACAACTACAAGCCCCAAAAATATTGATCACTTGGACATGAACACCCAGAGAAAAGGGGAGGGGAAAAGATGCTACAGTGTAGATAAACGTCGGTGAGAAGACAAGAGCTTGATTATTCCCACAAGCTATTGTGGTTTAAATAGCTAACTATACATGTCCTAAAAAGGAAATCAATACCCAATCAATATCAAATCAAGCTAGAGTGAATCTAGGAGTAAATCAAGCTACCCACTATATTTACACATAGGCTATAGAATATTCCTAGGATTCTAACATTCCCCCTCAAGCTGGTGCATACAAATTAAATGTATCAAGCTTGTTACATACATAACTTGTTTTGGGACCAGCTAGGGACTTGGTGAATATGCATGCAAACTGATAAATTGACCGCACGAACCTTGTGTCAATGTCTCCAGAAAGTACCTTTTCTCTAATAAAATGACAATCAATATCTGTGTTTGGTTCTCTCGTGAAATTATTGGACTCGATGCGATGTGAAATGCAGCTTGATTATCGCACACAGGTTCCATTCCTTTGGTAACTCCAACTTTCAATTCCTCTGGTAGTTGCTTGATCCATATGAGTTCACAGGTTGCCACTGCAATAGCCTGATATTCTACTTGTGCACTAGATCTAGCAACCACATTTTATATCTTACTTTTTACAAGACGCCAAATTTTGCCCAACTGGAACACAATATCCATAAGTGGATCGTCCGTCAAAGGGTGACCCTGCCCAGTCTGCATCTGAAGATCCAACAATTTTCTCATGTCCTCGATCTTCATTAAGAAGTCCTTTCCTTGGAGTAGATTTTATGTATCGAATAATGTGAATAATTGCATTCCAATGACTCACAAGGAGAATTCAAGAACGGACCGACGACACCAACCGGGAAGGTAACATCAGGGATTGAGTCACTATGAGATATTCAACTTTCCTACCATATCTTCCTGGATCGCTAAGAGGCTCCCCCTACCTGGTAGAATTTTATTTTTTTTTTGAAAATGGTAACTTTGTCTATTCCTCAAAAGTCAGTACACTGATCAGTATTTACAACCTGTACTTCAAATTCTACTATCTTTAACTAAATTGAGTCTAGTACATCAATTAAGGAGATAGTATCCTTTGAGTATAATTGATTACACCAAAAACATAGTAGCATAAGACAATTTAGTTAGACTTTTTGCATACTATTCTCAACACTATCGAAAGCTCTAGAGTTCCTTTCCTTCATATTGCCCACCATATGCTAGCTGGGACAATTCTCCATCTGTCTCTATTCTTGGACTGCTTTCCTGCTTCCTCCCAACTCTGAATTGCTTCTGTGATCTTGGCAGGCATGGTCCACGACATACCCTTAAGGCTAAGGAATAACCTCCATAGTTGACTTGTCATCTTGCAGTGTAGAAAGAGATGGTTAACTGTCTCAGCAGTTTCCCCACAAAAGAAACATCTAGAACATAATGGTATCCCCCTTTTCTTTAAGTTGTCTTGAGTCAGTACAGCCTCCTTGGCTAACAACCAAACAAAACATGCCGCTTTGAGTGGAATTTTTGACTACCAGATTCCTCTCCATGGCTAGTGACTTTGAGGCTGATTGGTGTGGTTCAGCCAGTTGTATGCACAACCCACCTTAACGCTGCCCTTTCGATTGCCTTTCCACCACAAAATGTCCTGACCTCCTTCCAGTCCATTAAATTGCCCAATGGTGTTGAAAAAATCTGCTACCCTTTGAATCTCCCAATCATTTAATTGTCTTCTAAAGATGAGTTCCACCCTTGTAGAGTCCAGTGATCTACTATAGTCTTCTGTGAGAGTATATATCAGGATACAAGGCCTCTAGCCTACCTGCCTCATGCCAAGCATCTTTCCAGAATTCTGTTTTCTCTCCATTCCTCACTTTGATCTGTGTGTTAGCCTTAAACTCGGACCACAGAGATCTAATGGATCTCCATACACTAACCCCATATGTTGTAGTCACTTCTTTGGTCATCCAGTTATCTTCCTCTTCATATTTAGCTTTAATGACTTCCTTCCAGTAGGTATGCTCTCCATTGTTGAACTTCCATAACCATTTCATCATAAGGGCTTTGCTTTGATTCAATAAATTCTTTATTCCGAGACCTCCATGCTTCTTTCCCACTATCACAGCATCCCATTTAACCAAGTTGTAGCCTTTCCTCTCTCTGTTTCCTTGCCAAAGAAATTTTCTTCTGATTTTATCCAACCTTGTGATTACACTTTTGGGAATTGGAAATACTGACATCATATAGGTTGGTAGTGAATCAAGAACAGAATTAATCAAGGTCAACCTGCCACCCCTGGAAAGATATTGTGATTTCCATCTTGCTAACTTCATTTCACATTTCTCAACCACATTATTCCAGATTTCATACGACTGAGATTTGGCCCCCAAAGGCATCCCAAGATATCCATTGGAGAATCAATAGGCCTGCAATATGTCATCCCCATCTCTTCAAGAATATCAGGTGCATACTTCCCTGGTGAAATGGCAATTCCTGATTTGGATTGAGCAACTTCAATGCCCAAGAAGTACTTCAATCGACCAAGATCCTTAATCTGAAAGAGCTGGAAAAGGTGATGATTCAATTTGGTAATTCACTCATCATCATTGTTTGTGATAACTATGTCATCAACATACACTGCCAAATACATGCACAAACCTGGAGCACAATGACAATAAAACACAGTATGATTAGCGTCACTTCGTACCATGCCAAACTCTTGAATAACAATGCTAAACTTCCCAACCCATGCTCGAGGACACTGCTTCAGGCCATAAAGTGCTCGTCGTAGACCTCACACATGTTGCTAGACTCCCCCGAGCAACAAAACCAGGTGGTTGCTCGACATATACCTCATCTTCGAGATCTCCATGAAGAAACCGCAGCCATGGATAAAAAGAGACGAACTGAAGCAATCTTGGCCACAGGAAAGAAAATATCACTGTAGTCAAGACCAAAAATCTGTGTATAACCCTTGGCCACTAGTTGAGCTTTTAGGCAATCAATTTATCCATCGAGGCAAACCTCCACACCGATAACCAACTGTAGATTTATCTAGAGGTAGAGAACGAGCTCCCAAGTACCACTGGAGTGTAAGGCAGACATCTCTTCCATCATAGCTTGATGTCAGCCTGGATGAGAAAGAGCTTCACATGTAGTCTTAGGAATGGACACTGATGATAGTGATGATACAAAGGGAGAATGGGTTGGTGACAAAAGATGATAGCTTAAAAAGTATAGATAGGATTAGGGTTACAAGTAGAGCGATTACCTTTTCGAGTGGCGATGGAAGGACTGTATGTAGACAAGTGGCGATTACCTTCGGGGTGGCCCAGTGGTTTGAGCTTGGGACTTCCATGTTGGAGGTCTCAAGTTCGAAAACCCTTGCCAGCGAAAGCAAGGGGTTTGGCTTCTGGGTCGAACTCGTCGCACCAGGCTTGCCTAGTGCGGGTTACCTCTCCTATGTGGTTTGCGAGCTATTGCATAGGAGCGGGGTTTTTACCCTGCACACCCAAAGGGTAGCGGTTGCGGGTTTTCCTTGTCATCAAAAAAAAAAAGTCCTCAGCAGACAACGATTCTACAACGATTCTGGCAGAGGGCGTGAATCATCTGGGCGCGAACAACGATGATAGGTTAACAGTGGAAGGACAAACTATGGCGGAATCACCAAAAGATGGAACTGGTAGAATGTCAGTCTATATGTCTAATTGTTGAGTAGTAGAGGATGTAAAGTAAGTTTGATCTTCAAAAAAGAAGTAACATCAGCTAACATAAGGAAGGTATTGATGGAATTCAGGTGAGAAGCAACGATATCCCTTATGTACCCTTTAATTGAGAAAGACATTTAAGAGCACGGCTAGCGAATTTGTCTTTTCTTGGAGTGACTATGTGGACAAAGCATGTGCTCCCAAAGACATGTGATAGAAGAGTGAATAAGGTTGACTTGGAAACAAAACAGTGTGGTGCCTTATTATGAATAGCATAGTAATGCATACAATTAATCAGATAACAAGAGGTGAGCATTGTGTCCCCGTAAAATCGCAATGGAACATTTGCTTGTATATATGCCCATTTTTTCTCCCTGCAATCTCATTTTGTTGTGCCGTGTATGGACAGTCTGATGAAGATATCCATGGAAATACATAAATTGTTTAAATTGAGATGATAAATATTCGCGTGCATTATCACTACAAAGAATGCAAATAGAAACACCAAATTAGTTTTTTATTTCAGCACAGAAAGTTTGAAGTATGGAAAATATTTCAAAATGATCTTTCATTAAGTACATCCAAGTGAACCTTGAGCAATCATCAATGAAAGTAACAAAACCTTCAAACCCAATGTAGAATTGATTTTAATAGAACCCCAAATATCATAATAACTAAATGAAAAAGAGACTACGCACGATTATCAGGACTATGTGGAAAAGTAGCTCGGGTGTGCTTCCCCAATAGACATGACTCAGAATCTAACTTGGACAATTTGGACAAGCTAGGTACCATCTTTTGAAGTTTGGATAAACTAGGGTGTCCCAATCATCTGTGGGTTAAATCAAGAGAGTCTGAGATTGACAAACTATAGTGGATTTGGGAGATTGAGATAATAAAGTTCATCTGACTCATGCCCTTTGCCAATCATCCTTCCCGTACTAAGGTCTTGTATGACAAAGAAGTCACTAAAAATAGGTGATACAATATATAGCCTTAGCCAAACAACTTATTGAGAAGAGACAAACGGACAACCAAAGACAAAAAGAGCATTATTTAGAGCCAAGAAAGGTAAGGGATTGGTTTGACCAACTCCGACTGCCATGGTCTAAGAACCATAACCCAAGGACAAGTGTGGTGGATTGTGAGATACAAGCAACACGATTAATAAGATTACCAACTTGGGCAACAAAAGTTATTGATGAAGATGTCTGCTTATTCGCCTGATACGGAAGAAAGTCATTGTATTTTACCTCGGACAGAGAGAACAATTGATTGGTGGGATTACCAATGTATTAAGTTTGAGCAACATGAGCATTCTTTGGTTTACATGTAGAGAGTAATACACATCACGGGTATGACCCAATTTGTTATAATAACCACATATTGGTCGTTTCCCATGCCAGCCTCCATGTCGATTTCCGGTCAGTAATGCAGTTTGAGATGCTAGGACAGAAGAATGTGCAGGTGGTACTAGATGACTAGATGACATCGGTGGTGCTACTAATCGTAACAATAGAGCAAGTAGGTCAATCCACAACGGAAACAATAAAGTTGGCAAAAATTTGATCTCGCAATAAATCAAGATCAAATGGAAGTCCAGCAAGTGTAACAGCTAGAAACAGCTAGAAACATCTTCTGACGCTGCTCTAATTGCTTTTCAATATTTGGAGTAGCGGGCATTAACCCATTAATTCTTCCATAACCACTTAAACCTGTCCAAGATAAGTTGACATATCCGAGTCCAGCTTTTTAAGGTTAGTCAACCGAGAAATCACATTATAAAAGCGGGATATGTCATTTGTATATAGCCCACGAGCCTTTTCCCAAACTAAAAAGCAAGTTTGGAATGGTCGAAACAAAGGCATCAACTTTGAATCAATAGATTTCCATAACAGACTACACAATTGAGCAACAATTTTCTCCCATTCGCCCCTATATTTTCCAGTAATATTCTTGGCCTGTTTAACCAAATGATCTTGAACACCTTGTCCCTTGCACCATAAGTGAACAAAGGAAGACAAAGATAAATAGTTTGCACTACCTGATAAAGGTTTTGTGAAGGTTTTGTGGTGATGCCATGGTTTGGTTTGGTGGAACTCACAGATTTAGTGTTAAGCATATCAGATCCGAGAGACATGAAAAACAGATCTACAAGTGTTCAAAAATAAAGTAAATTCTGGGGGAAAACCTGAAAAACAGATCTGGAAAACTGGAGAACTGCTTGCTGTCTTGCCGGAAAAAGTTGCTGGACAAAAAATCTGCCAGAAAAGTGGCTGAAAGCACCACAAACTGCGAGGATTCCGATCGTAATAGTGGTACTGGTATATGCACAATACCCCTGGAGAGTGTCGGAGTTGCAAAACAGTGGAGGTTTTAATGGGAAAAAAAATTCTCAGCAATTTTGTTCTCTTATATTCTTGTTTTCTCACTAAAGAAAGCTCTGATACCATGTGAGAAGACGAGTTTGAGAGAGAACTCAGCTTGATTATTCCCACAAGCTATTGGGGTTTAAATAGCTAAGTATACATGTCCTAAAAGGAAAGGAAATCAATACAAATCAATGTCAAATCAAGCTAGAGTAAATCTAGCAGTAAACCAAGCTACCGACTATATTTACACATATGTTATGGAAAATTCCTAGGATTTTAACAGTGTCGTTCTATGCAATGGAATGGTTCTACTAAACCCAACATTTGGACTCCACATTTAAATAGATCCAAATTGTCGGAGTTCTAACCTCTATCAACATGCATTACTGCAAATGAGAAGAGCTTCTTCAATTTGTCTAAATGAGCAACAAGACAGGCCAAATTACTGACAGCTCACTTCCAGATATAAGGTTCTGTCCTCTTTGGTATTTGTTGATACTCCTAATATTTTTCGGCTCATCAAGTCCGAAAGGATTAGCTTCTTGAAAGAAATATATTGAAGTATTGCATCTCACTTAGAAATTTTAGAGAGCTTTCAGATGGCCACAAATAGACTCATGTAACAGACCAAAAGCAGCATGCTGTTCTCCATAAGTCTTTTGTTTTAGAAAACCTACCTGTACAACTTAGGGAACTGTTTATTTAGAGAGATATCATTGCCATTTGAGGGTTTGAACTAACAGAAAGAGGTTTCAGTTCGTTCTATCGTTTCCATTTTGGGTTCACGTTAAAATGTTTGCCAAAAGAAGCAGATCATGGACAATTTATCTAGTTTAATAAGCCAATCGAATGACATGTTTGCCGTGAAGAGTTCCACGCCACAATTATTTTCCCATGTGGAAGTGGCATATATATTGAGAGCTCAACAACCATATAGCACTACGCACCAAACAAAACCTTCCACTAGAACACCATGTCCCGGTGATATAAAACACCATATCTCTTTTCTGTTATTGCTTATAAATTCCTTTTCATATGTACTGCAAGATGCACTTTCTTTTGTAAAGATTAAAGAAATGCACATAGTATTTTCTAAAAGAGAAAGGCATGGTTTTTTTTTCTTGTTTAGTATCCAACAATTTAAACAAGCAAATCTTCATTTAGTTTAGAATTCCATCTACTCCTATAAATTTCAAGTTTGTGAAATCCTTCTATTCTCTTATAACCAAATTATATCTACCGCAACATGCTTTCTCACATGGTCAACTTTATGTTGAACTTCCAAGAGGGATTTCAATGTCGATAACAAGAGTTTTGTTATGACAGAGCAACCGAAACGAGTGAAAGGAACATACACCTGGAATATCATCTAGAAGAAAGCATTAGGTGAGATACGGTTAATTACATGAGTGTACCCCATAAAAGCTAAATAAGTAAACGCAACTACATGTTCTAATTGAACTTTGATTTGTATCTTTATAGGTTCACACTATATGTAATTATCTTGACATCGGCAAACAAGACAGCATTCAACGATCAACACGGATCATTCCAGAAACTGCGTACTTCATTCGTTTGTGTATAATTTCCAACTTAATAATATTGATATAATTTAACAAAAACTCTCCACTCCAATGTCAGGCAATATACTATCAACTTGACTACATGACTCCGGAACCACGTGCAACACACATGTTGAGAGACTAGTTTTATTAAAATGTCTAAAAAACACAGATTGAGCAACTCTTTTCAGGTTTTCAACATACACCACTTGAGAACTGTATCATCAAAAATCCTTCATTAAATTTTCAATGAAGAAATAAGTACCTGAAAACCGAATCAGAAGAGAGAATTCCAAGATGGGTGTCACTGTAAGGGTGCCAACAAACCTTCAACGTGCGTATTGCGTTGTTTCTGTCAAAGTAGAACTCTGAACCAACTAGAACTGTCCTGTAACCGGAAACAGGAAATGAACACATTTAATGTGACTTCAAATGCACCACAACTGATTATCAGAAAACAATATAATTACTCTCAAATATTGGTACTGAAGAAGTAGCTATCATGTCTATTTTGTTTTAATCTCCTAATACATTTGAGAGGATAATCTGACTGGTTTACTCAAGGATGACAGTAATAAATATTCTTGAACCATAGAAAGCGACTCTTGACATTACCTGATATTGCCCTTAACAGAATAGAATGTAAGTTAGGAGGTGCAAATAAAACCTGCATTCAATGACTATAAAAGTCCTCTATTTGATATTAAAATACAATCAAATTAAACCAAAACAGAGATACTTTGAAAAATATATATTTAATCTTTTTTTAATAAGGTACATAATATCATCAACGTGAGTTAACTCCTATATATAAGCAGTGTATCAAAAGGAGAAGAACCTACACAAGAGTATAATTCTCTAAAAATGACAAACTTTTATACAAAAGAAACCTCCTAGGTGCACCAGAGACCAACTAAAAACAATTGGCAATTTCTTAAATACCAAAATTATTTCATACCACCTCAACAATTCATATTTCTCTCTTTCCACTACTCCCACGTGATGACCAAGGCGGCAACATTCTATACTCTCCGACTTCTCTTCTTTCTAATAAAAACCCAAATATGTAATATGTCCTTTACGGAACCAGACATCACCGGTTGCACTCCAAGACAATTTGATATAAACCATTTCAAACATGCGGACACCTGGGCAAGGTAGCCTAGTGCACAAAGAAACCAACAAGGGGTGTGATGAACAGCAGAACTTAATGCAAGTATTAGTTGATCTACATTGTCGCCTATGTAACCATCAATAAATCACCGGCTAACAAAAGTAATAATTTTCTTCTTTAGGTAACACGTGTTCTCAGTTGACAGAATTACTCCATTGATGCTAACAAGACTACCTTTCTAGGCACCATAAGAATACTGAATCATCCTTCAACAAAAGCTTGTGGTGGCATAACTTTACAAAGAACGCACCATCACTTCTTAGCTCTTACCCTCCCCCTCCGTATTTCCCCCAATGTTTGAAATCCATCAACCTCTTATTCTAATAAATTCCTCTTAAACCTCAAGTTCCAGTGAACCATCCTATCTTGTGCCATTCAAATCCGTCGCGCTGTCATCTCATTTTGGCTCAAGAAGCTGTGAGTTGGGGAGGCTCCTTAACATGTTCAGTCCAACCACAACCCTAGTGACCTTAAAGCTAACTTTGCTACCACCCTTACCCTATATGTAACGACGCCACTGAAGTCTTCTCATTCCTTTATGTTGTTCCACCAAGGATAGCATCCATACGACAATTTAATGTTTCCAGTCGTCCATCCCCTTCCACAATAACATATTTCCTTCTGATTACCTCCTTCTATAATATCTGGTCCTCAAAATAACCCTATCCATTTATGAGACTGTCTTGTTGGAAACTCTGAAGTCAGTCACTGCAGGATCTCCTTACTCTCTCAAAGAGGTTATGGTGTCCCAACTAACTAGGTAAAACGATGAGTACCTTCTGTTGAGTCCCATTAGAAATTCTTTTGAAGCCATTACAACTTCCCTATACTAAATGGAGCCTGCAAAAAAATATGCAATATGTGGGTATACTTGATATTGTGCTCTTGACTAGTGCTTCCTTCACCCTTTTGATGAATGTCTCTTTTGTCACCCTGCTAATCACCTTTCAAATCTTTTAGTTACTGAATCTCACACAACTAGCCCTAAATTGAAACACCCACTGGCAATCCTAGGTAAATGGTAAGGAGAGTTTTATACGTACAATTGCACTTGTGCTAGGTGTTCAACATTGTCCACCTCATCCACGAACTCACTTTTTGAGTGTTGATCTTGAGCTTTAACACTACTTGGAATTCTATGAAGGCCTATTTCAAGGAACTCAACTAGAAAATATCTTAACATATATCCCCATTAGATATACACTGGTATGTCATCAGCAAATAATAGGTATGTGACCATCACGCAACTATGTTCACTAATTAAGGCTGAGAAACTCTAACCTCCCGTCACAACTTCATCTATCATCCTACTTAAGACTTCCATCATCAAATTGTACAACATAGAAAATAATGTACCCCTTACCCCTAGCCTCACGAGCTTGTCCACCTGCAATTCAGCACTCGTATAAGGTGGTCACCATGTCCACCTCGTCCACTGAAATGATCTTAATTTTTAGTGTTGATCTTCTACTTTGACACTACTTTGAATTATATGAAGGTCTAATTCAAAGAAAACAAGAAGAAAATATCTTCATCACATACGCACTAGTATGTTAGACTGAAAAAATTTCGGGTGGCCCAGTGGTTTAGGCTTGGGACTTCCATGTTGGAGGTCTCAAGTTCGAAACCCCTTGCCAGCAAAAGCAAAGGGTTTGCCTTCTAGGCCGAGCTCGTCGCACCGGACTTGCCTAGTGCGCAGTACCTCTATTATGTGGTGCGCACCCAAAAAGGGTAGCGGCTGCGAGTTTCCTTGTCATTAAAAAAAGAATAATCAACCCATTTCATTAAACCTCCAACCAAGCAAATTTGCATACTAGCTAGGTTCTTCACCAACCTTCAATCTTCTAAAACTTCTTCTACGTCAAGTGTTGGCCAAGTCAAGGCTTCCTTGTAAATTTGTGACTTGAATTTATGGACTTCTAGAGAGAAGTATGAGTCACTCTCGACCAATGCTTAGAAAGGCGAGCGCACCTCATGGCCAATGGCGAGAGGCGAGGCGACGGTTTTTTGCCTATTTCCAGCGAGGCGTGGCGAGATCAATAAGGCGAGCCAAGGCGAGGGCTGACGTGGAATTGGCAAGGCAATAGGTGTCGCCTTTTTTTGTTTTTTTGTTTTTTAAGACTGAATTTTAATAATTAAAAAGCCAATAATCACATTAGGGTGTTTTGGGTATTTTTTCAACTTATGTCGCCACTGCTCCTCTTCCCCTCGCGTCTCTTTTCCTCCTTCACCGCACGACTTGAAATCAATCCCTCAAAGGTAACTGCTCATCGCACGACTGTCGCGACTGCTCCTCTTTTTTTGCTTCTTTTCAGTTCTTCTTCTTCTTGAGTTCTCTTCTTCTTCAAGAGTTCTTCTCTTCTTTTTTCGTTTCTTCTCATCAGAGTAGCTTGTTGCATTCTCTGTCTGTTTTTTTCACTGCTTACTGCCTTCACTACTTGCTGTCTTTAAATTTTTTTTTAAGAATATAATGATGTAGAGGATGTTGATCTTTAAGAGTTGGATAGTTTTGAAGAAGAATCGAGTTTCGAGTTCTAGTGTTGTCTTTTGAATTATTGGGTCTTTAAAGTTCTAGATTTTTAGTATCTACTATTAGTTTTTGAATTGAAATATTTGCTAATATACTATTGCTATTGAGATTTTGGATATTTATATATGCAATTAAATATTTATAATTTTTTGTGTTAATTGGCGCCTCGATTCAAAAAGGCGAATGCCTCGCCGCATGGCGAGGCAGGCCCTTGTCGCCTCTCCCATCCAAAACACTGCCCTCGCCTTCCTTCATTCAACCAAGGAATCATGAGAACTTGAAGAAAAGGACAGCTAGAAAGTGTGTGTAGAGATAGAAAAGGATAACCTAGGTGACTCCCTAACTGGGTTGTTGGATATCACTGGAATATCCCTCACGAATGTGTAAAGTTGACTCGTCGAACATTTTCACCTTCTTGGTACATGTCTCCTCTAGCGAATTCTTGGGCAATTTGGTCATGCTCACCCAAACGTTTTGAGTTCAGAGATGTAGTCAATGATCAAAGAGTCTTGTCAAAGTTGTTTTTTTCTCTCTCCTCCATCTACCTAGCTAACAACTAGTGACGTCTACCCTTTTTTGTCAAGTTCTTGAAAATATTAATTAAATGATATTAGAAAGCATCAAGAAGATACAAAGTCACAAAGCACAATGTGCAAGAAAGCTGCTCCAAACAGCTAACAACTAGTCACTTCTTCCATTTTTTGTCAAGTTCTTGAAAATTGTAGCTTTTCCAAGGTAAAAGAAGAAAGACAATCCAAAAATCATAGAGAACAGTATGTCTTCTGAATACGCAAAGCAGATCGAAGGCATAAGGAAAAGGATCATAGAAGGGTAACAAACGGAGACTGGGAGTAGTAAGAAAAATTGGTATCACCATTATTGTAATTGAATATGCTACTTGAGATTTCCAGTCATAAAGAGTAGAAATGGCTTGGGCAAAATGCATCTTACCGTTTAATTGAAAAATGGCTTGCTCATTAGCACAGATCCCATTACTGCTCATTGATGGCATATCAGGATAACTATACCATCATTTTATATATTCAAACACTTCTATTTCAAATCAAGGAGAATAAGCCTATTGTCCACCAGAAACCCCGAAAAGCCAAAATTTGCAATTACTTGCCATTTTTGAGCTTCTAACACACCCAAAGTGCTTCTTAAATATAATATTTCTTCGAAAGAATCCCAAAAACAATTTTTTACAAAGATTCAGGAGCCATATAGGTGTGACCTCATATCAATGTCATCATTTATGAGCAATAGCTATAACAAGGAGATAACCTAACAGATGGTATTACCCGTTGCAGACACGTACAGATCTGACCTGCCTCTTGCCCTTGAATTAACAAAGATATCAGCATGTAATTACAGATTCACAGGTCTCTTGATGAATGAGAAATCCCAAAAACATAAATAAGCAAAGGAAACAAAGAAAAAACAAAGTTCTCATAAAAAGCCAATAATCGTAAACAGCAGTCAACAAGCTGGGTATCATAGTATACAGCTTACGGAGCCATTCCAAGAGGAAACTACATATGCTGAGATGTAAGATCAAGAACAGTTCTCAAAAACAAATGCTACATCCAAAATTAAATTTTAAAAAAAAAAGGGAAAGATGGTTTCAGGTAGCTATACCAGAAAATTCATAATTTACTCCAGCCAACCAGGAATAGAAGTGCATAGGACTGGTTAAAGACATACGGTGCTTCCGAACTCCGAAGATAAAGGAGAATGTACATTTCAAATGACAAATAGTTACGAATTACAATAACACTATTGTTTTTGAAACACACTGGAATCCAACGAAAACATAACCATACAAAACCAAAATGAGGAAGTTATACCGGCAAATAATTGTATTTTCTTTTGTCGAAGTCCTCCCATAGAGATACATGACGTATAAACCATCCAAGCCAACTAGGAACAGTGCTAATCCATTTCTGTGAATGGAAATTCGCTGAACCTCAGAATTCAATTGCACATCAGCTTGCAGTACCTAAGCAACAACCAGCGCCATCAAATACGTAGCTAGAACAATTAGTAGCTTGATATCAGGTGGAAGTGGTACCAATGCACTTAAAATATTGGTGATGAATCCGCTTCTCCCTCTTCTTTTTTTTTTTTTTTTTTTTTTGAAACTGGTAAGATTCTTTTGGGTTTTTAAAATAAGGGAGGAACGAGAAAGAATGAAAGAAGTGGATTGAACATTGGGGCTGAATTGAATATTTATTAATCATAGAGGAATGGGGGTGTGGGGCTATGCAAGTTAAAGGTGCAATATAAGTTGAAAATCAGTCAAACCAGTATAAGTTAACTATTGTTGTCACCTTTGAATCAACTAATCCCTATATGTTACAAGTAGATTGTTGAAAATGTTATAACCCTCCTCTATTCAAGCAGTCAACTTCAGTTTGCTAAGAAAAGTAAAACATAAACATGGAATGGAGATTTGTACATAAGAAGTTACCTTAGAGGGAGAAGCTGCAAGGAGGGAAGTAGGATCGGGTTCGCCCAATCGAACAGAGAGTCGATGCAGACAGGTTTTGTAAGAGTCCCAAAAGTAGAGACGAGAAGCTCCGTCCCAAGCTAAAAGATTTTTGGGCATAGTCAAGGCCCTGTCTCCCTCCCTATCCCTGTCCGGCGGAGTAGAAAAGACAGGGTGGTGTTGTAAGGGTAGCCATTCCACATCTTCAGATTGACGGCCACCATCCTCCTCCTCGAAATTGTATCTCATACTCCTTGGATTCTCCCGCAAAACCAAATGTAAATTGTTTATTGCCTTTTCAAAAATATGTGAGGGGTTCCTGTGCTGAGCATGGGCCCAATCTGGAGCAAGCAATGGGAAACAGAAATCAAACATATAAAAAGAGGCTGACAAAGAGGATCACCAACCGAGTGTAATGAGAAAATTTGATGACATGAAGAATAAAATATCTATTTGTGTGATTGATAGACACTGCAAGTTTGACATTTCCCAGACAAATCAATCCAAAGTTAGTTGGGGGTTAATGTATTTAGAGGCCCAAATGATGTCACTGTTAACAACAAAGATCAATGTATATATTTTTCTCACTATCTTATTGACATAATCCATTGTATTATCTTATATATAAAGGAGTGACTCTCACAAGTCACATATAACCAGAAATTTGCAAAGATCTGTCACTGAAGTTATAGCAGAAGAATTCAGGAACAAGAGGTTAATTCTGTACTTGAGCAAAAGGAGAAGTCGATCTTGATGACCCAAAAACTATCATGGAGCAGTCTATCTTTAGGACTGGCTTTCTTTCATGTCAGCGTACATACTTTATAAAGTAGCGATAAACGCTTAGTTGAGGATCATGACAAAGAAGCACCTACTTATAATGAATAATTGCAATAGAAATGATCAAATCAAGAACCAAAAAAATGGATTTTTTATACGCAGAGTACTACTATCGGAACTTGTTAATATCAAACTCACACAAAAAAAGCTCCAATAAACAAAGCAGACAAAGACAAGAAAGTAGAGACTCCAAATACAGTAGCCTTAAAACTCCAATAAACAACCCAGTGACTAATCCTGAATTCTTCGGAGAGGATATTTGCAGAACCTGCATTAGTATCCGAACTGTAATGCTGGGCCTAACCATACTCAAATTAAATTCAAAACTTTGAGATCTAATCAGTAAGTTATCATGCTTAATGGTGACATACATAGCCATTTAAGTGAAGAAATTCGTACCTGAGATGAATCTTAGCAGACGTATTTAATAAACCAAGATCACAAAGCTCTAAACTGACTAAACCGATTTGTAGGTGTTGCTCGGCGTCCTCGTCGTTGGTCGGAGCTGCTGCCTCGCTGGACGCCGTCCAGCTCTTGATGACGGTTGTTGGTTGCCTGAAATTCGCCGGAAAAAGGGAGGGGACGAGCGGGCTGTCGGCTGGCGTGCGCCTCGCCGGCGCTGCTGTTTGCTGCTGCTCCTCGCAGGACTTCTGTGGAGAAGAGACGGGAGGGGGAGAGAGGAAGAAAGAAGAGAGGAGGGAGGAAGAGGGTGGCGCCGGAGCTGCTGCTTCTCGCCGGAAAAATGGAGAGGACAGGAAAAGGGGAAGGGGAGAAGAAGAGGGGGCGGTTGGAGAGAGGAGAGAATGAGGGGAGAGAATGGCGGCTGCCAAGGAGCGGGGAGGAAGAAGAATTTAGTATTTTAGCTCTAGAAATTGGAAGGCTTAATCAAGAATCAATTAAGATATAGGGCTAAGATTCGATCTTGAATTTAATGAATCAATGAATACAATTAATATTAGTTGTATTTCATACATAATACATTTTTTTGATGGATAAAATTAAAAAATAAAGTATTAAAATCAAATTTGATTGAATATGAAATGACTAAGAATGTTATAAAATTGACTAGAATTGGAAGGAAAGAAGGGTTACTATTGAAATAAGATTTGAATTAGATTTGGCTAGAGTTGAAAGGAATTAGAATAAAATAGGCTACAATTTAAATGATTTTAAGGAAAATTTAGAAATGTTATCCAATTAAAATACTACAAATTTTATAATATATTTTATATAATTAAAATTACTTAAATTTTGAAATATTTGAATAAAATAACTATTTAGAAATTTATTAACAATTTTTAATAATATTTACAATAATTTTATAAAGTAAACATATTAAAATATCTAATATTTTATGCAAAATCGACTAAAATTCTAAACTTAAAATAAATTTTAAAATACGTATCTAATCGAATAGCATCCCTAAAAATGATTAAAGATCGATCAAAATTGGATGTCAACACCTGTCTGCATCGACTCAGTTCGATTGGGCAAACCCAATCCTACTTCCCTTCTCCCTCCAAGGTAACTTCTAATGTACAAATCTCCATTCCATATTTATGTTTTACTTTTCTTAGCAAACTGAAGTTGACTGGTTGAATAGAGGAGGGTTATAACATTTTCAATAATCTACTTGTAACATATAGGGATTAGTTGATTCAAAGGTGACAACAATAGTTAACTTATACTGGTTTGACTGATTTTCAACTTATATTGCACTTTTAACTTGCATAGCCCCATACCCCCATTCCTCTATGATTAATAAATATTCAATTCAACCCCAATATTCAATCCACTTCTTTCATTCTTTCTCGTTCCTCCCTTATTAATAAATACCTGGTGGATTGCCTTAACACATGACAGATGATGTTTATGTCCCTTTAGATAGTAATGAGAAATTCAATTGGATCTGGACAGTTGTTGCATTGAAAGAACGTCGCATAAAAGTGTATGATTCGATGTCCTTATCTAGGGCTAACAAATAATTGTGCTCCGAGATTCAAAAGTTGTTTACAATGTTGTCAAAGTACCTTGAATTCAGCGAATTTTTTGAACAAAAAAAGCGAACGAACTTGTCAATTTTTTAATCTTACCAAGGAAAGAACAAATCTCACCCATTCGAAGTCAGACATGTTACTGGATTGCCCAACAAGCAAGCATTAGTCTGGAAGTATCACACTATTTTTTTGTCTTACGATTATCAAAATGTGATGTTATTATATTTTTCAATTGATGATCTACCACTACACCATTTTTGGCATACAGCCACACCAGTAAAGTGTGGCCTAAACTAGCAAAAAGTGTGGTCTTTGACAAAAGGAAAACCAAAGTTCAAAAGATATTTCGAGTTCAACAAACAGGCAAAATTAACAATTCAGATCAGCAAACAAAACATTGAATAATGCATAAACCAAGCAATAAAGACGAAAAGATTCATGTCCAGTAAGATTTTTTTGGAAAAACATCCAATCGAAAGAAAACCCCATGAATTTAGTGAATGGGAAATAGGAAACACAGAAAATAAATGAGGCAGATAAATGAGGTGTACATTTTTTATCATAGGAGAAACTGGAACTTTGCCTCCCAATGTAGGACACAAATTGAATCTCCGTTGTTTTCCATCGAATATAAAGAAATGTTCTTCAAAATAACAAATGTAGAAATCAAAGATGCAAGCGTGGAACTTTCTCCATCGATTTGAGAACACGCGTCAAAGAAAGAAATGAAAGGAGAATGTGAGGACACACGGTATGTAAAAAGAAATGGAAAAGATGAAATTATGGATTTACCCTTCGAATGTCCGACGAATCCTTCTCTTATTAAGAATGATAATGATAATTAAGCATATTTTTCTTAGAAAAATCAGATGAAGTTTACACTAGTGTATTCCTCAATAGGCACCCCAAAAAAAATCTTCTTATTGTTCAACTCAATTATGTATGAATCAGATTTTTATGGTATTTCAGTTCTACTCATTTTCGATAACATTACACAATCTAGCCTTGTTAGACTATAGACTTTATTGATAGCTTCATAAACTTTTAATGTTATAAATATTCTTGGGGAAGATATACGGGTAATAAATGCATTATGCAATGTTCAACTGAAGTCGAAACTTCTGATAATCTAGTAACTTAGACAATGCACAATTCATATGTTGTCTAAAAAAATAACAAGAATCGTTCCATTTTTTATTCTGCGGTTCAAGAAAATAAAACTCCCAAGTCTTTCTCGATTTATTTGACAGAACTCCTACTTTTATCCATTCAATTGTTAATTACTTCATCAAATATAAAATTTGAGGAGCACTACTAATACCTGCAGGAGGGTCCTGTTGTAACCTCTTGAAATCACACATCAGTCTCTTCCTTGAAGGATTTGACATTTTAACTGTCGGTTCATTGCCATGGCAGAATCAAAACAACCAAACAGTTAATAGGAAGCATCACTTTCTTCATTTGTCATAATAAAGAGGCATAACTCAAAGTAAAACATCAACCAGAAGAACGACACTAATGAGCCCTGCTTGTTTAATTAATTCGATCCTAAATTAGTCAGCTTAAAATTCAGCATACTACAGTACGAAAACGAAAATGGACTAATTATAACGATATTCACTAAGAAAGTGAAAGGTAAAAATCATTTCAAAGAGTAACAAACACTAATTCAACCTTACTTTGTGATGAAGCTTTTAATGAGGAATACGAACAGAAAAAAGTGAAATTCAAACACTTTTTTTCTTAAATTCGTAAGATCAAATGATAATTTCACAAACACATTCACAAAAAGTCAGAAAAGATGTTCCGTCACGAATCAATTCAATTGACAGACTTACCTTACTTTGAAAATTAAAAAGAAGAAATAAATTAGGGTTCTGCTTCGGATGGTACCTCATCTTAGGAAGCAGGAGCTTCTAGATCAGACTTACCTCATATAAATTAGAATTTTTTAATACAAGAAATATAGAGAGACTGATGAACAAGAAGAGGTTGGTCCACTTCTTGTATTTGCTCTCTCTCGTATATACTCAGATTCTGCCAAACGATGTCATTGAACTTTTCTCAAGCTATACCAATGAAGATCACCACTTATCTCACACGAAGGAGTGACAATTAATTTTGTAGAGTAACAATGGTGATTTTTTTTATGGAAATGAGAAGAAGAGGACAGTAAGATTTAGGGTTTCATTTCTAATAATAGTGATTTGTGAAAAGTAACAATTAGGTATTTGGATTAGATTTATATATATATATATATATATATATATATATATATATATATTCTTGAAATAATAATATAGTCTTTTAAGAAAAAAAACTTTTAACTGATTGAGCTTTGATAAGTGATTTTGTTGTATTATTGTTGACACCCAATTTTGTCCCTCCCCGATAAGAATTAATTCACGAGTTTCTTGAATTCCAAACGAGTTAAAATAGGCGATTTTATAAGATTCAATCTTTTTTCAAGTCATTCTAAAGTAGCTTTAGTCGGTTTCTTTTTTTTAGATAGTTTAAGTGATACATATATTTTATATAATCACATATATAATTAGCTTATTCAGAAATCGTCTCAAAAGAATTTTGGTTTTACTTAATACTTTATTGAATTCATTTTGCCTAAATAGTTAGTTTACATTTTTGATTCATTAGTTTATAATTAATTTACTTATTTTATCTCGTTAAAATTAAGAAGCTCGTAAATAAATTCTATTAATTCGTCTTGTTTTATTTTTAGCTAGATCTTCCAAAATTAATACTTCGCGATTATCTTTTAAATTCGTTGGCTAAATTATTAATTGATTCGTAATGCAAATTTAGCTAAATTTGATATTTTCTCCAGCCCATTTTTCTCCCCCCTTACATTAATTTTAATTTTTTTTCCAGCCCTTTTAATATCCCCAGCTCAATTTATTTAGCCTCCTTGCTTATCTCTTTCAATTCCCAGAGGCCCCAGAAAATTTCAGCCCACCTTTATTTCTCCCTGACTTGGCCCAATTACCATTTCTTTGTGATCAGATCAAATTTCTCAATCCCTAACCACGTTTTTCCTTTCCCCAAATGACCTGGGTCCGCTTCTTTCTTCCTCCTCCTCGACAAACGACGCGTGAATAATCTAGAAGACGCATGGGCAGCGACTCTCTCGTTTCTCTTCTTTGCAAGGAGAAACCCAGAAGACGCGCGAGCAGCGAGGGTGAATAACGGATCGTGGTCGAAAGACAGCAGGGTTGCAGGAATAGTACCCTGCACTATTTTGTTTTCTTCTTTCCCGTCCCTTTCGATCGTACGATCTTAGCAGCAAGGCAAGGCATGCAAAATCTTCCTCGCCATCGCGATGGGAGCCACGTCACAACAAGGACGTTTGGGATCGATCCCAAGCATCCAGCTGCTTTTCCTCTTCTGATTAGAGTAGAAATTTTGAAAAAAAAACTTGTTGATCCCAAAATGGAAGGAGGTTTTTAGATTTCAAAATCAAAATGGGCCCTTTCGTCCTTTTTCTCATCCGATTTTATCCCCCTTTTGGGAACCCTAATTGGATCCTTTCTTTGGTATGTTAGCGTTATTTCTTGGAAAATTTTATCCCCCTCGTATGCAGCGTTTCAATCCTTTCTTTGGTATGTTAGTGTTATTCTTTTCAAAGATAGGAGCAGCATTTCGTTTTTAATTCGGATTTTTATGTGTATGTATGCATCTGAGAGCTTGCTAGTTAGATTTGTTCCTAATTAGAGCAAGCATATTTTTTTTTTGTTAATTTACTTTTACAATGCAGTAGGCTAGAGGCAGAGCCTCAAATTAGTTAACATGAAGTTTAAGTGTATTTCAAGCATGTTTGTTGTGTCTTAGTTTCGCGAATACTTAGATTTTTCTTTACAAATTACTTTGAAGTATTGTTTTTTTTATTTGTGCAGCATGCTCGAAATGTTGATATAGAATTGGCTACCAGTGGTCTAGTTCGTATATAAAAAATAAAAAAATAAAAAAATAAAAAAGTGTTAATTCTCTTTGCAATATTAAGTTGAATGACAACGAGTAGTCAAGAATGTCAGTAGTTCCAATGTAAGAGATTGTCACCTTTTTATCTCGTGTTAGTTTTATTTAATATGCATATATGATTGTCTCATCCTGCATGTTTGTTTAGAATTGTATATTTTCAAAAAATGACAAATTTGATAAGTTAAGTATGAAATCCTTGTCTTGATAGGAAGTCACCTTTCTTTATTCTCCTATTTAGTAATGTTGAAATGTATCAGTAGTTCCCTTATTGGCATCGTGATTTTTAGATATGACCACTACTAATTTGTTTTGTTGTGTTTTTTTTAATTAAATTTTTAGCTTATTCGCCTTGATTGTTTTGGAATCCGTCCTTCTAATGCGTCATCTCGTAGTCAACTGAGTTTGTTGTTGAATGAGCATATCTTATTTTTATTTTTTTGAGATATTGTTATATTAATCCTTGCCTCTCCTCTGGACACAAATAATTGTCGTGGAATCTTTGTAGTTTGGAAAACTTTCCATAATATATCGATTTAGTTATTGATAGAGGGTTCATAGCTACCTTAAATTTTATGGTCCAAAGATATTTTAGCGCTATTTGTTGTATGGATTCAAGGCTTGATGGCAAGCCTTCTGTTATCTTGCTTACGTTAGAATATTATTGTTTATAAATTTTGCTTTGTTTGAATGATTCTTTTATATTAGTCATGCCTCTTACTCTTATTCTCTTATTTGCATGTAAAAATATGTCCGATCTTCATGGACTTTATCAACGCATTCTCCCTTTGGGCCACAAGAAGAAAAAAATAAGTTCCGAAAGGCGTACAGGTCCCGAAGTAAAGGAGCCGGAGATGAAAAGAGTGGGCCATAAATGCCCAAGTTTATTTTATTAAATTTTGTATATTGTTGCTTTTGGGGTCTAAGCCCCCTTGTCGTCTTTTATTTTTCGTATTAATTATTTATTATTATATGTTTAGTTTAGGACAGGTACAAATCAAGTGGGTCAAAAGCCCAAAACAAAAATGGGTCCAAGTACCGATTTAGGCGGACAGAACCCGACTTTGGACCCAACATCTCTATCCCTCCCTCTCTCTCTCTCTTTATTTTTATCGTATATTTATTTGTTTGCATATCTGTCGATAGTATTAAGGTTTAGAACAGTCGAATCCCCGCAAGACGCCACCTCGTTTTAATCATTTATCTAAATTAATCAAGTATAAATAAACTAAAAAATAAATTTTTGCAAATCTCAAAATTAGATAACAAATTTAATATTTCATTTTCAAAACAACTCTAATTAATTTTATTTCAAAACTTAAATTAAACATTCTAGTCAAAAGTTAGTTGTCGGAAAATTGCGAGTTAGCAAATATTTTAGGTGCCGTAAAAACCTTCCTAAAATATAAATAGGAATCCCCGAACCCCTTTGAAGTTTTCAAAATGATTTTTCTGTTTAAGTCTTTTTGAAAACATAGTTTTCTTGATTTTTTTCTTAAAAATTAAGTGACGACTCTAAAAAAATCAAAAACTTATTAAAGATATTATTTTCTGAAACTTATCGATAAAACAATTATGTCATCCTACTATCTATAGAATGACTGATTATCTTTAAATTAAATTCAAAAGTTAAAGGTACAAAAAATAATTGATGGTCTTTTGTCAATATAAGTTTTTTATTTCAATATATATATATTAATTTTATGGATCACGTATGTATTGATTTATCTATTCAACAAACAAATATGATAAATCTAAAAAATTCAAAAGGGATAACTAATGAGAATAATATGATATATCAACTTAGTACTTCGTTTATAAAAAATATATCAACACAAAATAAATAGACTTACAAAATTAAAATATGCACAGAAATTTTACAATTCAACATTACTGTAAAATAAAGAAGAAATAGTTAGAAAAAATTCTTACGAAACAAAATAAATAATAAATAAATAATAATAAATCGAAATGTGAATATATTATTTAAGCAAGAAATATATTATTTTTTAAGTACATATAAGAAAAAAGAGATAATTTTTATTTTGTTTTAAGTGACAGATTTTAAATTACGCCAACATTAATTCAAAAAATCATGTCAAAAAAAGATTTAACAATTTCAAACTTTATTTTATTGCTAGTGTACAGTTTGTTTCAAACTAATGTTTAAGAGTAAGTAACATGAAAACATGGTTTGTCCCTAATGTCATTTTCGTATTATTATTTGACAAAAAATATACTAACAAAATTTATCGAAATGTTTGGTGGATATTTGATTAATGCTTGTTGAAGTCAAAACTGAGAAATTAAGTTATTGTTATTTTGATTACTCTGTACAAAAAAAAAGAACAATTATTGCATGACAGAGAAAGAACTTTATATATATTGAAACGTAATGAATTCAAAAATAAACCTACATATGATTAAAATTTGTCTTTGTTTATTTTTTATTATCCTTGAATGCATGTTGGCGTATTGAATTGATCTCCTTTGTTAAATACTGAAATACTATATTGTTTCTTTGTTGAAGAGGGTAAGATTTTGATTTAATATGGTTAGCGAAGATTTTTTTTTGTATGTGATTCTTTTGTGCTTTATTGTAAAAGTTCAAACTGGTATTTATATTTTTGATTTAATAATTAAGTATTATTTAAAAGTATTAGAGATATGACCTAAAATCTCGAAAAACTATTAACTTAAACTATCATGATAAAGGATAAATTGTAACTTTTTTAAAAATATAAATAAAAGAAAAACAAAACATTTTTTATTATTTTTATAACGTGTTTTAAATAATATGAAACTTTTGTAAATTTAACTTTTAAAATTTCGCAACAAAATAGAGGTCGTAATGTCACAACCCAAAAATGGACCGATGACACTCGTCTTATCCCACCAAGATAAGTCAGCCTAAAATTCAACTATTACAATAAAAATGCAGAAATTTATAATCAACTTAAAAATACCCCCAAAATCTGGTTATTACATGTACAAGTGTCTATAGTATTACAATTGATTCAAAGAAGAAGAAAAAAAATAAGTCTCAAATGATATTGTTTCTCGAATGGAACAAGATCATGAATAGAAGTAAGAAGGTCTGCCAAAATGACAAGCAGTTACGTCACAAACTTCCACAAGAAACCTCAGACAACGATAAAAGAAAATATCATGAAGGTCTAGACTAATAACCTACAAAAAATTGTTGAAACAAGAGGTGAGTACCAAACCACACGGTACTCAGCAAATAAACCTCTAAGCACAAGTTAAGGGGATAAAATACAAGTACTCTTCACACCCTAACCGAACCTCCACGACTACAACCTGCATAAAACCAGCCCAACCTACCAGTTCACCATTTACAAGTACATATCCCAACAACAACATTTTAACAATCATACATTCTCAATAATAATCCCAATATGCAACAATTACAACCTCCGCAAAAGGCACTCACAATATTAACAACACACACAATTAATGTTCAAGAGTAAGTAATATGAAAACATAGTTTGTCCATAATGTCATTTTCGTATTATTATTTGACAAAAAATATAATAATAAAATTTATCGAATTGTTTGGTGGATATTTGATTTATGCATGTTGAAGTCAAAACTAAGAAATTAAGTTATTGTTATTTTGATTACTTGATACAAAAAAAAAGTACAATTATTGCATGATAGAGAAAGAACTTTATATATACTGAAACGTAATGAATTCAAAAATAAACTTACATATGATTAAAATTTGTATTTGTTTATTTCTTATTATCCTTGAATGCATGTTGGCGTGTTGAATTGATCTCCTTTGTTAAATACTGAAATACTATATTGTTTCTTTGTTGAAGGGGGGGTAAGAATTTGATTTAATATGATTAGCGAAGAATGTTTTTTTTGTGTGATTCTTTTGTGCTTTATAGTAAAAGTTCAAACTACTATTTATACTTTTGATTTAATAATTAAGTATTATGTGAAAGTATTAGAGATAAGACCTAAAATCTTGAAAAACTGTTAACTTAAACTATCATGGTAAACGATAAATTGTAACTTTTTTTAAAAAAATAAATAAAAGAAAAACAAAATATTTTTTATTATCTTTATAACATGTTTTAAATAATATGAAACTTTTGTAAATTTAACTTTTAAAATTTGCAACAAAATAGAGGTCGTAATGTCACAATCCAAAAATGAACGTGATGACACTCGTCTTATCCCACCAAGATAAGTCAGCCTAAAATTCAACTATTACAATAAAAATGCAAAAATTTATAATCAACTTAAAAATACTCCCAAAACCTGATTATTACGTGTACAAGTTTCTATAGTATTACAATTGATTCAAAGAAGAAAAAATATAAGTCTCAAATGATATTATTTCTCGAATTGAACAAAATCATGAATAGAAGTAAGAAGGTCTGCCAAAATGACAAGGAGTTACGTCACAAACTTCCACAAGAAGCCTCAGACAACAATAAAAGAAAATATCATGAAGGTCTAGGCTAATAACCTACAAAAAATTGTAGAAACAAGGGGTGAGTACCAAACCACACGGTACTCAGCAAATAAAACCTCTAAACACAAGTTAAGGGGATAAAATACGGGTACTCTTCACACCCTAACCGAACCTCCACAATTACAACCTGAATAAAATCAGCCCAACCTAACAGTTCACCATTTACAAGTACATATCCCAACAACAACATTTAACAATCATACATTCTCAATAATAATCTCAATATTCAATAATTACAACCTCCGCAAAAGGCACTCACAATTAACAACACACACGATTAAGTTCATCAAGTAGAGATAATCAAATATCAAGTACTTTCCAACAATCAATAAAAATACATAATCATCAAGAATGAAGGATGTCATGGGATGCAATGCAGTATGACACCATGAATGATATGTCTCAGGATACCAAGTACTCTCTCAGCCATATATACATGATACTCCTCGAAAATACATCGATAGTTCATGAATCATGGGGACTCGCGAGGTCCATATACCGACACTGACGATCTCCACGTGTCTGTGCGAACGATCTCAACACACTATTATAAAATTAAATAATCTCTAGCATGGACGATCTCCACGTGCCCAACTTATAATAATAATAATCATTTCCTCGGGCGGACGATCTCCACGTGCCCAAATTATAATCATACTCGATCTCAACACGGACGATCTCCATGTGTTAGATCTTTACTCATACCCAATCTCGTGTCAAAATATGTGCACAATATGATATCAATATAAAGGAGATGATGCAACATCTCAATAAATCAAATGTTGCTATGACATATAATCACCTCAATTATCACAATATTACGGGTTCAATAAAGAACACAATCACACATAATAAATCAATTCAATAATAAATCAGCTAATGCTCATATGCTTTGGCATTCTCGGATTACAATCCACATTCTATAGTAATAAACTTTCCCTTTATAACACGGGTACTCGTACCATTCTCAACATATCACACATAAACAATTAATCACATTGCTTTTTATTACCCTTTTTTATCATTAGAATTAATCAAGGTGGACAAATCAACCCTTCACCAAGTCCCATTACTCCAAACACATACCACAAGGAAATACACGAATTTCATACACTTAACAAGAGTTTAGAAATCCAATTGCCTCAAATTGTCAAAAAATCACTCCGAAACTTGAGTCTTTCCCCTTCATTGGACTTCCAAATAAATGCAATCTATTCAAATAGTCAATCACAATAAGATTTCAAAATTAATAACGCCCATATATTATATGTCTAGCTTAGACCCACAAATTCATCCATATTAATAATCAAGTTTCTAAATCTTGATATCAATTAACATGCCAACTCTTTCAATTTTCTCCAAAGTTCAAGTCTAGAATTAAATCTCAATTTCTCAATACACCTAAAGTCAAAATTAATCACATCATCAAATTTCATCATTCACTTATACTCTCTTTTTATTTCTAGGCTAATAAAAATAATATATAAGTGTAAATATGTATGGATATACCAAATTCACATGCCATTTTAAGTGAGATACTCTAAAATCTTGTACCTCTAAAAATGAAACTAAGTTTGGCAGCCATATGAATTAAAGTATGTACAAATATATTGGCAGTGCATGAAACTATGTTTGAAAGTGTCATCATTACAAATTATTAAATATAATATGTTTGTTATTGTTTCTGATGAAAATTCTTCCAAACAACATTCTATAAATATTCAACTCTTCCAACTTATCCATTTAATAATTAATTAATATCTTACTCCTAAAACTAACACATATGAATTAGAGATGAAAAGTAGGCAAATTCTTGTTTTACCTGGAACGTGAATGCATTCCTTGAGGCGCCGAATATTTTTCTTTTCTTTGTAGCTAATAAAAACTAAACCCCGTCTACTTTAATTCATTCTCATACATGAGCCAAATGGGTAATATTAAATAGATTATGGACATGACCCATTAATTACTAATTATATTAATTATTAAAGAAATTTTATCAATAAAATACACATAATTAAATAAGTAATTCAAACTTTTTACTAAAAATTTTAAAAAAGGATTTTTATGAAAGAGCGATGAGTATTTTTTTTCAAAATGTCCTAGCTGATCATTATATTTAAAAATAATTTATAAAAAATCTAGTAACAAGAAGATTTAATCGAAAATATAGACAAATTCTTGTGGAGTCCAAAACAAAAAAATGAAATAAAAAAAATCAAATGCTCCAATTTCTTCTTCTTCTTCTTCTTCTTCTTATTATTATTATTATTATTATTATTATTAACAATATATATGTTTTTTATTATTAATTTTTACCAATTAGTTATTTTAAAAAATAGAAGTTTGACTAATATAAATTAATTAATGTGACATAGATTAGTTTGTTAGAATTAATGTGATTAATTTTATATCTGAATTGAATTGAATTGAATTGTTATGTGCTCCTAAAATTTAGCATATATTAGGTATTTTTTAATTTTAACTTTATATTTTTAAAATTCATTAAAGGAAAATTAGGAAAGACCAATTCATTAGGAACAAACACATTCAATTTATTTAAACAATTAAAAAAGAGAAATCAATACAAAAAAATTAACGTAAACAAATTTAAGTTGATGATATGTATCTATTTTTATTTTTTAATTTTTTATTTAAATATTTAAATATTTATATAATATTTAATTATTAATTATTTAAATTTTTAAAAATTATGATGTTGTTATGTTGCATTTTTCTTCTTCTCCTATTATCTATCTATATATAGATTTATCTTTACCCTTTATATATATGTTATTATATATTCCACTAGAGTGTGCGTGTGCGTGTGCGTGTGCGTGTGTGCATGCACGCGAGTGTAATAATATACTACTTTATAAAAAAAAAGACTTTTTAATAGATTGAGATTTGATAAGTGATTTTGTTGTATTATATGTCATCCTACTTTATCTATAGAGTGACATGATTATCTTTAAATTAAAATTCAAAAGTTAAAGGTATAAAAAATTGATAGTCTTTTGTCAATATAAGTCTTTCGTTTCAATATATATATATATATATATATATATATATATATATATTAATTTTATGGATCTCATATGTATTAATTTATCTATTCAATATGATAAATCTAAAAAAATCAAAAGGAATAACTAATGAGAGCAATATGATATATCAACTTAGTATTTTGTTTATTAAAAATATATCAACACAAAATAAAAAGACTTACAAAATTAAAATATATAGAGCACACAAATTTACAATTCAACATTACTGTACAACGAAGAAGAAATAGTTAGAAAAAATTCTTACGAAACAAAATAAATATTAAATAAATAATAATAGATCGAAATGTGAATATATTATTTAGGAAAAATCACTATACAAAGCAAGAAATATATTGTTTTTTAAGTACATATAACAAAAAAGAGATAATTTTCTTTTCTTTTAAGTGACAGACTTTAAATTACGTCAATATTAATTCAACAAATCACGTCAAAAATAGATTTGATTATTTCAAACTTTATTTTATTGCTAGTGTACAATGTGTTTTAAACTAATGTTCAAGAGTAAGTAACAAGAAAACATGGTTTGTCCCTAATGTCATTTTCGTATTATTATTTGACAAAAAATATACTAACAAAATTTATCGAAATGTTTGGTGGATATTTGATTAATGCATGTTGAAGTCAAAACTGAGAAATTAAGTTATTGTTATTTTGATTACTCTGTACAAAAAAAAAAGAACAATTATTGCATGACAGAGAAAGAACTTTATATACATTGAAACTTAATGAATTGAAAAATAAACTTACATATAATTAAACTCTATCTTTGTTTATTTCTTATTGTCCTTGAATGCATGATGGCGTGTTGAATTGAACTCCTTTTTAAATACTGGAATACCATATTATTTCTTTGTTGAAGAGGGTAAAATTTGTTTCTTTGTTGAAGAGGGTAAGAATTTGATTTAATATGGTTAGCGAAGAATGTTCTTATTGTTATCATCCTGTATTATAAAGTTAGCCAAAAAAAGACAGAAACAAAATAAGATGAAACAAAAAGTAAACAGAATACAAGAAATAATCTGAGTCTACAGAAACTACTGTGTCTCCTTAAAAAATTTAATTCCCTCACTGTACCCGAGGTTATGGATTAATTTCTTCCAAGATAAAATGAATTAATCCTGTTAAAGAAATAGTGGTACCTCAAATTTCTTTAACTTCAGCGAACTTCAGAACAGCAACAAGTCACACAGAATCAGTCGAGCGACACTTGATTTTGAGAGAAAAATGTATGTAGAGAAGGAATTCAGTGTTTGAAAAAATGAAAATTGACTTCCTTTTATAGCCATTTTCAGCAAGAAACTTGTATATTCAGAGAAATCTGTTCAGACCCGTTTTTATCCAGAAAGTTGTGTTTTTTGGAAAAAATAACAATTTTTTGAAAAATGTGTCTGTTAGGAAAATAACGTCTTTTCGGAAAGTAACGACTTTTCGGAATGTTATTGTTACCCGCGAAATTAATTTTGTTAATTAACTAATTAACTAACGTTCTGAATTAATTTATAAGAGATAATATTAACAGGATTTATTTGATTAACAAAAACTGATGAAATAAATTTTGTTCAAAACATTTATCAATTCGAAGCCGACGACGGCGCGAGGGGGTATCTTCTTCTTAGTTCTTTAAGAAGTAATGTAAGTGTTTCCTTATATAAGGACAACAATTTTCCTTTCTTTTGCCGATATGGGAGAAATGACTTTTCATTTGCACTTTGCAAATGACTTTTCATTTTTCCTCCAAAATAGTTTCCTCACTTTTCATATTCTCTCTTTTCTTTTCCCTTTCACACTTGCTAAACCCAACACTTTTTGTGTGATTCTTTTGTGTTTTATAGTAAAAGTTGCTATTTATATTTTTGATTTAATAATTAATTAAGTATTATGTGAAAGTATTAGAGATAAAACGTAAAATCTTGGAAAACTGTTCACTTAAACCGCCATGATAAAAGATAACTGTAACTTTTTTTAAAAAATAAATAAAAGAAAAACAAAACTTTTTTATTATCTTTAAAAGTATAACGTGTGTTTTAAATAATATGAAACTTTTGTAAATTTAACTTTTAAAATTTGCAACAAAATTGAGGTCTTAAAAACAATTTAGATCTAGTTAGTTAGTATATATATAATTTGAATATTATAATTAGTTTTAAAATAGTTCTGACGATTTGGGTATCAATATTATAATTAATAATATAATTACTATAATTACTATTATTATTATTATTATTATTATTATTATTAAAAATATAATAATATTTTTAATATTAATTTTTACCAATTAGTTATTTAAAAAAATAGAAGTTTGACTAATATAAATAAATAATGTGACACAGATTAGTTTGTTAGAATTAATGTGGTTAATTTTTAATTTGAATTGAATTGTTATGTGCTCCTAAAATTCAGCACAATTATCTATATACTAGGGAACATAGTGCTTCTCGAGAGTGTTAAAATATGTGTACTAGAATCAACTTTCTTTCCGATTAGTTATATGTCAATTATATTGTTTGATCTTATCATTATTTTTTAATTTTATTGTAGGGAGAAGGGGAAAAAATCTCTCAATTTTATTTAATAGTTGGTTTTACTTTCAATTATATCATCCGATCATTTGTACATGATAACATCTACAAAATTATGATATGTACTCTTCAATTGGACAGAAAATCTTAAATTAAATGAAATTACTCATTTTAAAAAAGAAATAATTCATCATTCAATCTTAACTCATGTCCGACCTCTACCTATCTAAACTCAAACAAATAAAACTCATACTGGATTCATCTAATTTAATCTTGCAATGAATAGTAATCATAGCCATAACCGCACTTGAACATAATGCAAGTTCATTATATTTTAATATTTAAATAAAAGAAAATGGTGAATGTAATGGAACATGTGAGAATTTTTTTATTCTCCATTAAAATGGAATGTGAAAGAATGTGCTAGTTCATTAATGTGTAATATTAAAAGGTTAGCAAATTATTGACATACTCTTAACCACATATTAGGCTAATTTATTAGATTAGAAGTCATATCAAAATACGTTAATATTATTTTGTAAAATTGAGAATTAATTATAGATAAGGTAAAATGAAATCTTTCATATGGTGAGTTATGACTACTTATTAACCAATCACACAAATGTGAATATTCATTTTTCTTTACACCTTTCCATTATCTTTTTTAATTGCAATAAAAAAATTAAAATGAAGAAAACAATCAAATAAAGAAGAAAAGAAAAAAGATAATATAAGATTGATAACTAATATTGTACCTTTTTTTAGAAAAGAAATCAACTTAACAAACAAAGCAACTTTCTATAGTTCTTTCAACATCCCAATATTTTTATAAATTGAATGTGAAAAATATTTCATGTTAAATAAAAATAATTAATTTTACTTTGGAATATAGAAATAACATAAAATAAATAAGTAATGAAAAATATATGGTAATTTAAAGATATGAGTTGTAATCCATTTTTTTTTCTAAAGTCTCTTTTTGATATTTATTTCTTGGTATGAATTGTGGCACAAACGTTTTTTAAGAGAGATTTTTTTTCCAATTTTCTTAAATAAAATCTAAAAGAATAAAGAGATAAAAATTGTGATACAAAACATTTTTTAAGAGGGATTTTTTTTAATTTCTCTTAAATAAAAGCTACAAGAATAAAGAGATAAAAATTGTGATACGAGCGTTCTTTCAAAGGAATTTTTTTATTTCTCTTAAATAAAAGATAAAATAATAAAAGAGATAAAAATTTTAAAAGAGAACTAAAAGAATTTTAAAAAATCAATTAAATGTATCCATTATTTATGAGACCAAATTCCAATTTTTTTAATAAAATGAATGTGAAAAATATTTCATGTTAAATAAAAACAATAAATATAGAAATAACATAAAATAGACGGAGAAGGACCTAAAATATCCTTAAAGTATTAAAAATAGTACAAAATTATCCCTCATCCACCTATTTGCTCCTAAATTTCGTTGTCATCCACCTATTGACTCCAAAATACACTTGTTATCAATCTTCAGGTCCAAATTTGATCACTTCTTTAACAAATTTTTATTTAAATTATTAAATATTTTTAAAAATATGTGGCACTCACCTATTGGTTATAATTTAATTAATTAATATAATTTATAAACTCACCCATACCCACTCATTACTTTTTAAACCTGCCCAAATTCAACCCAATTAAATCACATGCTCCAAATTATAATTGCCCACCTATTAAACATAATCTTTCCCCCTTGTTGTCAACATCATCTTCTTTCTCCCCTCTTTTTTTTTTCTTTCTAAAATGTATATTCCTTTTCTTATTTCTTTTCCTTTCTTAATTCACTTTTTAGATACGATATAGAAATTAGATAGTTCAACTGTCGTATATTCTTTTTGAAAAATAATAAAAGAATCAATACAATAGTTTTATAGATCATAAGTAAAAGAAAATTTATAATTTTTTTTACTGTAAATGCTAAATTGTTCCGAAGGCAATTTCTTGGAAATTCTTGTGGAGATCACTTAAAATAAGAAGAGTAATTATAAACCATGTAATTCTTCTGCACCCATTTCAGCCTCTTTTGGTTTTTGTTCTCTAAACTCTTCATTCAACCATGAATTGCTTGATGAAGTTGAAGAATTGGAATTGCAAAAAGATGGAGAACTATGATACAAGCATTCATATTGAAGTTTGTCACACCCTATTCTTTCTCAAAATTGATTAATGTATTTGAGAGTAAGAGTTTTTCCAATTAAACTGATATTTTGAAAAATGATTATTTTATATTTTGGTGTTCCAAGTCATCTTGTTTAGATCCCTAATCAAAAGAAAATTTGACTCTTTATGTTGTTTTGTCTACGACAATAGAGATCGGGTAAGAAATTCTGTTGACCGAGGGAAAGGTATTAGTCATCCCTCGAGTCCCGTGATTCTAGCACGGTCGCTTTATTGACTATATGTAACGACCAATTTGGTTGTTTTGACTACTAGAGTTTTTCATTGCATAAAAGACTATTTTCATAGATTCTAAATAGGTATTTTGGACTATTCCTAACCATAATTATATAAGTATGTGATAATTTGTATAATTAAGATTAATAGTGAATCACTTTTCTTTTTATTCCTTTTAATAATTAGGTTAGTGAATAATCCATAGAAAATAAACTAAAAATAAAAAGAAGAGAAAGAGGAAGCCGCACATCGAAGGCAGCAACCCCAGGTACCCAATCGGTCTGTATTTTCGGATTTAGCAATTAATAGTGGTTTACTAATGCGTATTAAATCAATGATTAGTCAATCATAGTAGATAATGATTGCTAAATGATTAAGGTGGTATGCTTAATGGAAAAATTGGAAATTTGATCTGTAGTTTAATTTTCTTATTCTGTTAGTAAATTTATGTCTTATTTTAATGGGATATTGTATTTTACTTTCTGTAAAGTCGTCATTATCATAGGCAGGGAATTGGGGGAGTTATGGGTCGTGCATATTTTATAAATTTTTTTAGCTTTGAAAGTCACTAGTTCACCAATTCTTTTTTTTGTTCTTATAATGTTAATGAGGTTTAAAATTATTTCAATGGTCTAAAAATATTTATATATATTAGATTATATGTTAGTGCTGCCAACATGGTGCCTGCAATCATCGGTAATGATTACCAAATGATTGAGGCATTTCAATGGTTTTTGATGTTAAGAATTAGAACATAATATGGTTGAGGTGTTGGTTGCCACTGGTGCCGTAACCAGTGACTTTAATTTCTAAACTTTACAATTTTGTTATTATATTATAACTTAAATTTTAAATATATTGAGATATATAATTAAATATTAGGTGTATTGAATTAGTTAAATTCTACTAAAGTTATGCTAATTAAAAGAGTTAAGATTTACCTTAGGTTTGAAATTTAGGAAGTGGATTATAAAATTAGGTGAGTTTTTGGGTCTAAGATAGACATAGAATAATATGAGTGTTTATAGACTCGTTAACTTACAAATTATGCATATATACTTGATCGATTGAAAAGGTTCGGAGGCACTGAGGAAAGAAAAAGTATTGGAGAAGTAGCTTACTTGACTTCGGTTCTTCGGTGGAGGTAGGTTATGGTTTATGATAATTGATAGTGAACTCTTAATAGTGATTGATATGCATTGAATGATATTGTGAAGTTTTCTATGTACTTGATTGTGTAATTGTGTGGCTTGGTTGTGTGTTTTGTGATTGGTCTGAAATCCTGAGACCAGGAAATTTATATTCTTGAACCCTCCTTATCGAAGTGATGCCTTGAATAAAGAGGTTTGATGAAATATTATCAATGAATTGAAAGTGGTGATAATAAATGAAAATTAATTGTATAATTGGATCAGAATGTCACGTTCCGATACGGTATTCTTGGATCGGAGTGTCCCGTTCCGACATGGTATAATTAGATCGGAGTGTCACATTCCGACACGGTATTCTTGGATCGGAGTGTCACGTTCCGACATAACATAATTGAATCGGAGTGTCACGTTTTGGCACAATATTCTTGGATCAGAGTGTCACGTTCCGTCATAATATAATTGGATCGAAGTGTCACGTTCCGACATGGTATTCTTGGATCGGAGTGTCACGTTTTGACACAATAACACTAAAGGAAAAGGATATTGAATTAACTTAATATACTCAATCTCAAAGAATCCATTTCCCAAATGAGCGTGGCGTGAGAGCATGAGTCCTCATGGGTGTGCTTGATATTGTGATTGATTACGTAGTCACTTATCATGTTGTTTGTTGCTTACCATCTGTTAAGTGTCATAGTTGAGTTCATACTATTATTCACTAAATATTGATTTATACTTTGGGTTGACTGATGATACCTACTCAATACATGTTGTCCCGTACTGAGCCCTACATTTGTTTTCCTTTGTTTTCTTTTTATGGAGTGCAGCGAGTGTACTAATGACTTCAAAATGCCCTCAGCTCTAGCCAGTCTCCAGCATATCAGGTTCCAGGGTGAGCTATTCATTCAAACTGGTTGTCACGACTGGAATCTAGACCCCAGACGAGACCGGCGTCGTTGACCTCTCAGAGGTCGCAGACAAGCCTACTTACGTCATTCTTACTTTACATAGGTTAATTTTTAGCGGAAAATTTGAAACTTTTTGTTTCAAAACATTGCTTACTAAACATTTCTAATACATTCGTAATTTGTTCAATATCAACCATCTAAACATTAAGAGATAATCAAATGAAAGGAATAGTTCAATAACATAATTGTATAATTGCCAAAATGGCACCCATACATAGTCTGAATAAAATAAGAAAGAAACGCTAGTGGAACATGCTCCACTAGTTCAACTCCTAAACTAAGCTAGAACATAAACAGTAGCATCCTCGAAAGCATGAGGACCTACCAAAACCGGATGAATGCTGGACGTCCGGATAACTGCAACGATGATCCTGTAGCTCTACCGTCCACCTGTGCCTGCACCTAAAATAGTAGAGTTTGTATAGGGTTAGTACACACTTGTACTAAGTATGGGTATATGCAAGCACACACCAAGGACATGCATGAGAAAGAATAGCTCTTTCCTAACAACATGATTTTTGGAAGTCAAGTTAGTGGACTTGCCAAATTGAGATTAGGAAAGTTAGTGAACTTTCCAAATTTGGATTAGGAAAGTCAGTGAACTTTCCAAATTTGGATTAGGAAAGTCAGTGAGCTTTCCAAATATGGATTAGGAAAGTCATGCCATGAAAGTAACATGCATCATCATACTTATCACATTTGCTCACAGCACATAGCATTTACACATAGCACATATCATATAACATACAGTACATTTTACATGCAGCACATAACTTCGTTCATGTCATTCATTCATATGCCATGAGACCTTGGAATCATGGACTTGACATTAAGACATCCTAGAAATGAGGGCTCAACATATGGGACCTCAACTAGGGAGTCTTCATTAGCAAACACAGAGTCTGCTTCATTCATTCATACGTACTTCATTTCATTTCGTTCATAGTCCAGTGTAACCACCAGTTATACCTAGAATGTAGTTTAAGACTTTCATTAGTTTCGTTGTGCAATGACCAAGAATGACCTAATGTCATTACTTGAATCTAACTCACCTTTTGATTATACTATCCTAACACCTTTGGTATTCATTCATTTTATTATGTATATCATTTGAGGCTGGCCTCATTCATTCATTGGGAACTTTAACTTTAACCGACATAGATCATGTGAGCATCATGAAATCCAGTGTCTCCCCCACACCGAAAAGAGGTGGAATCACCGGCCAAAGTGATCCAATAACATGCTAGCGTACATGGGAATTTAACCCCGCCAGATCCCTATATTGGCAGTATAGGTTCGAAGACTAGGAGATATAAGGAGACCCATATCCGGCAAGCCGGACAGTCTCATCTCATGAGAGTTACGTGAACCTCCGCCCTTCCCGAAAGAAGGCATCACCGCTCATAGCTACTCTATCGGTGCTCAGTATAAAGTTCCATTACATTCATCTCATACGTCATGGAAGCTGGCTTCTAGTATGAGGACATCATAGCTCATTAGATGATTTCTCATCTCATCATTCGTATTGAGTGTGTTAAGCTCAATACTCTCATCATTAGAGTATTCATAGAGACTGGTCTCTTCATTATCGTACACTCTCATAGGTGAGTACGTATTGGTAACATTTATTTAGGCTCATTTGAGATTGCTCTCATCATTTACATTAGCCTCATATCATGTTGTCACCACATTCATCATCATTAGCATCTTTGCTTTTCATAGTTATTCACCTCTTATTACGTGAATGTTCATTTCATCATATGCCATTGCACTTGGCCATTTAGTGTGTTTCACACCCTTACTTAACCCTTCTAGGGTTTCATCATTTCATTGTTCGTTTCATCATTTCATTGCTCATCTCATCATATGCCAATGCACTTGGCCATTTAGTGTATTTACACTCATACTTAACCCTTCTAGGGTTTCATAATTTCATTACATACATCTTAGGTTCACTTACTTTGAACGTATGTTAGACTTATGTGTCTATACATACAAGCCATGAGGCTTCATTCATAGTTCGTTAAGTGATTCTAACATTCCTAAGATTATGTAGTACAAGACTTATGTATCTTGTATATATGCCAAGATCTTGATTTTGATCTAAGTAGGTGGCATTATTCTTGGATATTTTGTTCACGTATGACTTATGTATCAATACGGAAGTTTGGGCAAGGGAACCCAAGTCTTGAGTCAATTGGATTTCGTTTATATTTTTCATTGATTTTATACCAACATTCATAACATTATGACTCTAAGTTAAATCACAATATTAAGTTTGAAATATAAATTTTATACTTAGCCTTTCTCTTGAATTGGCCGATGGGTTGTGGGTTCGAGCCCCCACAACCCCATTTTTATTTTTCATTAACATGATATTCTCCCATTTTTCTTAAACCAAGAGGTTTGGGATCAAACCCCCACAGCCTCTTTTATTTTACTCTTAATTTCGCCCAAGTAAGGAGGTTGTGGGTTCGAACCCCCACAGTCTCCTTCTTTTTAATTAATTTTCGCTTAAGGGCTGTGAGGTGGTGGGTTCGAACTCCCACAGCCCCATATATATATTTTACATATTTTCTCTAAGTTAAGAGCTTGGACAGTGAGGTCGTGGGATCGAACCCCCACGGCCTCACTTATTTTTTTTAAACTTATTTTCGCCTCCTTTATTCCAGCCTTGAGGTCGTGGGTTCGATTCCCACGCCTCACATCTTTTATTTTTCTTATTTCTCCCTCTTCTTTGCTGCCCATAAGTCATGGGTTCGATCCCCTCCATCCCCATTTTTTTTATTTTTCATTTCGTGGGCAGCAGCTAAGGGGTTCGAATCCCCTTAGCCCCAACACATTTGTTTTTTTAAAATTTCTCAACCTCTTGGTCATGTGAGGTCTTGGGTTCGATTCCCCTTGACCTCACCTATTTTAATCCTTTCCAAATCCTCCAGAAACTGCCCGAAATTAACATTAAAATCTGGAAATTTGGATTACCTTTATGCAGCCTATTTTTCTCCACTCTTTAACGTTGAAACTTTATGCATTTGGAGTAGTGTTTAGTGAATCATTTAGGTGCATTTTTATGAACATATTTGGCCAAGAATTCTTCATTTAAATTCAGCCACTTTACACTTAAATGAACATCATCATCTATATAAGTTTATACACTTAAATAACACCCAAAAATCATATCAAACTTGAAGCCATGAATTAATGCCCATTTACAGTAATTTTATAATAACTTTTTTTTTCCACATACACACACCTATTTTCGGCAACAAAGCTTGTCATTCATATGATTCCAAATACATGTTCATGAAAACACATTGCAACACCTAATTCCTACCAGCAAACATACCAACCTACGAATTCGTTGGGAGCTAATGACAGGGGCATGCAACGGGGAAAACAATCCTAGTTTTGAGCCAAATAATCTGAGTCCTAGGGGTTTCTTGGGAAAGGGACCAAGAGTAAGAAGACCCATACCTTAATTTCCTTGTTCAAACACGAATTTGCTGCCCAAAAATCCTCTCCACAAATCAGTCCAAGCTTTCTCAATCGTCCACACTACTCGACAACCACCTCTCTTTGCTTTATCGTTTTGTTTACTTGTTTTTCTTAAATATTTCGTGTGAGTTCTTCAAGTGTGAAGAACTCTTGATAAATTTTCAGTTCTTCACCTTCCTTTGGCATAGAGAAAACGTGAGAGTAATTGAAAAATGAGAGAGATATCGTGAGAGAGAGTGGGAGATGGGAGATAGTGGTCTCTTAGAACTAGGATTTGTTGGTAGGACTTAGTCAACTAAATTAATAATTAATAATTAATAAAATCTCATTTCCTTTTTTCCTAAATCAGCTAATATTCATTATTTAATTAAGTTAATTCATTAAATTAAATAAAAGCAAGTTAAATCCTTGCTTCTAGTGGGGCTCGAACCCGAGTGACCCCCATTTGCTAAAATGGGTCACTTCGGGTTGCCCCACCCGAATTTCCTTACTTATTTAACTTAATTAATTAAATAATTAATTACTCAGGATAATTACAACATTAACCTTTGCCTGGAAAAGACCATTTTACCCTTGGACCCTCAAAACATAAAATTTCTTCTTTTGAGTCCGGTAAAAACTCTTTCGATTAAATCTTCATTTTCGTGAGCCTCCCATGGTTGGTTCCAATCTTTCCAAGCTCAATTAACTCCCCAAGTTAGTTGGTTTGGTCGTAGTAAGGGTTCTGAGGTCTGGTTCTACGCGTATCCATACGTGTGGACCTTGGTCTAATCGCAAGCATTCTTGAAAAACCTAAGTCTTGATCCTATTCATTTTTAGGGTTGTTACATTATCCCCCCCTTAGGAACATTCGTCCCCGAATGACACTACTCTTTACTAACAATAAGTATGTCATCTATAGAACGTACACATACGTAGGTACTTCAATACTTCCATGGGTGAATATTTGATTCACTTCTTAACATGATGGAACACCTCCTTGAAACCTACTAGTAGCTTCACATTAATAGACTAAACAATTCTTCCCTAAACTAGTCTCATCAAAGAATACAACACAAAGTCAACATAAAAATCATATAAATCAGCAACCAATATGATGAATTCAAACCTATTAACCTCATACTAGGGCATAAACACCATATACAGTCAAATATATGAAAGGCTAATTAAGGCTACGCACCCGAGGCTTCATCAGAAGTGCCTTCCCCTGCACCCCTGGACTTGAGTGCGAAGAATCGTTGCCTCTTTGGAGCCTCTTCATTCGGGCTATTAGTCTGAACTCTCTCCTTCCCTTGTTCTTGACTTCTCCTATTCGGACAATCTTTCACCATGTGGCCCGGTTTTCCACAGCTGTAACAAGCATTAGAGCCCATCATACACTCTCCTCCATGCTGTCTGCCACACTTCCTGCAAGGTTGCCTTTCTTTAGGTGTATACACTTCCTTGTTTCTCTTATCTCTGGACTCGGAATCCCTATCATAGAGACCACTGGATGAACTTGACTCCCTTTGGTGGGAGAGTCCCTTCTTAAACCTTGGCTGCTCACGGACGCCAAAGTTATTTCTGTGGCCTCCATGGCTGGGACCTGCTTGATCTTGAGGCTTAGGCCTCCTAGAATCACGAATACCTCTCTTTCTGCGGCTGTCCTCTACCTGCTGGACATGCACCATCAACCTGGAAAGATCCATGTTATCATGGAGCATTGCAGATCGACACTCCTCCTCCAGGTCTCCATTGATTCCTGTGAGAAACTTGCTCATCTCATCCCTGCTGTTAGAAACCAGGGAAGTAGCATACCTGGATGATTTCTACAAAGTTCAGTATTATCCTCATTCTTGCTATTAAATACTAGGGAAAATAACATACCTTGACAGCTTAACAAACTTCAGGGAATACTCCCTGACTGTCATAGAGCCTTGTTTGAGGTTGATGAATTCCTCAACCTTGGCCTCCTTCATCTCCCTGGGAAAGAATCTCTCCAGAAATGCTGTCTTAAACAGCTTCCATGTGACTGGTACTCCAACTAAGACACGGCTATCTTGCCACATCTTGCACCAAGTCTGTGCAACATCCTTGAGCTGATAGGAAGCCAGCTCAGCCTTCTCAATGTCAGTGGCCCCCATAGCCACCAGAATCTTATGCACCTCATCTACAAACTCTTGAGAATCCTTCGATGTCTTAACCCCTATGAAAATGGGAGGATTCATCCTCGTGAAATCCCTCAGCCTGTCAGCCATGCTACGAACCGGTGGGTTCTCCCTCTGAACATCCTGTCTGTTGACCTGGGCAGTCATAGCCTGGGCCTGCATAGTAATGGCCTGTGCCATTTGGGCCAAAGATGCCAGCACCTCAGCATCAGTCAACCCAGCTGGGTTAACTGGCATGGCCACTCCTTCAGCTGGAGCCTGGGGTAGATCCTTATTACCCCTAGCAGCTGCTCCTCCTCTCCTCTGACCAAATCCTCTCCTAGTGTTCATTCTCTGGAAAAATAAAAGGATTGATGTTAGACACGCTCATAACACCAAGAATTCAGACATTCAGAAAAGCACGATAAGATCAGAAGAAGGGAAACTTTCCTACGCATCATGCAGTCTCTAATCCAGGATAGTGGTGCACTTCACTACCATGACTTAGAAACTACTCAATGTGGTTGATGTGAACTTATTATCCTCGGAAGTAAACCTAGTGCTTTGATACCAACTTTGTCACGACTGGAATCTAAACCCCAGACGAGACCGGCGTCGTTGACCTCTCAGAGGTCGCAGACAAGCCTACTTACGTCATTCTTACTTTACATAGGTTAATTTTTAGCGGAAAATTTGAAACTTTTTGTTTCAAAACATTGCTTACTAAACATTTCTAATACATTCGTAATTTGTTCAACATCAACCATCTAAACATTAAGAGATAATCAAATGAAAGGAATAGTTCAATAACATAATTGTATAATTGCCAAAATGGCACCCATACATAGTCTGAATAAAATAAGAAAGAAACGCTAGTGGAACATGCTCCACTAGTTCAACTCCTAAACTAAGCTAGAACATAAACAGTAGCATCCTCGAAAGCATGAGGACCTACCAAAACCGGATGAATGCTGGACGTCCGGATAACTGCAACGATGATCCTGTAGCTCTACCGTCCACCTGTGCCTGCACCTAAAATAGTAGAGCTTGTATAGGGTTAGTACACACTTGTACTAAGTATGGGTATATGCAAGCGCACACCAAGGACATGCATGAGAAAGAATAGCTCTTTCCTAACAACATGATTTTTGGAAGTCAAGTCAGTGGACTTGCCAAATTGAGATTAGGAAAGTTAGTGAACTTTCCAAATTTGGATTAGGAAAGTCAGTGAACTTTCCAAATTTGGATTAGGAAAGTCAGTGAGCTTTCCAAATATGGATTAGGAAAGTCATGCCATGAAAGTAACATGCATCATCATACTTATCACATTTGCTCACAGCATATAACATTTACACATAGCACATATCATATAACATACAGTACATTTTATATGCAGCATATAACTTCGTTCATGTTATTCATTCATATGCCATGAGACCTTGGAATCATGGACTTGACATTAAGACATCCTAGAAATGGGGGCTCAACATATGGGACCTCAACTAGGGAGTCTTCATTAGCAAACACAGAGTCTGCTTCATTCATTCATACGTACTTCATTTCATTTCGTTCATAGTCCAGTGTAACCACCAGTTATACCTAGGATGTAGTTTAAGACTTTCATTAGTTTCGTTGTGCAATGACCAAGAATGACCTAATGTCATTACTTGAATCTAACTCACCTTTTGATTATACTATCCTACCACCTTTGGTATTCATTCATTTCATTATGTACATCATTTGAGGCTGGCCTCATTCATTCATTGGGAACTTTAACTTTAACCGACATAGATCATGTGAGCATCATGAAATCCAGTGTCTCCCCCACACCTAAAAGAGGTGGAATCACCGGCCAAAGTGATCCAATAACATGCTAGCGTACATGGGAATTTAACCCCGCCAGATCCCTATATTGGTAGTATAGGTTCGAAGACTAGGAGATATAAGGAGACCCATACCCGGCAAGCCGGACAGTCTCATCTCATGAGAGTTACGTGAACCTCCGCCCTTCCCGAAAGAAGGCATCACCGCTCATAGCTAGTCTATCGGTGCTCAGTATAAAGTTCCATTACATTCATCTCATACGTCATGAAAGCTGGCTTCTAGTATGAGGACATCATAGCTCATTAGATGATTTCTCATCTCATCATTCTTATTGAGTGTGTTAAGCTCAATACTCTCATCATTAGAGTGTTCATAGAGACTGGTCTCTTCAATATCTTACACTCTCATAGGTGAGTACGTATTGGTAACATTTATTTAGGCTCATTTGAGATTGCTCTCATCATTTACATTAGCCTCATATCATGTTGTCACCATATTCATCATCATTAGCATCTTTGCTTTTCATAGTTATTCACCTCTTATTACGTGAATGTTCATTTCATCATATGCCATTGCACTTGGCCATTTAGTGTGTTTCACACCCTTACTTAACCCTTCTAGGGTTTCATCATTTCATTGTTCGTTTCATCATTTCATTGCTCATCTCATCATATGCCAATGCACTTGGCCATTTAGTGTATTTACACTCATACTTAACCCTTCTAGGGTTTACATCTTAGGTTCACTTACTTTGAACGTATGTTAGACTTATGTGTCTATACATACAAGCCATGAGGCTTCATTCATTGTTCGTTAAGTGATTCTAACATTCCTAAGATTATGTAGTACAAGACTTATGTATCTTGTATATATGCCAAGATCTTGATTTTGATCTAAGTAGGTGGCATTATTCTTGGATATTTTGTTCACGTATGACTTATGTATCAATACGGAAGTTTGGGCAAGGGAACCCAAGTCTTGAGTCAATTGGATATCGTTTATATTTTTCATTGATTTTATACCAACATTCATAACATTATGACTCTAAGTTAAATCACAATATTAAGTTTGAAATATAAATTTTATACTTAGCCTTTCTCTTGAATTGGCCGATGGGTTGTGGGTTCGAGCCCCCACAACCCCATTTTCATTTTTCATTAACATGATATTCTCCCATTTTTCTTAAACTAAGAGGTTGTGGGATCAAACCCCCACAGCCTCTTTTATTTTACTCTTAATTTCGCCCAAGTAAGGAGGTTGTGGGTTCGAACCCCCACAGTCTCCTTCTTTTTAATTAATTTTCGCTTAAGGGCTGTGAGGTGGTGGGTTCGAACCCCCACAACCCCATATATATATTTTACATATTTTCTCTAAGTTAAGAGCATGGACAGTGAGGTCGTGGGATCGAACCCCCACGGCCTCACTTATTTTTTTTAAACTTATTTTCGCCTCCTTTATTCCAGCCTTGAGGTCGTGGGTTCGATTCCCACGCCTCACATCTTTTATTTTTCTTATTTCTCCCTCTTCTTTGCTGCCCATAAGTCATGGGTTCGATCCCCCCCATCCCCATTTTTTTTATTTTTCATTTCGTGGGCAGCAGCTAAGGGGTTCGAATCCCCTTAGCCCCAACACATTTGTTTTTTTAAAATTTCTCAACCTCTTGGTCATGTGAGGTCTTGGGTTCGATTCCCCTTGACCTCACCTATTTTAATCCCTTCCAAATCCTCCAGAAACTGCCCGAAATTAACATTAAAATCTGGAAATTTGGATTACCTTTATGCAGCCTATTTTTCTCCACTCTTTAACGTTGAAACTTTATGCATTTGGAGTAGTGTTTAGTGAATCATTTAGGTGCATTTTTATGAACATATTTGGCCAAGAATTCTTCATTTAAATTCAGCCACTTTACACTTAAATGAACATCATCATCTATATAAGTTTATACACTTAAATAACACCCAAAATCATATCAAACTTGAAGCCATGAATTAATGCCCATTTACAGTAAGTTTATAATAACTTTTTTTTCCAACATACACACACCTATTTTCGGCAACAAAGCTTGTCATTCATATGATTCCAAATACATGTTCATGAAAACACATTGCAACACCTAATTCCTACCAGCAAACATACCAACCTACGAATTCGTTGGGAGCTAATGACAGGGGCATGCAACGGGGAAAACAATCCTAGTTTTGAGCCAAATAATCTGAGTCCTAGGGGTCTCTTGGGAAAGGGACCAAGAGTAAGAAGACCGATACCTTAATTTCCTTGTTCAAACACGAATTTGCTGCCCAAAAATCCTCTCCACAAATCAGTCCAAGCTTTCTCAATCGTTCACACTACTCGACAACCACCTCTCTTTGCTTTATCGTTTTGTTTACTTGTTTTTCTTAAAAATTTCGTGTGAGTTCTTCAAGTGTGAAGAACTCTTGATAAATTTTCAGTTCTTCACCTTCCTTTGGCATAGAGAAAACGTGAGAGTAATTGAAAAATGAGAGAGATATCGTGAGAGAGAGTGGGAGATGGGAGATAGTGGTCTCTTAGAACTAGGACTTGTTGGTAGGACTTAGTCAACTAAATTAATAGTTAATAATTAATAAAATCTGATTTCCTTTTTTCCTAAATCAGCTAATATTCATTATTTAATTAAGTTAATTCATTAAATTAAATAAAAGCAAGTTAAATCCTTGCTTCTAGTGGGGCTCGAACCCGAGTGACCCCCATTTGCGAAAATGGGTCACTTCGGGTTGCCCCACCCGAATTTCCTTACTTATTTAACTTAATTAATTAAATAATTAATTACTCAGGGTAATTACAATATTACCCTTGGCCTGGAAAAGACCATTTTACCCTTGGACCCTCAAAACTTAAAATTTCTTCTTTTGAGTCCGGTAAAAACTCTTTTGATTAAATCTTCATTTTCGTGAGCCTCCCATGGTTGGTTCCAACCTTTCCAAGCTCAATTAACTCTCCAAGTTAGTTGGCTTGGTCGTAGTAAGGGTTCTGAGGTCTGGTTCTACGCGTATCCATACGTGTGGACCTTGGTCTAATCGCAAGCATTGTTGAAAAACCTAAGTCTTGATCCTATTCATTTTTAGGGTTGTTACACTGGTGTTGGATTCTCTTGGCCATGACCTGATGTCCTTAGTTTTCGGACAAAAACTATTTTAATTAATTATTTTTGCATCTTTAATGCTCTTAGACTTAGTATTTGAAAATTAGATGTCCTTGATGTGATGACTTTCAGATTTTGAGAAATGATGCTTTAATAAGTTTTGGAGCTTTCGCATCATTTTTGTTATCCGTAGTTGAATTATTGACATATGTTGAGGTTTGAATTTTTTGATTCGTCCACTTAGGAGGTTAAGTGTGGTGCCACTCACGACTTTTCTCGATTTTGGGTCGTGACACTATGTATGACTTAAATTAATTTTTTGGATATTAGATTATTTAGCTTAAATAAAAATATTATTTACTGTCATTTTTTAATTTATTTAAATATATTTAAAATTATTCTATTTTTTTAGTGTATGACTTCTTATACATTTTGTTTCATTCTTTCAATATATTTTTTTTTTTTAATTTTTCTTTATTTTTTATTGTTACGTTCCTTTTACTTCTTTTGCCTTACTCTTTTTTAAAAAATTCTATTCCTATTTTTTCAAGAAACAAAATATCATTATACTTTTAACACTATGTACTTTGTTGTTTCTTTTAATTTAATATCTTTTATTTTCATTTTTATTGCTGTACATTTTTCCTTCTTTTATATTTTCCTAAACGCTATGTTTTATTCTGTTCCTAATTCAAATTTTCAAGTTTATTATTTTTATTTTTGTTAGCACCCAAAAGGTCAAGACAACACACATATTATAGCATAAAACATAACTTAATACTTTTCTAAACACGATCAAATAAAGAAGTCATTCAAATGAGTTGGACACGAACATAAAAACTTTGATAATTAGTTAAGGAAAAAGAACGAGAAATGGAATATTAAGCATGTGAGAAACGCTCACAATGTCGTGTAGCATTTTCGAATATATTTCAGTACACAACATTAGTAATATTAACAGATTAAACACATACAAAATCTGAACAACTTCAATATACTGGAATTAATTCTTGTACAATCATGACAAAAACTCATACAAAATAAAATAAAATTAAGTATTACCTCTTGTGAAAATTATTTCACTAGAATTTTGTTTTTATGAATCACAGACTTGGACCACGAATAAAACCTCGAACTCAACTATTATTGGATTGTATTATTTTCTTTGCATGTTTTTTTTTATGTTGTTGCTGATTTTTTTTCCTTTCTCATTTTTCTGCTCATTTTTTTTTTAATCGTTCTTTCTCTCTCTTTTTTTTCTTCTAGTAGTGTAGTGGTATTCTCTATATGGTGTGTGTGTGTTGTGTATGTATAAAAATGGGCGGGAAGTATATTGGGTGAGTGGGTAGTGTGGTTGAGATGTGGGTGAGGAAATGGGGTAAGGGTAGAGGTAGGTTATTATAATATAATGTAATAATTAAAAATATTAACTATTTTTTTAAAAATTAATATAAATATAAGAAAGTTAAATAACAAATTCTTAAAAATATAATTAAGAAACATTAATTTATTTATTAAATCTGAATATAAATTTTTGTAATTTTTCATTTTTTTTAAACAATTAAAAATAAAATTTATTTTTGTTGTTTTTAAGTCTTTTTAAAAATAAACTTTAAAAAATAACAAAATATTTATAAAAAGGATTTAAGCTCTACAAAGGGTATAAGTCTACAAAGGGTATAAAACTTAAATTCGATAAAAAATTACGTGTCTACAAAGTTTCTGTAAAAAGCGGCACTAAAGGGTGCTTGGCTCCAATCAATCTTGACTAATCCCCACTTGTAATTCATATATTCTTTAATGAGCGTTTCATCTACATAGAATCCGTTCAATCAAAAAATTAAAAAAACTCAAATCAAGATTTTATTAAAAAATGACAAATTTTGAAGAAAGATTGAATCTTTAATTACTTACATGATGCGGTGTGGATTCTTTAAAGTGATGGAATATAAAAAGTGAAATTGTAATACGTTTTAGAGAAAAAAAGAGGGGGAGAAGAAGAAGATGTTTTGAACATGGGTGAAAAGTTTTGTTTAATAGGTGGACAATTATAATTTTGGGCATGAGTATGAAAGATGGGGGAGAAGAAGAAGATATTATGAATGATAGCCATAGAGAGGTGTAACCTAATCAATTTTATATCTAGTTTATCTCTCTCTCTATATATATGTATCTAAATTTTATAGGAAATGTTTTTCTTATCAAATTTGAAAAGTGTTTTTCAAAACTTTTTACTTAATTAATTGTGATTATTATTATTTTTTTAAAAAAATATAATCTTCATTTTTAAAATTTAAATAAGACATACAATTATTATCTAAATGTATACTTGACGAAATAGAAAGAAAGGATAATAGATTGAGAAATTAGATCCCATTCAAAACATATTTACTTTTTAGTCAATATTTTTAGAAAAAAGATGTCAAAAGTTGACATATTAAACCAATCAATAAAACAGAAAAAATAATAACAAAAAGGAAAGCGATGGACATATTAAGGAGACCGCTGTTAATTTTGTATGTTAATGACTATTCAAGGTTGCAAAGAAAATGGAGATGTTTGGATACTTTTTTTAAAAATGATTGACATTACAATATCAACAATTTAATAATCATCTACCTTCACAATACTAAAATATTATGTATTTTGTAAAAAAGAAAAAACACTCTACGCACATGAATTAACATATGTTTCACAATAAAAGTAAAATGTTACATTCACTCGGTGGCAAATACTTATAAGCAAACTTGAAAAGATGAGATGTATTGGAAGAGATTGTTACTCCCTTAATTAAATGTCTCGTCAAATCTTGAGTATAAAAAAATTCCATAGTAGGAAGTGCTCCCTCCAAATGAAGCCTTGCGCACTGTGAATTCATATATAATTAGCCCGTAATGTGGACACCAAATACAATATAGAAAACTAAAAAATATATAAATTATAAGAATGATATGTAACTTTGCATCATAACCAAAGTTCAGACGTTGTTCTCACCTTAACAATGTTCCATAATAATTGATATAATTTTCATAGGAAGATCTTTTCAAATCATTTTGAACTTCCTGCCAAATTAGACAATATAAAATTATACATCTTTTCCATTAAATTTAAAATAGTATTATTAAATCATCAAATCAAATCCAAAAAAATTTATAAAGAGAACGAAAAGATTAATGGAAAATTTTCTATTAACTATTAAAATAGTATTAGCAAATCATCAAATCAAATGCAAAGAAAATTATAAAGAGAATGAAAAGACTAATGGAAAATTAAATAGTAAAATACGAATTTATAAGGCATTAATATTTTAGATGTTGAAAAGCATTGATTCTGAATTTTAAATTGTAAATGTTGTCACCAATTATGCCTTAATTTAAGAAAACGATTAAGAACTACTAATTAAAATTAAAAATTGGAATTCTAAACGTTCACTTTCTCAAAATTTAATTAATTAAAACCAATTATTTAAGGAAACGGTTAAGAGCTACTAACTAAAATTAAAAATTGAAATTCTGCTAGTTAAAATTAAAAATTGAAATTTTCAACGTTCTCTTTCTCAAAATTTAATTAATTAAAATCCATTAATTATTATTATAGCCTTAAATTGAGGAAATTAAACGTAACTAATTAAAATCAATTTACGTAAAATAGGAAAAAAATCCTCCAAAAATGAGAAATAAATAAATTGGCTTCCTGATCATTGAGACATGCCATATTAGCAAGCTGAACAACTTTATATAGATATATAGATTGGGTATTTTTTTAATTTTAACTTTATACTTTTAAAATTCATTAAAAGAAAATTAGTAAAGAGCAATTCATTAGGAACTAACACATCCAATTTATTTAAACAATTAAACAAGAGAAATCAATACAAAAAAATTAACGTAAATAAATTTAAGTTGTTGACGTGTATCTATATTTATTTTTAAAATGTTTATTTAAATAATTAAATGGTTATATGATATTTAACTATTATTTATTTAAATTATAAAAAAATTATGGCGTTCACATTGGCGTTTTTTTTTTAATTTAAAGGTGATAAACAAATAAATTTAACACTTGTAGGAGATAATATTGACCATGTAGTTGTTAATTTGCTATAAAATCGGGTAAATAAAAGAAGGGAAACTTTCACATATAGCCACTTAAAAATAATTAATTAAGCAAAAAAAAACTTTAAGAAAAATATATATATATATTTTTAATAGAGTTCATAACTCAAAATCATGTATTCATATATATAATCAACTGAAATAATATAGTAGTGAAAAAAGTTGCACTCAAACAACAATTGAATGGGAAAAGAACACCAGCAATTGCGATAAGAAACTGTCAAAAATAGAAAAACTAAAGAATCCATCAAAAGAAGAGGGAACAAATAATATCCACCAAACAAAGATTGTGAATAAAGATTAATTGAGAAAGAATTTTGAGAAATAAGCTCAACAAAAATCCAAACCTAATAACAGAATGTTGGGAAAGCCAAGCACAAAATATATATGTGCACGACAAAGGCGATAGCGGAAGAAATCCAAGTTAAAACTTTTCCTTCTATTTGAACCAAGAGAAGACAAAATAATGCAAGAATAAAATAGTTTGGGGCAGCAAACCAACCAACCAAGCAAGATAAATAAATCAACACAAGAGACGCCAAATTTAAAGTGGAAAACCTCTTCTGTGTGAAGAATAAAAACCACAAGACCAAAGCTCTACTATAATAAACAAGAGTTACAAAAGTGTCCTCCAAAATGGTCACCAACAAAGTGCCAAACAATGAGCAACACAACTACAAGATAACACCAAAAACTAGAGGAATAGGAGAAACAAAAATACCAAACCGCGGCTACTGTTCACAAGCTAAAATCTGGAGCTAAAGGACTCCAAATCACCCTGTCTCAGTTCTCAATCAAAGATTAAGTTTAAAGAAACACACTGTCCAAAAATCAGATCAATCGGACAAGAAACGAAGCGGGAATCGTGATTTGAAATTGGTTGCTATGACTTGTGCGAAAATCTGCACTTTCTCACTTTTCTCTCTATATTGGTTGCTCTCAACTCTTGTGATTCTCTTCAAAATAAGACCTAAAATAAAGTCCTACTTATGCACCATAATATTGGGCTTATGGGCAAAAGTGATCTTGTCAAATTTGGGCTAATTTTATCCACAAAGGAAAAAATGGAAGACCCAAAACCTTGGACTTTAATTCATCCACATAGGAAGGGAAAAGGTCCAAACCCAACAATTCTTCCTCTACCGACTATGTGGAGGAAATCGCCATCCCGGAGATCATGCAAACATCCTCAAACTTTCCTCTTGGCAAAGCTTTAGTCATCATGTCGGAACCATTATCTTTGGTATGGATTTTCTCAAGTTCAAGCAACTTAGTATCCAACACATCTCGAATCCAATGATACCTCACATCAATGTGTTTAGACCTACCATGAAATGTAGAATTCTTGCCAAGATGAATAACACTTTGATTGTCGCAATAAAGCACATACCTCTCTTGAGCACAACCAAGTTCCCCCAAGAATCTCTTCATCCAGATCAATTCTTTGTAAGTTTCAACAGCTGCAATAAGCTCAGCCTCTGTAATAGATAATTAACACATTTTTGCAATCTAGATTGCCAAGACAGCTTCCCCTGCAAAAATAATCAAGTAGCCTGAAGTAGACTTACGAGTATCAACATCACCAGCCATGTCTGAATCAATATAACTATAAAGAATAGGTTTCCCTATCCCAAAACACAAAATCAGACTAGAAGTGCCACAAGATATCTCATAATCCATTTTACAGCATTCCAATGCTCTCTTCCCAGATTAGAAAGAAAACGACTAACAATAGCATAAGAAATATCAGGTCTTGTACACACAATTGCATACATCAAACTACCAACAACTGAAGCATAAGGAACTTGCTTCATATCTTCCTTCTCACCATCACTGTAAGGACAATGACAAGTACTCAATTTGAAGTGCATAGCTAAAAGTGTACTGACAACCTTAGTTTTGTCCATGTTAAATCTACGAAGTACTTTCTGAATGTACTTCTCTTGTGAGAACCACGATTACTAGGCATCTCTATCACGAACAATCTGCATGCCAAGAATCTACCTTGCTGGTCCCAAGTCTTTCATAGCAAAAGACTTATTCAATTCTTGCTTCAACTCTTTAATCCTGCAAGCATTTTGACCAACAACAAGCATGTCATCAACATAAAGCAAAACGTTAAATAAAGTCATCATCAGAGAATTTTTGCACAAAAACACAATGGTCTGAAGAAGTCTTCTTGAAGCCCTGTTAACTCATAAAAGAACCAAACTTCCTGTACCACTGCCTGGAAGCTTGTTTTAGACCATACAAGCTCTTCTTCAATTTGCAAACATAATTCTCTTTTTCCTTGACTTCAAAGCCTTTGGGATGCTCCATATAAATTTCTTCATCCAAGTCACCATGGAGAAAAGCAGTTTTAACATCCATCTATTCAACCTCCAAGTACAGACTAGCAGCCAAGACTAGAACAACACGGATGGATGACATCTTCACAACTGGAGAAAATATCTCATCAAAATCAACTCCTTTTTTCTGGTTAAAGCCCTTCACAACTAATCTAGCTTTTTATCGTGGAATCGGATTACCATCTTCATATTTCACCCTAAAAACCCACCTGTTCTTCAAAGCTTTTCGATCTTTAGGTAACACAATCAAATCAAAGGTATAATTATCGTGTAGAGATTTCATTTCATCCTCCAGAGCATCAAACCACATTTCTTTTTTTTCACATTCCATGACCTCATCAAGACTCTCTGGTTCTCCCCCGTCAGTCAAGAGTACATACTCATTGGGAGAGTAATGAGATGAAGGTATTTATCTCTAGTAGATCTTTTGAGAGAACTCTCGGGAGCATTAATTATAGTTGGTTTCTCACCAACTACATCGTCTTGCACTGGAGCATCAACGACATCCTGGTCATTTTGAATATGATCACCATCTTCAATATCAAAATAAAAATTTTCACCTGGTAGAATAGTCAGAGAAACTGGATCAACATTAAGTAGGCTCTCGTTAGTCTGAGAAAGAACTTTCTCAGCTTTGTCAAGATCTTCAAGTGTTTGGTCTTCAAAGAACATAACATCACGACTTCTAACAAGTTTCTTCTCAACTGGATCAAAGAAACGATAGCCAAATTCATCTTGGCCATAACCAACAAAAATACATTGCCTATTTTTAATATCCAACTTTGACCTCTCATCCTTAGGAACATGCACAAAGTCTTTACACACAAAAACTTTAAGATGATCATAAGAAACATCCTTACCAGACCAAACTCTTTCAGGGACATCACCATTCAAAGCAACAACATGAGATAAATTGATAACATAAGCAATTAAGTGCTTCTGCCCAACGGAAAGTGGCAGCTTAGCATCTGAAAGCATACATCTAACCCTCTCAACAAGAGTTCTATTCATCCTATCTGCTACACTATTTAGCTGAGGAGTCTTCGAAGGAGTTTTCTGATGTCGAATACCCTGCTCTCTGCAATACTTGTCAAAAGGACCAATATACTTACAACTATTATCAGAATGGATGCATTTCAATTTCTTCCATGTCTGTCTTTCAACCAAAGCCTGAAAATTCTTGACTACATCAAGAACCTGATCCTTGGACTTCAAAGAAAATCCCCAGAGTTTGCGCGAATGATCATCAAAAAAAGTCACAAATAAAGTGCACCACCATGAGAGCTTACCTTAAAAGGACCACACAAATCATAATGTACCAACTCTAGCAAATCAAGCTTTCATAAAGGTTGAAGGTTGATGACTCTGAAAAGAAACTCTTTCTGTTTGTCGGCTAAACAATGAACACACTTGTTCAAATTTGCTTGCTTCACTCCAGAAAGCAAATTTTTCTTAGGCAAATTGTCCATCCCCTTTTCGCTCATATGACTCAGTCTTCTATGCCATAATAATGATGAAGTATCATTTTCCACCACATTTACTAAGCCTATGAGAATGGAGCCCTGAAAAATATACAAGTTAGACAACTTGTCACCACAGGCTACCACCATCGAACCTCTTGTAAGTTTTCACTGGCTAGCACCAAGGGTATTAACATAATCCTCATTATCAAGGTATCCAACAGAAATCAAATTCAAGCGAATATGGAGCATGCTTGACATTATTGATAATTAGTTTGGAACCATTATTACTTTCAAAACAGACAGTCCCAATACCAAGAACCTCAACCTCATGATTGTTACCCATTTTCAACATCCCAAAATTACCTGCAGTATAAGAAGAAAATAATTCTTTCCTGGGCGTGACATGAGAAGTAGCACCAGAATCCACAAACCAGCTAGACTCATCACGAACAATATTAAAGACATTTTTGTCACAATAAATAAGAAGGTCATCGTTAGCAACAACTGCAACACGATTTTTATTGTCGCCTTCTTTCTGTTGTTGTTTCATATTTCTCTTGTACTTGATTTTTTTTTATATGTCCATTCTTGTGGCAAGTCACATGTAACATTCTTGAATCTAGACTTTGACTTTCCTCTACTTTTATCTGTGTCATTCTGACCTCTAAACTTGCTTTTCCCCTGTCTTCAGTAACCAAAACATCGGAGTGTGAAGTAGAAGATGATGAGCCTTGAGATCTTCTTCTTATCTCTTCATTCAATACACCACTCTTAGCATATTTCATGGTCACAACACCACTGGGAGCAGAATTAGTCAAAGAAACTCGAAGAGTTTCAAAAGAGTCTGGCAGATTATTAAGAAGTCTTAGTCCTTGTATTTCTTCATAGAATTTTACACCCATTTCGGACAGCTGATCAAGAACACCCTGAAAATCATTAATATGATCAGAAATAGGGATGCCCTCTTTATATCTGATATTCATCAATTGTTTCAAAAAAACAATTTATTGTTGCCAGTCTTCGAAGCATATAGTGTCTCGAGCTTGTCCCACAAACTTCTGGCATGTATCTCATTCACAATGTGATTTCTAACATTATCTTCAACCCATTGTCTAATATATCCACGAACCTTTAAATTCTCAAATTCCCAATCCCTCATCATTCATAGGTTTATTAGAAGCAAACACACGTAGATGCATTTTCTTGACAAATAGAAGATCGTTCATCTTGCCTTTCCAAGTATGATAATTACTACCATTCAAGCAAACCATCTTGCTCATATTTGACTCAATCATTCAAGTAGATATCTACGACAACTCAATGTTCTGATACCACTTTGTTGGAAAAGGCAAGCACACAATAGATATGTGTACGACAAAGGCAATATCGGAAGAAATCCAAGTCAAAACTTTCCCCCAAGAGAAGACAAAATAATGCAAGAATAAAATAGTTTGGGGCAGCAAACAAACCAACCAAGCAAGAAAAATAAATCAACACAAGAGACGCCAAATTTAACGTGGAAAACCTCTTTGGTGTGAAGAGTAAAAACCACAAGACCAAAGCTTCACTATAATCAACAAGAGTTATAAAAGTGTCCTCCAAAATGGTCACCAAAAAGTGCCAAACAATGAGCAACACAACTACAAGATAACACCAAAAACTAGAGGAATAAGAGAAACAAAAACACCAAACCACAGCTATTATTCACGAGCTAAAATCTGAAACTACAGGACTCCAAATCACCCTCTCTTAGTTCCCAATCAAAGATTAAGTTTAAAGGAACACACTATCCAAAAATCAGCTCAATCGGACAAGAAATGAAGCGGGAATCGTGATTTGAAATTGGTTGTTATGGCCTGTGCGAAAATCTGCACTTTCTCACTTTTTTATCTATATTTTGGCTGCTCTCAAATCTTGTGATTCTCTTCAAAATAAGACATAAAACAAACTCTTACTTATGCACCATAATATTGGGCTTATGTGCAAAAGTGGACTTATCAAATTTGAGCTAATTTTATCCACAAAGAAAAGGATGGAGAACCCAAAACCTTGGACTTTAATTCATCCGTATAGAAAGAGAAAAAAGCCCAAACCCAACACAAAAGTTTAGATGAAGATGAAGCCGGCAATTGGCATGCATGGCATCAACTAACCTTTTTCACATCATCTTCTACCAACTGCATTCTCCATCTTTGTTGCTAAGAAGTATGAAATTATAAGTTGATGGGTCGTAATGATGTATATGTTATCTAATTCTTATTTTTTAATTCATCAACAATTCTCAAAAATTTCTTAATATAGTTGGCTAATAAATTTCTTAATGTCAGACAGAGGAAAAAGAACAACTGATGCAGAGGCTTTAAGGTGGAAATGACACGTAGCATAAGATAATGTTACCAAAATAACCTTAGTATGAAATTTATTGCCAATTAACTGACATGTCGATACCCTACTTATATTGACTCTTTTAATATAGTTAAAAACAAAATACTTCGTTACCACTTACATACCAACATTATAATACTAATTTGTGCTAATAGCCTAATATATCCTAGAATCACCACCGAATAAGAGGAATATATGCATGTACAATTTACCTGATGTAGTTCTCTTTGCGAATACGGTGTTGAGGTTACACATGAGTACTACGATGAAAAATAATAATTATAAATTCCTACTGATATATTTTAATATATGGACCAAGTAAAATAGGATAAATGTTGGACTTGACCCATTAATCACCAATTAAATTAAATATGTGAAAGAATATTCATAAATTAAATAACTTTAGTTAAGCGAATAGTTTAATATACTTGTGAAAGAGTCTTTTATGATTGTCTAGTGCTCAAAATGACTTAACAGGTCGTTACATCATCTACCACTAAAACAAACGTTCGTCCTCAAACGGTAAAAGAGCGAAAAGTTCTTGGACATTCAAAAACACTCGGATATACCTTTGAATTTTCCTATCCAAGATGGTTAAATGCTCCTTCCTAAAGTAAAACTCTAATCAAGTAACACTGAATCTCATTGAATCCCACCATCCTAAATGAAGCTTCTTCAACATTAAATTATGAAATATAATCTAAATATCTAATAAACCAAATGACAAATAAAACTTGTAGTACGTTGATCAATCTCGACAGGAACAATATACTTTAGGCTTTACTTGTTCTCTTCTTTTTTTCAAATATCATCACACTCTGCATAAGTTTAGTCTTTAATAGAACCCGCTCTCCAATTATTAACTCTAAATTATGAATCTTTCGATCTACAACTCTATTGCCTACTCTAGGCCATGAGAAACCTATCCTAAATCAACTTGACCCTATCCAAGGACTCTCTCAATAGATTTGTACCCCACGACCTAACCTCAAATGCATAGGATCAACCAATCAAATATCAACACCTTCTACCATTCAAAGACTTGAATGATGTCATCTCAATGGGCAAATGCTAGCTCTTATTATATGCAAACTCCTCTAAATATAAAAACTAGCAATAAAATCCACTCTAGTGTCGAACTTCTTCTACACAGACAATTAGAAATGAAATGTAAATTGTGTGCCATGATATGAAATGTAGAAATGGAAGCCCCATTCAAGTGAACTATCTCCCCGATGTAGATCCTGACTAATTTCTCTGATTTATAAGTTGTCTGAAATATGAGGACTTGTTCAATCGCCCCACTATGGTCCATATATCATCAAACTTACCAAGGTATGTAGAAATCATACTATAAAATGCATAACAATCTGCTCCAACTTCAACTCTAGTATAAGCATTATATAGGTCATACCTCTTGAATTCTGATGTTCATACCTTACTTGCTAAAATTTACGATGTCTCTCTTAATAGGACACCGCCAACAATGTTACTTCAAGTCACGATACATCTAAGTAACCTCAGGATAAATAGAATACTTCAAAGTATGGATCTCTTCCATGACCAATCTAGTCAACTAACCTATCCAAAGAACAGAAATAAGATCATTTGTCCTCGAAACTCCTCACCATCATGAATGTCCTCACTAGTTTTTCCTTGCAACACCTTGTCTCGAATCATATACAATGTTTCATCATCAAGTTGTCGAACCCAGATATGCTCCAATAAGAACTTCCTCACCACTCTAAAAGACAACTTCTATCAGATTTTAAAGTATCAAGTCATACAAAGTTACTGACTAAGGACTGGACATCCATAGCTAAGGGACACTCTCCCACACGTACCAAAGTTGGATCACCTATACTCACTGTCTTTCAACCTAAGGCATCTACTACCACATTCACTTTGCCAAAACGATAAACAATAGTCATTCCATCGTCCTTGAGAAACTCTAACCATCTCCATTGTCTTAAATTTAGATTCCTCTTATTAAATATTATACTAAAACACCTCACAATACACACTATAAATATAATGCCTCTACAATTTTAATGCAAGCACCACCCAAACATACCTATTGTTCGGGACCTAAAATAAGATCTTGCAGACATCCGAATTCGATCTCCACCCTTCAAATCAACCACCAAGATGTAAGGAACCCTCAGTTCAAATTTTAGTCCGATCCAACGGTTAGTTAATCGAGAAACATGATCTGAAGGTTGTTGGTAAGGTCTGCAGCAAAATAAATCTTTTTTTTCTCTCTTCTCTCTTGTTGAAAGCTCTCTCAAAACCTCTCTTATGTCCTAATGTCCTTCAAGAAAATACTAATGAGTAATTCAATTTTTCTCTTAATACGATCCTCTATTATAGAGTTGTGCTTTTCCTTACAAAGTCAAAATCAACTACAAATAAGATTACAATTTCAATCTTTTTCCTAATAGAATTGAAAACCAAATAAAGATATTAATTTCAATCCCTTTTCAAGTAGGATTAGGCCATGGCCCTTTGGCGGGAACATGGGCAATAGCCTAACATTGAGTTTAGAAAGCTCACCTCACACACATCAAACCATTGGAAAGCCACTTAATTCTATGTTAATCGAGTCAATGCAGGTGCAATGAATGAGAGCACCATCGATACTAACCAAACAGACCTAAGAACTCTAAATATCGTAACTAATATAGATCAGACCCAATTTAAAACTGCCTCAATTCTCTTGGAATCCCCCATAATACATTTTTTGATCACTACACATTTCAACTATGCCACCAAATTAATTGAAACCCACAATTAAAAAAAACATGAATAGAGCTTAATTTTCTTCCGGTTTTAAAGAACCATCCTCAATTAATGCTTGTGATCCTTCCTACTATGGGACTATACCAATATATCCTCGATGAAAATAATAACAAAGGAATCCCAATATGATAGAAACACCAAATAAAAATATACCTGATCCAACAAAATTTATTACTCAACAAATCTTGTTACGTTTCTTTCAAATTCACCGGAGTATTCCTATAAGAAATAATAGAATTAGGCCTAGTGTTTGATATCAAACTCACATAGAATACCCTTAAAAAAAACTCTTTCACCATTGGAATTGGCTCTAAAGGAGACATAATATCACTAGTATCACAAACATAAGACGAATAGGTGAAGCAACACTTGTTCCCACACATTAAAATTTTAGAGTCAAAAATACCTTTCTTGAATTGGTACTGAGACTATCCTGCCACTTAAATTTTTAGATATCAGACATATTTGAAGTTAGTATGTAACTGTATGATGTAGAGAAATTTACTCCATTTTCGATATGTTATTGAAGTCTACCACATTCAAATTAGTTAAGTCTGTCCACGTGTCATGTACTACCAAGTCAACAACATAAGATCGATGTAATCGATCTACCACTAAGAATCATCTACAGGTTAAGAGCTTCAAAACATATTCAAATCTAAATAAGGTATGTACATATGAAGTAGATATACACTCGAAATAAAATCATAGTCAATCGAGAGCATATCAAATAATACTTTGAACAATCTTGATTATTTCAATACAAATAGTTATTTACGAAGGTAATATTTACAATCACTGCTATATTGGTCTATGATCTATTTAGTGATTCATAACTACTATGCATACATCTCAATAGGTGTCCTTATGTAGCTTCATACAACTATCCATTCCAAAATCCTTTAACTGAAGAATCTTTCTCCCCTCTTATTTCAATTATTGTTCTAACCCTCAATTCAATATTTGGAAAGCTCCTCACAATATGAGTTTATTAATATCTATCATTATCCTCCACATTAAATGTTCTTACTGATTGATATTTAATTTAGCCTTTATAATCTCCTGATGTATTAGACTTGACACAACTCATGGCTTCTATCAAACGAATATCAATATGGTCATTGTGCCATCCAACTTAAAATATTTAAATTATTTTCAATATACCTCCACTACAAAGAATAAAAAAAAAATCCATCATACAAATTTATAACAAGTCTTACCCTCTCAAACATTATTAGAAGTGATCACATTTTATGTCCTTGTCCTAACTCAACTTCTACACATAGCCTTACTATTATCATTATCCTCTTATTTGATCAACTGATATTTCTAATCTTACACTTGTCTTAAATATATCAACATTATATCATTTCATTACTGAATTATTTATCAACCGTAAACACGGGTTATTAGAGTGTCCAAATAAATTCAAACAAAATTCAAGTATCCTTGTGTAAATCACACCTTAAGCAAATCGTTCTTACTAATTTCCAACCTTGTCAAATTCATTATTTATAATCGAAAAGCTCATTACTAAGATATTTTGCTGACCAGTAACATCTGTATTAAATCGCACAATGACATTCTCTTTCATTGAGATAAAATCTGAGAATGTTCCCTCACCATTGGTGAGAGAATGGAATAAAGTTTTGACCTTAAACAAAATCACATACGCACGATAATGAATAAAAGAATAAAAATTTCCTAAAGTCCTTTAGCCTCTCGAAGATAAGTAACGGAGGTCTCCGTACCGACTCACAAGACTCTACTAGACTCAACTCTTGTACTCATGAGACCGATGAACCTAGGGCTCTGATACCGATTTGTCACGACCCAAATCACAAGTCGTGATGGCACCTATGTTTCCAACAGATAGGTAATCCAACCCCATACCTTTACCTATTGAAATGAATATTTAAAGTAGAAAGATATGCGAAAATACAATATCCAAACACTAACTCATTGACAAGAATTTAATGCGAAAATATAAAAATAATCACCCCAAGATTCAGTGTCATAAGTACAAGAGCTTCTGCAATAGGATACAAGTCCAAACTAATACGAAAATCTAAACATAAGAAATATCCTATCAGAATACCAAAATAACCTAATAAATAGATGTAGATCAAAGGTGTGGGCCACAAAATATCCCAAGAAGTGCACCACAACTCCAAGATAATCCAAACTCATATTCAAAGCTCCAAGAACGTGCCCAAATTTGAAATCCAATCTGCACCACAAAAGAGTGCAGCAAGTATAGTATGAGTACGGAACCACGTGTACCCAATATATCTCATAGACCGACAACGAAGAAGTAGTGACAAGAGTATATAAGAAAAGAATCCTTTAATTTTACTAGTTCATATCATACTTACCAACCAAGTTTTCATCAATAGGGATAACCAAATGTCACAAAATTTCCGAACACCAATAAAACACATAATTAACAAGAATGAGGATGTAATGAGATGCAACAATGCGATGCAATGAAATAATATGCCTCAGTTGCCCATCACGCTCTCAATCGTATATACATGATACTCCTCGAAAATACATCGAGAGTTCATGATCCATGAGGGACTCGCGAGGTCCATATACCGACACGGACGATCTCCACGTGTCTGTGCGGACGATCTAAACGCACTATCATAAAGTCAAACAATTCCCGCACGGATGATCTCCACGTGTCCAAATTATAATCTTAATATCTAACCATCCCCATCAGAGACGATCTCCACGTGCTCAACTTATACTCAATCTCATGTCAATGCATGTGCACAATATTGTTTCAATAAAGGAGATGATGATGCATCTCAATCAATCAAATATCGACATAATACATAACCACCTCAACTATTTCAAATATACGGGTTAAAATAAGAAACACAATCACACAAAAAATTCAATTCAATAATACATCAACTAATGTCCATATGCTTTGGCATTCTCGAATTTACCATCCGCCTATTATGGTAATAAACTTTCCCTTTATAAAACCGGTACTCATACCAATGCCCGTCACACCATTGGTACGAGACCCCATCTTTCACCCTTACCCATTGTTTATTTCATATTTAATCTTTAATTAGAAAAGCATCCTTCAACAATTCTGAAAGTCTTAACATACCTTTGAATGCCGAACACGTGTCACGAATCCTCATGATTTTATCTTTCTCTTTTGTAAAGCTTCAGAATGTTCCAATCTATCAAATATGTTATATTCATAAGCAAGTATGTCTTATAACACCCCAAGTGTTTAACATTATTCTCTATCCCGTATTGAAGGCTTACAAGCTTAAATTTTAGATTTTTATTGTGAGCGCGTTTTCAAGAATATCTTATTAAAATTTGAATTCGATAACATAATGATATTTTTAGTTTCCTGCTAACCTTACATACTTAAGAATCTTTCTCTAATCATGATATATGTGTCTGTTTAAATATTTTTTTATAAACCTTTTTTTGGTTAAATTTTGCTTACGCTCATGACTACTACAACTAGTATTAATAGATAACATATGTGCATATCTTACTCTTCCAAGAATTATTCACCACCCATAAAACCTTCCAACTACATTATTTTAATTTTTTTCATAGGAATTAAGTAAGTAGTGAAGTAACTTCTATATTAAATTAAGTGTTTTCATCACCTTCTAACCGTGATCCCAAAGTTACTCAAACATTATAGAGCATGAATCTATTCTCAAATTTCTAAATTTCAAGTCTATAATTAAGTCTTAATTATTTCAAATAACTTAACTCTAGTTGTGTTCATATATTATAATATATCTAATATTTAATTACATATACTAATCTGTTAACTAATATAATGATAATTATAAATAAATCTTTGAAATCAAAACCCAATTACGAATCCAGTACATAAATATGAGCTATTATTTACTCAAGAAATACTTTTAGGCAGAAACTTATCAGTGCATCTATTATATAATTAATAAAATGATATCCCCCAAATGACTGGGATTGTTATGCCCAATTGGTAGTCATAGTTATCCCTTAATTCAACCTCGTTCTTGTCGACAGTAAGGCACCAACAATTCTTACCCTTCAAATTAAACAAAAAAAAAAAAAAAAGGACAATTTTTTAGCAATTAAAGAAAAAAAACACTTTGTTACCACTTACATACCAACATTATAATTATAATTTGTGCTAATAGCCTAATATATCCTAGAATCACCGCCGAATAAGAGGAATATACGTATGTACAGTTTACCTAATGTAGTTCTCTTTGCGAATACGATGTTGAGGCTACACATGAGTAGCTAGGATGAAAAAAATAATAATTATAAAACCCTACTGATTTATTTTAGTACATGGACCAAGTGAAATATGATAAATGTTGAACTTGACTCATTAATCACCAATTAAATTAAATATGTAAAAGAATATCCATAAATTAATTAACTTAGTTAAACGATAGTTTAATATACTTGTGGAATAGTCTTTTATGATAGAAAATGTCTAGTGCACAAAACGACTTAATGGGACGATACAAGTGATGTTAAGTAAGTGGGTGAAGAATTTTAGGTTTGATTGTTTTATTTAGCAAATTTTATGTGTTTTAAATAAAAAATTTACCTACGTATTTTTAACTATCCCTTCATTATCAATATTTCGTTGTTCTTTTTGTTTCATTAACTGTTTTATTTTTTATTTACTTTTTGTGATGATATTAAATAAAATAATATTGTTTTATTTATACATACATCAAATAATACAATAATGTAGTATGTATTCATCATTATCATCGTTACTGTTTATATTGATTTTATTATTGCAAAAACGAAACACTTATTGAAATCTTGAAAAAATGAAAATAACATAAGTAAGGAACATCAACTAAATTTAAATAGTGATTGTCATACATGGTCCACTGCTATGAATACTATAGAATTCCTTTATTCATCATCTGTTTCTTCTTCTTTTTTGCTACATTTGAGAGAATGACGATCCTTCTCCTTTTATCATAACAAAATAATTACTGATCAAACAATTAAGAAAAATGGAATATATACCCACAATAAACTATAAACTAGTATGTTTTTCCTCATTTTCTTTTATGATCTTACACGAGTGTAATAAATTTTTTGCTTAAATGTATTATTTATTTTACAAATGTTTGAAATTGTATATTGAAGAGTTAGGTTAAAAAAGATGTAGTTAATGCTTTAAGAATAGTATTTTTTAAAAAGATGTGGGTCAGGAAATGGAGAGATTCTTTTTAGGGATAAGTTTAGTTATTATTTCAAATTCGAATTTTAAATTAATTATTCAAATATTTGTTGTGCCTAATTTTAAGATTTCTTATTTTAAAGGACGTGGTATCTTTTTTCTTTATAAAATTGAAAGACTTTTCTTTCTATTATAAAAAATAATGTATGTGAATACAATTTAATAAATTGTTAAAAAGAAAGGGAAGAAAAACAACCTCATTTTCCCTATAAATCCATAGTTTTTAACAATAAGTTTTTTAATTTATTTTTAATGGTAATTATTTTATTTGCTTACCAACCGTTTTTAAATTTATTTTTTATAAATTTTTAAATAAAGGAAAAAAAAACTACACCATTTCCTTAAGAATTCACCGTCTTCAACTTTTTTTTTCCATAAGTTTTTAAATTTATTTTTAATGGTAATCTTATTTTTTACAATTCGTTTTAATATTTATTATTATAATGATAATTATTTTTTTATGGTGGTGCTGTCACAAGACACTTTTTACTTCTCGTATGAAATATATATAGATTAACATGATTATTATTATTATTATTATTATTATTATTATTATTATTATTATTATTGTTATTATGTTTTCATTGATTAAATGGTTTATAAAAGATCATGTTATAGGCTAATTCTTCTGTATATAATCATTTACTATTTAAGCTTTTGTATTTAAATTATGTACTTGTAGATGATTGGTGTAATAGTTTGAAAATATTTTACAATTGGTTATTAAGTATATATTTTGTTACCGTAGTATTAAATGTGTCTTAACACTACAAAATTCTAAAATATTGTGGTATGGACAATTAATTTTTATAAATTGTAATATTGACGAATAATTTATTTTTCTTATTTAAAATGTTGTGTAACTACCGTAGAACTACATAAATAGGTCAAATTGTAATTATTCAAATGTTTCAATATTCATTTAAATAATTATTTATTATTAATTATTTAAAATGATTTAAAATTCCAAAAAAAAATTGTAATGATATGTGTCATTTGGCCTTCTCCTTATATATATGTCTATATAAAGAGAGAGAGACTTTTCATTAAAATTTTGACAGATATAATTTTTTCTAATCAAAATTTAATTTTAAAAAAAAAATTTCTATTTATATTATTTAATGATCCGACCTATTAAAACTAGAATTTAAAACTACAATATTGACTTTCTTTTACCCATATTCTTCTAAACTATTCCCTCTCTTCTCCGACTCTTTTTCATCTTCTTCTTTGTGTTCTTTTTCTTATTGTTTTTTTTCTCTTTCTCTATTGCTCTCCTCTTCTTCCTCTTGTGATTGGTATATGAAGGAAAATGTTTTTTCGTGGATTGTGGGGTGGAATATGTGCGTGTGTGTGGGGGGGGGGGGGGGGGGGGGGATGGGTAACGTAGGTTCAGTGGCGTAGGCAAGAGTAATGGAGGGTGGCCAGTTGAACATTTTTCATAAAAAAATATATTATTTATATAAAAGAATTATATGAAATATATACGTCAAAATTTTGTTTTAATGTATATATATTAAATGTTGGACACCCTAAATAATATTTTTGATTTCGCCACTAGATGAGCTGGAGGGGATGGGGTTGAATGTGTGTTTGTGGTGTCGTGGTAATTGTGAGGGTTTGGACATTAGAGGAGACAATATCACTTGTTTTTCCTAATTTCATTAGGGAAGTCATTTTTTAATGAATATTTTGTTACTAAGAAAAATATTTTTTAATTTTTTTGATCAACCAAACATAAGAAAATAGGAAAAGATACGTTTTCATACCAAACACATTCTTAGTTAGGTCTTAATAAGGACATCTCAATTTCAAACTCTAATTAGCGACAACCATACAACAAACGTTTGTCACATTAACACAATCTAAAACTCTTTCACAAAAAAAGAAAAGAAGAAAAGTCTAGCAATCAAACAACGGTCTAATTAAATCTAGAAAATTTGTAACACAACAAAGAATTAATGTTAGCGAAAGCAATCTTTCAATAATTTCTCCATTTGTTTTTACATGATTACTTAATTGATGTGATTTATTAAAGTGATGCAACTAGTATAAATCACCGCAATTTATGCATTAATATATTAGGATAATCTATAACAGCTTAGTGTATAACATGTGACGTCATATCTGTATAATTTTTTTTTTAAAAAAACTTTTTACATTTTTTTTAAAAAAAATTCTATATTTGTTTATCTTATTTTAAAACTAAGTTAATGCACATAATTTTTTTTAAAAAAAATTGCTTGTTATAAAATCAAGCCCAAAGCAATATAAGTATAAAAAGAAGAAAACAAGAGAAGTAGATGTAGGAGAATATTTTTCTTCTTATTCAAGTGTATAATCCAAATGGTGAGTGATATCTCTATTTATAGTGTTGAGATATCACTCCTAAAGGTCACCACATTAGTAGATGCATGCTTATCCGTTAATGTTCTTATCACCTTGGAAACACCCATACATGAGTTGAGTTAATGGACAATCCACACAATACAATGGATTTATAACATTGCCTAATATTTAAACTCTTTTTTAAAAACTTCATTCATTGTTTTTTCTCTGTTTTTTCCCACTGATTTTATTTATCCTTTTTTTATTTTACATGTTCTTTTGATTGATTTTAAATTTAATTTCAGAGGTCTTGTATTTTTTTAAAAAATAAGTTAATCTCAGATGGATATCAATAAGTGAATAAAATTGAATAAAAGACAAAAAAACTAATTAAAACATTAAAGCTAAAGTTATTAAAAATTTTATTGTTATTTTTAGTATAAAATACATGTAATGTTTTTAAAAATAAGTGAAAGTGAAAAGTATAAAATTTAGAAATGAAAAAATAAAAAGTTTAAAGTCAGAATGTAAGTAAATACTTAAATAATTAAATATGTATAAGTTATAGTGTCAATAGTTATGTATATTAATTACTTGTAAATAAACCAATTAAAAAAGATATGTGTCCAATTTTTTCGGTCTTCACTTGCGCTCAAGAGAGTGCATACTCACTAAGTCAAGTCAACTTTTGGGGTGTGTTTATTTCATTTTAAAATAGTTTAGGAGGGGATAATATGATTTTAGTTAAGTTTAGACGTATCACTGGGATTTTAATAATAATTTAGGGGGTACTTGTACATTATTTCTAAAATTAAAATTTATCTGAAAATCATCTCTAACTATTTTTGTTGCATCAAAAAGTGTTGGTTTTGTCTTCTAGAGTTACACTAAAAAATTGTGAAGAGTTTAAACGTGATAATTGCTTTCTTAAACGTAACTGGTTCCAAAGGTATTGTATCAACTTCAACTTCACCAATCACATGGAACTGGGCTCAGAACTTACACAAGTATAGAAGTAAGGACTGAGTATCAACCAACACAACACTCAACAAGTAACTTCATAAACAAGGAAAAACTAGTTAGAATGCGGGTACTCCTTTCATCCAAATCGAACCTATTCAAATTACAACTCATGATACACAGTTCACAAGTTTTCATATTCATAGTCCAATAGTCATAGTTCAACAACCAATAAGTATCAAGTTGTCAATCACAAGTGTAAACTAGATTAATCACAATTATCAAATAGACCAATTACAAGTATCAAGTTGATCAATCATAAACATCAAGTAGATCAATCTCAAGTATCAAGTTCATAAAATCACAATAATCAAACACTTGCCGAAACTATTTTTCACGGCCACAATATCATTAGCTAGAAATATTCTCCATCGACTTAATATCATATCACTTTACGGAATAATTTCCATTCGGCTTTATATCATATCACTAGCTGAAACTATTTTCCTTCGACTTTATATCACATGTCTCATCACAATGACATAAATCAGTGCAAATAAGCAATTCCATGCCATAAGTAAGAGACACTAACTCAATAAATCAAATCAAGAATCATCAAGCATTTCATCAATCAACAATTTGGGTCCACCACAGGGCAACTGACAAAGCACATTTATCAACACACTGCTTTTTACATTAATCCCCTTTTTATATATTAATATCAATCAAGTGGGATAATTGAACTCATTGCGTCATTCTCATTACTCTCCAGAACACATACAATGAAGGGAAATACACAATTCTACAAGGTTTACAAGATTAAGAAGACCACTTGCCATAATTTATCAAGAACTCAATCCAAAACTTAAGCCTACCATTTCCAAACAATGTCCAAAGTCATATAATATAATTCAATCAAGTTATCATAATAAGATTCCGACAATTCACAAAGCACATTTATCAGCACATTGACTTTTACATTGATCCCCTTTTTATTCATAAATGTCAATTATGTGGGATAATTAAACTCATCATCTCATTCTCATTACTCCACAAAACACATACAATGAAGGAAAATACACGATTCTACAAGTTTTACATGATTTAGAAGACCACTTCCTTAATTCAATCAAAAATCAATTCAAGACTTGAGCCTCCCATTTCCAAACAATGTCCAAAGTCATATAATATAATTCAATCAAATTATCATAATAAGATTCCGGCAATTCACAAAGCACAGTTATCAACACAATGCCTTTTACAATAATCCCCTTTTTATTCAGTAATATCAATCAAGTGGGAAAATTGAACTCATCATCTCATTCTCATTACTCCTCAAAACATATAAAGTGAAGGGAAATACACGATTTTACAAGTTTTACAAGATTTAGAAGATCACTTACCTTAATTCAATCAAAAAGTCAATCCAAGACTTGAACCTCCCATGTCCAAACAATGTCCAAATTCATATAATATAACTCAATCAAGCTATCATAATAAGATTCCAGAAGTAACAACACCAAAACATACATTTTGAAAAATGGGTCAAATCAACTCAAGAACGCAATTTCAAAAATCAGGTTTGAATTAGAAAAACTTTACTTGAAAATGTTATCCAAGACATTTGGAACTCATTGGTGAAACCTATTTCCGAAAGGAAAAAAATTAGTTCACAATCACCATTTAAACTTAGGACTCAAGTTCTTGAAAAACCTTGCAATTTGTCAATCAAAATTCCAAATTTTGATGTTAAAATTCATAAATGATAAAAGGAAATCAAAATTTTAGGGTCACAAAAGCTTACCTAAATGATTTAGCACAAGAAATCCATTCAAAATTGCTTCCAAGGGTTTTACAAATCTTAAAAATGGAAAATGGGGGTTAAACCAAAATGGCTGGGCAAAAACCGAACCCCACAAAAGTTGAGGGTCTCGATTTTGCGAACTAGGATCCGGTTAACCGACCATCGCTAAAGCAAGCCTTGATTTGATTAAGCAAACCACACTAATGTATGGCCTTTTCTTTAGCGATTACACCTTCACTTTAGAGAAGGTCTCTAAAGTGGAATGCTTATCGCAAACGCAAAGGGTACAAATTCAGACACCAAAAAATCAGTCCACTCTCAAAGCATCAAAAGAAACCTCGGGATTCGTTTGGAACCCCGTACACACAGAACATGTATGAAAATTGACTAAACTCGACATTCCACATTCAATGAAATCATCGAAATACAAATCTGAGGTCTCCTTGAACCGATATTCATGGAAGTCATAAGAAATGAACATTAAACCTTCAAAGGACAAATCAAGCTCGAGACAATTTAACCTCACATAGACTAAAATCATCCGCTGAATCTATAGGAACTCTCGAAATTCTAATCCGATCATCCGAAACTTGAAAGTTGACCACATCCAACCCAAAGGCTAAAATCTCAACAAGTTCCAACTTAGGTCCTTCAATTCTCAAAAAGATTTCGAAATCGACAACTCTCTTAGACTAATTTCTACATTTTGAGACTGATGAAATTGAGAAAATTTTATTCCGACGCTCAAAACTTCAAAAGACCCAAAAATTCATTTTTTTTAAAAAACAATTTTATCCTTTCGAATTCAAAAAAAACTACAAAATTCATAACTATTTATGCAAGGCTCGAAATCAATTTCAAAACTCATTTAAAAATGACCTCGGGCGGGGTAAAATAATATTTTTATGAAAATTTCCAAAAATGACCAACCAAGTAATTACTATTGAATCTTAAGAATACTCTTTGAATTAATAAATATTAATTTATCAATAAAATAATACCCTTACAAATATAATAACGACAATATTAATTTAGAGAATTTTTATTGTATATATATAATGCTTTTTATATATATATAGATCAAGACAACTGCTATGAAACAAATGTGAGTGTTTTGATATATATAAATACTTGAGCATGATCTAACCAATTCATTCATCTCTATCTATATATCCTAATACAATAATGAGAATTAATGTTGTTGCTCTGCTGCTTTTGGCATTGTTCCTCCTTATGGTAGTCTCAGCCCATGAGTTATCTCTTCCCTTTCAAGGTAATGTCACATATTCATACTGGGGAGAATGTGGAATGCAAGGTCGTGGCGGAAAATTTCCTACTAGAAAGTGTTGTTTTCTCAATAGTAGGTGTGAAAACATATCATCAGATTATTGTGCTCCAGAATATTGTCAGTCAATGTCCATACCCGTACCCAGAGAATCGATGTGGATGGGAAGCTGGTGGTAGAAAATATCCTAAAGGACTGTGTTGTAGTTACTCTGGTTGGTGTGGAAACAACTCAGACTATTGTGATCCTAAGAGATGTCAAAGCCAATGTTTAGGTCCGTTCCCAGAGGGATGATACGGATGGAAAGCTGATGGTAGGACCATGTCCAACTGGAGAGTGTTGTATTCTAGCTTATTGGTATGGGAACACCTCAGATCATTGTGGTCCTGGAAAATGTCAAAGCCAATGTGAAAGACCACCCTTTTTCCCCACCCCCATCAATTCTTGAGGGACGATGCGGAAAGCAAGCTGGTGATAGAAAATGTCCTACTGGAGTGTGTTGTAGTAACTATTGTTGGTGTGGAACCACGTCGAACTATTGTGATCCTAAAAATTGTCAAAGTCAATGTTTATTCCCTCAAGGACGATACGGAAGGCAAGCTAATGGTAGACCATGTCCTACTGGAGTGTGTTGTGGTTTAGATGGTTGGTGTGGAACCACACCGGCTTATTGTGCTTATGGAAACAGTCGAAGACAATGCAAAACTACTCTAATATCCGCCAAAAATCGTATGAGAGGTATTGAAAGATTCTAGAGGATGTACTTTTACTTCTCAAGGGTAATATGCTACCTCTTGTATTCCCAATTTCTATCTAGAGGATGTACTTTTACTCCTAAAATGTAATGATAATGCATATAAAATGGATCAAACAATATAATAAATAAAGGACTTTTGTCTAAATTAAAATTACAAAACTAACACACACTTAAGCCTCATTTGTTTGCACTTAATGGAGGTATGAATCTTAATCATTCAGATTCAGCCATTAATTACATTTGATTTTTAAGTCTGATTATGAATCATTCAGATTCAACCCATTATGTTCATTTGTTTTATTTTTAAAAAAGCCTCTTAATGGGTCTGAAGAGGTCTGAACGAATCAGATCTGTGGTAGACTCTTAACAACATTCAGACCCATTCAATAAGTTATCAAATAATAAATCATTGCTTATCTACTTTAGGTGTGCCTTTTTATCTCATAACTGAAATCTTTCTTTCTCTCTTTTCTCAATCAAACACCATTTTCCCCTCTTGAATTCGTAAGCTTTCATAAATCCTTTCAGGTATTTTATTTATATTAATAATTTTTCTTGTATTGACGTGTGTCAAGAACACTGGTTGCAATAATATTTTTGGTGTATTGTTGTTTATCAAGGTTTTTGAATGAAAAAATAGTTCTCCAAATCATGATTATTAAAACTTTTTTTAATCAAAAGTAATTTTGTTGAAACGAAATTTCTATAATATTTTATTAATATAATATTCAGTTTCACTTGCACATTCAGAAATTGAAAACAAATAATATTAATTATTTAGTGTTCAGATTTAGAGACCACATCTTAATATTCAGATGTGTATTCAGATCAAAACATCTAGATCTTAATGCAAATCTTGATGTTCAGATTCAGACCTCTTAATCTTAATTGTAACACCCCAGAAATTATTTTCGAACCAAGAATCGAACCGTTCATCATAGTGAGTGAGATTTTATCAAGTAATTAAAAATTTCTTAAGCATTAAGGTCATTACACTAGAATTGTCACCAAGAGTTCCAAAAAGAATTAAATTAGAAATAGCAAAAATCTGAAAAATTGAGTGTTAAGCTAAGTATGAGTTTTGGGTCAACTTCAAACAACCATAACTCCTAGAAAAGAATGATTTAGGTGTGTGACAAGATACCATAGGAAATATCTTTGAATTATATTTCCAAAGCCACCGAGTTTGCTAAGTTTCGAGTTTGGATGAGTGAGATATGACCTTTTGAAGTTAAGCTGTCCAGTTAAGGAAAGTTAGCCGAATATATGAGGGGTATTTTGGTCATTCTCTTAGCAATCAGATTTAATTCATTTTTAGTAATATTTTAGGGTTATAATCCTTTTAGGTTCATTTTGAAAATCCTAATATACACCTAGGGTTTTAGTTGATAGTTCAAGAAGAGGCAAGAAGAGAAAAGAAGAGAAAAGAGGAGAAAAGATGAAAGGATGAAGGCGTTCATCAACGTTCTTGAGTTCAGTTGCGGATTTTCTCCATGGGCCTAATCCCTAAGAGGTATGTAATCTTCCATAGTGTTGATTTAGTTCACCCACACGCCAATCATATTATTTTTCAGCGAAATTTCATTCTTAAAGTTTAAAGATTAGAGTTCTTGATAGGTGTTCTTGAGGTTCATTCTAAATCTTGTTGTGTTGAATTTTTGATGAATTCTAAAGATGAAATTGAGTAATTTGAATATTTTTTTCAGTATATTAGAGTTTAATTGAGTTAAGTAATCAAATCCAAGTGATTGGGGAAGAAATCGTTCAATTTTAGGCGAGTTAGGTTGAGAAAATGAGCAAGGACGTTCGGCAATTTTTTTTGGGTTGGGGCCTGGTGCGTCTCTTCTGCCAGAGCGCCCCAAACCCTTCTCTGTACTTCTGGGTCGCCGCTCCACGCCACCCATATCCCCAGGGTCACCTGCCCCATCCAGTTTGCTCTTGGTCGCTCCGTTTGAGCTCATTTGAAATGTATCTTCACTCCTTTTGATTCTAAACACTTTAAAATACTTCTAAACACTTATAAATCATTCATAACATGAATCATAACCTTGAAAAAATAATTCAAATTCAAGGTAAAGTAAAGATTAAGTTTTGAGAGTTCTTTCGAACCTTTTGAGAGAGTCCCTTCGAGTCCTTTTGAGGAGTCTTCTACAACTTCTAGTAACTTGTTTCAAGACTTAAGTAAGTGAGCATGAGAGTGAAAAGAATGTATTCACGAGTCTAAAATATCACCTAGATCCTTCATATCATGAACCATAACTCTTGAATTCATAATTCACATTTAAGAGAGAGTAAAGTGTAGAGTCCAAGAAAACTTTTGAGTTCAATTATGAATCTTTTGAGAGCAACTGATTATTTGAGCTAATATTGGAGGAAGTATGTAAGATAATGAGAAGAGTTATACTCATTAGTTCCATGTAGTTATGTAGACCTTTGAATTGAGTAGTTCATGCCCATAATTCCGCATGAACACTATAAGTCGAACAATCTTGAGATAAGAAGTGTCGTTGAGTCCTTGAGTTGAGTAGTTCATGCTCATAATTCCGCGTGAACCTTCCAAGTTGAAAATAATGAAATCATCCATATACATGAGATCATGAACCTTGAATCCATATTTCAATTCAAGGAAAGTTAAGAGTCAAATCTAGAAGTCAAGAGCAAGACAAAGTAAAGTTTAATAAGCTTTCTAAAGTCTTTCACAAACGTTTTCACTTTGTTTTAAAGAATGAAAGTTCAAGTCAAGTAAAGAGTAAAGAGTTGAAGATATTTTTTCAAAGTAATATAAGGGAACTAAGTATTCCCTAAGAGTTAAGTTTCTAAGTTAAGCAAAGAGTAAGGTTGAGTTCATTTCTCAAAAGTTATAAGGGAAATAACTATTCCCTAAGAGTTTATAAATGGTTTCGCATTTAAGTTAAGGGAAAGTAAACTTTCCCAAAAGAGTTTTGAACAAGAAAATGAAACATTGATTCCAAGAGAGCTTTTTAAAGATAAAGTGTCGAGCAAATTATCTCAACCCAAAGAAAGGAAGTTATTTCAAAAGCATGAGCTAAAGTATATTTTGGGAGTAGTATTGAGCACCGATGTGGGGATGAAAGTTCATATTAACTCAAGTCTCCATGTAAACCATGTATCCATCATGAGTATTAACGGGTCATACTTTTTAGATGATCACGTAAGTTAAGCTAGTGGATCCACTAAGTTAAGTAAGGTCCTATATGGATGGCAAGGTATAGGATGGTCCTTGGAAGTGTGAGGTAAAACGTTGTATCATCACTTAGGCTCACAGTGATGGTTGTCGGTTAGAGAATCTCCCACAGAAACTATATTAATTTCATATATCAATAAAGTTGAGTTTGTTGTTGCATTTCTTTAATGAACTAAGTTGTTTTTACTATTTTATAAAGATTTATATATATTGCATGCATATTCTTACTTTATATTGAGCTGAGTATCCAGAGATGAATATCCAATCTTTGAGTTGAGTTTCTAATCTCTAGTTGGGTATCTTATTCTTGATTTGAGTTGAGTTGAAAAGAGGTAAGTATGTTTCCTTTTTATTAAGTTCAAGCATATGTATTATGCTTTAGATTTTCCCTTACATGCTCGTATATTTCACGTACTGAGACAATTGGCATGCATCTTCTCATGATGCTGACACAGGTATTCAGGATTATCAACAAGAGCTTCGTTGGTACATTCGAGAGCTTGAGTTAGCCATGGTGAGCCTCCTTATTTTCAGAGGATTCCATTTACTCTTTAGTTTAGTCAGGATGTTGTGGGTCTTGTCCCGACTTCCATCTTTATCAGTTAGAGGCTTCATATATAGCCAGTATAGTTGAGGAATCTGTATTAATCATTTATTTTATTAAATATTTTAAAGACTAAAGTTGTCTATTTTATTGCTAGTTGAATATATTATTTTTATTCAAAGTTGTTCATTTCAGTTTTAAGCTTTTGTATGCTTAAGTTAGTCTTCCGCTTGTAGTCAGCCAGGATGAGGGTTCGCTTGGGGAGCAGCAATGGTCTTCGAGTGTCGGCCACGTCCATGGTGTAGGCTCGGGTCGTGATAAACTTGGTATCAGAGCACAGATTTCAAGAGTCCTAGGATGTCTATGAAGCCATGTATGTGGAGTCCTAGTCATCGGTCTGAAGCGTGCCACATCTATAATTAGGAGGCTTTTACATCTAGGAACTCATTCACTTCTTTCACTCTCTTTTCGTGCGTTGTTTCTCTCTAATTCTTGCTTGCGCGTGTTTCAAATAATCATGCCTCCACGAAGAGTATCAAGAGATCGTTCGGATAGAAGGAACGTTGAGGAGAAAGAGGTACCTAATACACCTGAAGTGCAACCTTAGAGAGAAGTTACTAATGCCGAATTCAGAAAGGCAATTAGGATGTTGAGTCAGGTTGTGATAACATAGTCTTGACTTGTTGAGGAAAATCTTCTTCTTGAGAATTTTTGAGTCCTCTCAAAATTTCTGTCCCAGTTTCTATTTTAAAGCAAAATAGAAATCTTACGTGAGATATGACTGAACCATTATGGTGTCTACGTATTCCGTTAAGACAGGAATCAGGTCAAAGTCGTTCCTCTCTCGAAGGCTAACAAAAATAAGAAATTTACAAAGAAACCGATCGAGGCTGACATAGGTCGCCTACGTATCCCATTCTTGAGAATTTAGGTTGAACGTAGTTCAAATACAAAGAAATATTAAAAGGATAAAATGGGGTGATCGAGGCCGCCGACGTATCTCATTCTTGAGAATTCAGGTCAAACTTAGTTCATTACAAGAAATAATTTTCTAATTATGAAATATAAAATGATTACAAACAAATGATGCGATTACAAGGATAGAAATAAAAGTCACTCTAAAACTTCAAACATAGCAGCTCTTAATAGCATCTGAGTCGATTGGCAATTTGACACGAATATCTGTGTTCCACCATGAATTGTGATCAAACAAATGCATTCAAGATATTTTCTAAGTAAACTGTTGAGTTCTCTTTTCTGAGCTTCTCTCTGATGGACCCTGATTCTGACTTATTTGACATAGTCATCCTTTTGTAGATTTACATTCTCTGTCTCATCTAGATTCGAATTACCTTGAGTCTCAAATTGTAGTAAATCGTTGACAAAGTGTTTGAATATTATGATCTCCTCATCATACTCTTCAAACTAATTTTCATCTTCCTCATCATGTTCATTCAACTTGTGACATGACGTGATATTGAAAGGTTTTTAAAAATTATATATATTTTTTTACTTAAACAAAAACAAACGCAGTTAGATAGCAGAATAAAAAAAGTAAATTAAATTTTTGCAACAGGTGAGGCTTTAATTGAAAGTAGGGAAATACGAACTTTGGTCATAACCATGAGCCATTTTGCCATTTTTCAAAACATTACGAGGGAACTTAAAACATAAGCAAGTAAAATTGCATAAAGGGTGGGTCCTGAGCCACATTCGAACTACAAATGATTTTGAAAATAACATAAGATTCATCTTTGTCTATCGAGTTGAGCGAGAGATAAAGAGCGGAGTGGAAGTCCAATTGAGAACTTGTTCAATCGGCTCAGCATTTCGTATGCCTGGTGTCTCGATCATCTTCTTGGGCGCAACATCACCTTCTTCCAAAATATTCCCCATTCCTTCTCCAAGACCGTCATCATTGGCATATTCCTCTACCACAAAGGACTGACATAAATGAGGCAAAGACTTTGGTGGAACATGCTTAATCCTCTTCTTGTTCTGACTCTCTCTTAACACAGAAGCAAAATCTTGACGGAGTGTCATGCTCGTAAAATTGAGTTTCTCAATTATGCTCGGAGAAGCTACAATTTTCTCAAGGTTGTCAGGACCAGTCGAAACTATCGCCTTTACCATGCACAACTCATCCTCCGTCTCTATCATATTGATATTGGTGCCTTCATAGTTCGACTGAGGATAACTGTAAATGTTGGGTACAACGGTTTTGACAACATTCTGGTCGATCAAGTCTTTGATCTTGTGCTTTAAATTGATACAATCTTCACTATCATGCCCAACAATATTGGAATGATAGGCACACATTCGATCGGCTCGGTAAAATTGGGAGCTAGTATCAACAGGCTTGGGCCCAACTAGATGAATAATACCTGCCACACTTAATTACTCAAACAACTTCTTCCGACTTTCAATGAGCGGCGTAAAATTTTAAGCAGGTTTCTTCTCGAATCTCGGATGAGGAGGATCATAATGACTTTGCCGAGGGGGAGTCATTTGACGATAATTTGGGGCATTTTGACGGAAAGGTGCTTGAGACATTGGGTCAATCATGTTAATAGTGAATCCTCCACGATTCAACAATGAATCACCATCGGCATTGGAAGTGACAGTTTCAAGAGTGTTAATTCTTTGATCAATCAAGTCTTGAATTTTATGCTTCAAGTTGATGCAATCTTCAGTGGTATGTCTAGCACCTCCTAAATGGTAAGCGCAATGAAGCTCAAGCCTATAAAGTCTGGAATTGACATTGACATTTTTTGGGTCAACTGTTTGTATAAGACCAGTTGCTTTCAACCTCTCAAAAGTTGGATTCGACTTTCAACCAAAGGAGTAAAGACTCGAGAAGGTTTCTTCAAAAGTTTCTGACAAGAAAAATTATAATCATTTCGTGCAGATTGAGGTACTTGGCGGTAACTCGAAGTATTATGGCGAGTGCGTACTGGTGTTTGGAAATTTGAGTATTGTGGAGCTCGATAGCTATGATGGGCATTTGGGTATTTCTGCAATGCAGCTTGGAAACTTGATTGAATATTTGGATAATTTGGTAATGGAGTTTGGTAATTTGGATAATATGGTGGTGGAGCTTGGTTGTTTGGTTGGATGGGGTAAGGATTTTGTGGAGCTAAAGGGCAGGTTTTGGTAGCTAAAGGCTTTTAAACATTGAGAGTGACATGCCTTTTTGACTTTTGGCTCGATTCAAATGAGATAGAGGAAACATTTTCCCTTTTCCTCCTTAATGGTCCTGAGGATTGATCTTGGGGAGTCACTCGGATGATTTTTCTGGTCCTGAGGCCATCTTCAATAGTTTCTCCAATTTTAACTATCTCACTGAACTTTCCTCCAAGAATGAGTAACATTCTACTGTAGTACTCCATCTCCTGAATGCGCACAAAGACTTCAACAATTTCTTTCTCGATCATGGGAGGCCTAACCCTTGCAGCCTCTCTTCTCTAACGGTAGGAATACTCTCGATAGATTTCAGCAGAAGTTTGTTTGATTCTCTCCAAAGAGCATCAACCGGGAATGAATTCTACATTATAACCAAACCTTTCAATAAAATCATTTGCCAAATCGTTCCAACTTGTCCATTGCTTGATTTCTTTAGAAATAAACCATTCCAAAGCTTCTCCTTTCAGACTTCGACTAAAGAATTGCATTAGCAAAGCTTCATCTTTCCCTATCCAATAAGTTGATCACAATAAGCCCTCAAATGAGTCAAAGGATTTTTGACTCCACTAAAAGTGTCAAATTTTGGTACTTTAAAACCTTCTGGAAGTTCTAAATGTAGATGGCGACATAAATCTTCGTAATTCAACCCCACGATGTCCAGGGTCTATCAGAAGTCCTTCATTGCATTCATGACTTCCTATCTGATGCTTTGCACAACCTTACCTTTCATGACCTTCCACTCATTTTCCTTCTTCTCAAAATGTTCAGGTTCAAAATGTGTGGTAAGAGGAGGATACGATTCAAGCGATATTGGAAGATGAAATATGGTTTTTAGAGGTAAGGTTTGAGTGGTGATAGGTGGGTTATGGACGATTTGAGTAGGAATTTGATGGACCGGAGGAAAATTCTGGAAAATGTTTTTATTTGGATTTTGAGAAGTCGGTGACTTTTGGTGTGAGGAGCTAGCATGATGTGGGTTAGGGGTGGTTAAGTCAATGATGGCAGGCTTTGAATCTGAAGTATGAAAATGGAGTGGAGGCCTTTCGCTGTCTAAAATAGGCATGTTGGCAATAACAGTTAGATTTGTCAAATATCGGGTCTTATCCATCTCCGCCCTCATATCAATAATTTGTTGGAATAATTGTGCAATCAACTTGTTCTGTTCAGCAATGATAGACTCATTCACAGTAATTTCGGTTAAATCAGTGTCCTCAAAATTTTCAACCATTTTTTCCATGCCTTTTGATGAACATTGACGGGAGATGGAATTTTTGGGGTCTTTGGACCTTGTGAAGTATGAATTTTCAGTCATTTCTTTATCACAGATCAATTTTGAGTACCTGACAAAGGAAAATAACTCAAAGGCAAATATGTTAGTCTATGTTGATGATAAGTAATACAAAATATCCCACACAAAGTTGTAAACAACACAAGAATCGCTCTATTTGAAGATAAAGTAGCCCACAAATAAACAGAAATTTGTCTATTTGATTCCAGAATTAGTGAATTAGAAAATTTGACTTAAATTGAGACAAAGTTAATTGTATCGTAATTCTAATTCTTGATTGAGATGTAACTCTAATTTCATTGTAAGAGTTTGAAAAAGAAATAATTTCTCAAAAATAGGGACCGAACAATGAAAGGTTGCCTACGTATCTCATGGAGGAGAACTCAGGTCCTATGTAGTTCGGCCCACTTGAATCTCTTTTGATTTGAGATGACGCATCTCTTTTGATATGAGAGACTAAGATTTGAAAAATGAAGTTCAATTTTGTTTTTTTGGGAAACTAAAGACTCGAAGAGTATTTGGACGCACTTTTGATAATGACTTGATATTTGTGCTTAGGGGTTCTAAAAAAATCTCAAACAAGACTGAGCTGGAATATCTCCAAATAAAGAAAAATATTCACATAAGCAGTTATAATATATAAACACATATTGCGCGTTTTAAACAGATACGTGACCCTTTTGTGCCAAGGGTAGGCCTAACGATTTGAGAGATGTATACGTCCTTTGAAACATTTCATTGTCCAGAACCCAAATTTATATAAATTTAATGAATAAAGCTAAATGGGGATACATAATAGGGAAAGAGGGATACAAAATAATCAGTCCAACGTAGGGGTACGACCTTGAACTATGCCTCCACGAAAGGTCCTTCTTCTTTCTTAATTTCTTGTCATCTGCGGGTGCCAACGTTTTTGGATGGACTAGTAACTTGTGAAACTCTTTCTTCAACTAGAATAAATTATATTCTAATTTTATCCCACTAGACAATGATTTTTTCAAACAACGTATACATCCTTCAAATTTAAACACATAAGTATAAACGTCCATTCAGGCGTGGGCCGTTTTGGATTAAGGTGGTCTCACTAATGGGCCCAACACACCTTGAGCGTTGGGTCATCTTAGGCTAATGCTTAAATTTGGATTTGGTTTCGCTCTACTCTAGGTTGAGTAGAATTGGTTTAGAAATGACGGTCACCCTAGTAGGATAACAACGGGGCGAAGACTAATATACAACGTTGGATAACCACAAGCCAACTATTCATTTATCACTTCCAAAATTTTTTGACTTGTGTGTTTCTGAAGGACAATTGTTGTAAGTCACGTAACTGCCTTTGTCCTAATGCATTCTATTTGTTGTTTGGGGGAATTGATGTCATGAGATGAAACAATTTAATATATACGATAAACAAGGCAAGTAGACAATTAATACACATATCCAAATAAGTTAATTTTAAGGTTAGAACCATTCAATTCCTCAGCAGAGTCGTCATTCTGTTTTATTTCAAAAAAATATTTTGTTATTTGAAGACATGTTTAGATTCGCCACTTAATTTTTAAGAAAAAAATCAAGAAAACTATTTTTTTCAATAGATTAAAACAGTGAATGTAGAGAAAATGTTTAAAACGGGTTCGAGGTTCTCATTAGTATTTTAGAAAGGATTTTAAGGCATCTAAAACACCAATTAATGTGGTTATCCAAGAATTAATTTGTTTGGCTAAAAGACTTAACTTGATCTTTTTCTGATTTAAACCATTCTCATCGTCACAACCATTAAAAAGGGGAAAGGGAAAAATAATTATAAAAAGAAACAAGGGCTTGGGCCCAAAATAACAAAAATACAAGATTTCGAAAAATAAATTTGAGCTTTTTGGTCCAAGCTCTTCAACTTCTTGTTTGTTTCAAATTCCTTCAATTTCGTAACCTATACGTCGCTTTTAGGTTGAACGACTCGATGAAGGTAGTTTTGGGGCCCTCATGGCCCCTTTGGAAGTACAAAGATAGAGTCTGTGTGGACTTGGGCAGATTTCACATGCAACAAAAGAGAATAAGGATTAGTATGCGAAATATATGATGAATCGACAAACAGTAAAAATTAAAAGGGTGGTAACCAATGCAAATTTTATCTTCATATAGGAGCATTAACAACAAATAACTCTATTGATCAAAAGAAAAAAAAAAAAGAAAAAAAAAATAAAATCTCCTTGAAGATTTAAACAATGATAAATAGTAGGTAATGGCTAGCAATAATGAATCAAGGAAAGCACATCGAACCGGACTTAATCAAAATGGAAATAATACCAGCTAGTCATACTCTAAGAAACTTGTTACACATTGCCTGAAAATCAGAAGCAGGGAGTAATTTTTATTATTTCACTAAACTAAACAACGAATCCTACACGATAAAACTAGGTCATTAACAATTCATACCGAACTGGTGAGATAATTGACATTGGGAGACTATAACCACAAACGCCTGACTCAACAAAGCTCATACTCCGCGGAATTTCTTCTTACGACACTTGAGATAAAGCAACGAAGGAATGCAACACGTTGTACAAAGATAAAATGAAAATAAGATAATATATATATATATATATATATATATATATATATATATATACATTCATTCAAATTGTGTGTGTGTGTGTATTTTACAGCAGTTAAAGCTAAGACTAGCACACGTTCATTCTTTCAAATTGAGAACCAATTGATCCAAAGACAAAGGGATCCAAGCAGTAAAGGAACAAAAAGGGGGCAATTCTTAATAAATCATTGTAAGAGGAATTAAAACATTTATTTTATTTTTGCCTTTGAAACTTAAAAGAGAGGCCAGCAGGAGTAGCAAATTATTTCAACAGTTCCAACATAAGTTTAACACACAAATGTATACCCTTAAAAAATGAAAGCGTAACCAATAGGCAGGAGCTTTTTCTTATACAAGCTTCTCATAAGAAACACATAAACAGAAACACAAAATAAGCATCAGGAGAAGACTCAAACACACGCCGAAACCGGAAACTCGATGGATTTCTCTTATGCAAGCTTCCTGTAAGAAACACAGATTCAACTACAGATACCAAATGGAAAATAAAGGACACTATATGAATTCAAAAATCTTGATGTCCTGATTCATTCATCCCAACTTGGGGTGAGAGAAAGAAGGGTACGACATCGAACACTTAAACAACATCACATATTCATGATGACGAAAATAGACCAAAACGAGTAAATTAGAGTAACAAATTTTGAGCTACAAAGCTATTCACAATTTACAGAGTCATGAGAGCTTAAAATATAGGCACGAGAAGAATAATGAATTTTAAGATAGAAACAATCTCGAAATGCATATTTACCACACATATCCATTTGGACCACATTATCAAATAACTAGTTCAAAAAGATTGAATACGAGAGCTCTTGAAATGCTTAACGAGAAATCCAGTAGTGAACAAACAACATTGAACCTCATAAAACAAAATTATGCTAACTCGTGTTCTACTCACAGTCTTCACAGATGTTTGAAGGCGAGTAACTCACACGAAGAATGTACTTTATACATTAGTCGACTAAGCTGACCTCATTCAAAACTAAACAAGCTTTTATCATACATCAATAGTAAATCAAGAAGAACATAGATAATCGAGAAAAGAGTAGTAAAACAACAGACCACTTCAGTTCGCCAAACCAAAAGACTGATCGAAACGAGTATAGAAAGCAGTTTTACCTTCTCCGAGGCAGCAAACAAGGAAACACGAGCAGGGGAAACAACAACTTTCACCAACAGACGGAGACTCAAACACGAAACAGAAAACGTAATACTATGTCCAAAATTAAGTTTTTTGCCTTGAACGTCTCACTATATTTTCCTTTGATTAATCTTTACTCGAAATTGCTCTCAATATGTTCTCTAAAAATTTTTGACTAAATTTCCCCCCCCCCCCCGTAACAGTAAACACGACAGAGTATATATATAGGAGAAGAACTAGGGCACACTTTTGGGAGGAAACGGGTGAGAGAATGGGACCAATTCTAATTCGAAATTTGAATTTTTTTCCCAGATATCAGGTCGGACAACTCAATTGTACGATCTTTGTACAATTTTCAACGGAAAAACAAGGTAAGCCATCCGATTTCGAAGCAAGGATGGTCGAGGCAGGAGATCGATCCACCTGGCACTTCTCACGTACGGAGGATGAGGGAGAGAGGGAGAAAACGACACAATCGAGTCGAGCCTCGCGATTCTGGGGTTTTCGCGAGTGAGCTCGATCGATTTCTGGTTTTCTCGCGCGTGAAGCGAAAGGACGAGCGTGCTATTTTTGGGATGCGGGTCAGTGTACGCAGGGTCTCTTTGTGAATCAAAATTGGGCCGGTTCAGGGTTATGGGATTTGGGCTGGGTCGTCCGAAAATAAAAACAAATGGGTTGGTTGAAAATTATTTCTGAAAATTAAGTTGGGTTGGGGATTAGAGGAAGATGAAAATTGAATTGGAATGTTGGTGGGCTGCTGAAAAGATGGCCCAAGTTTGGTGTCAAGTGAATTTAAGGTGAGACAAAACTTGTAATACAAAAATGGTCACAAGAATTACAAGTATGGTTGATGGAAATTAAATGTTAGCCAAATTGAATTTAATTTAGAGAATTTGACTAAAATATAAACAAGATGAATTAATATTTAATTAATTTACGAGATTCTTAATTTTGACAAAATAATTAACTTAATTAAATTATAACTCACAAATATAAGTATTAATCAGCTAAACCAATTAACTAGCTATTTAAGTAAAACTAAAATTCTTTTGAGACGATTTTCAAATATTTATAAAATATACTAATTATACACATAATTATAAAATCAGATTTCTTATTTAAAGATTGTAAAAATCGATTAAAATTACTTACAACTTTGAAACATGTTTGAGTCTTATAAAGTTAATTGTTCTAAAACGTTTGAAAATGAAGAAGCTCGATAATTAATTACATATTGTGGAGGTCCAAAATTGGGTGTCAACAGACATAGATAACTAGGATCAGCATCCGGCGTACCGTTGATCCAGTGAGCAGCTTAGAGTCACTTGGTGAGCCTCCCTTCTTTTCGGAGGACATCTTTATCATTCCGTTATATTTTTCTTTTTAGTTTTCAGTTGAAAGGATGATTGGGGGTCTTGTACCAACATCCCTCTTTATTTTAGAGGTTTCATATGTTGTGACGAAAAGATGAAAACGAAAATCTAACAGTAAAGAACACCAAGTTTAACGTGGAAAAACCCTTCAAACCGAAGGTAACCACCACGAGATCGACAAGATCCGAATTGCTTCACTATACCAATAAGAGGGTTACAAATATTCTTCTAATGGCTACACAACAAGTGCCAAAAGAGAACAAACAATAACTACACCAACAAAAGATAAATAGAAAGAAACACCACCCAAACTGAGCTTCTATTCGGGACCTAAAACAGGATCTTTCTGACCTCAAAATCTGATCTACACCGTTCAAATCAACCACCAAGATGTCAGAAAGACTCAGTCCAAATTTCAGCCCAATCCAACGGTTAGTTAATTGGAAAACACGATCTGAACATTGCTGGTCGGAGTAAAAAACTGCAGCAAAAGAACCCTTTTTCTTCTCTCTTTTCTCTTGTTGAAAGCTCTCTCAAAAAAAACCTCTCTTATGTCCTAATGTCTTTCAAAGACAATACCAATGAGCAATTGAATTATTCTCTCAAGACCATCTTCTATTTATAGAGTTGTGCTTTTTCTTACAAAGCCAAAACCAACTACAAATAGGATTACAATTCCAATCCTTTTCCTAATAGAATTGGAAACTAAATAAAGAGAATAATTCCAATCCTTTTTCAAGTAGGATTAGGCCATGGCCCTTTGGCTGGAACATGGGCAATAGCCCAACAAACTCCCCCTCCAGCCAAGGGGCCAAATGGACTTTAAGTGGAGGAACTTTTGACAGGCTTCCTGCCTACCACACTTCTACAAAACTCATGCTTGTCTACTGATACGCTCAAACTTACTTCTCAAATAAGAAGTAAAGCGGTCGTATCAAGTAAAGAACCCAACTAATGAGGTTGGGATCGATCCCACAAGAAAAATAGTTCAGACTTAACTTTATTCTATTATTACTATTATTTAGCCAACTATTTTCCGAGAAAACAAAAGACAAAAGGGGGTTTTTATTTCTAAATTAATGAAAATGATTAACTAAATAAAAATGAACAGCTAACAGCTTCAGCTTTCGTAGTTTAATCAAATTATAAAACTAACTAGGGCTTAAGTGTTCCCCACAGGTTCCTAACTTGATAAATCTAACTATAACAATTCTATCCTAATATCTTGCATGTAAAGTGATAAGTTATGTATCTCTAAATCCTTGGTCCGGCATCTAGAGAATTTCACTCCGCACCTTGGTCCGGCTACGTGTGTTGCTATACTAACCCTTATCTTACCTCATATTAAACATTGTTTTCGGTATTTGACTAAGTTATTAACTCGTACCAACCAATACTAGCCTATTAGATAGTCTACACTAAATCTATGTTGATAATTCTTTTCCTATTATCTACCTCCTTGGTCCGGCAGGTAGCATTAAGGCGAGTTCTAACGTTGGCCATCCGTTAAAAAGACTTCTACACGAAAGAATTATCAATACATGCAAGACACCATTCTAGAATTGTTATTTTAGTTAGACTTTTACCTTGTTATTCACCCATGGTTCCCACAACCCTAGCTATGAGGTTTAGTTACCCATGTTCATAATTACACAATTCATATTGTTAATGGAAGAATTCATGCACTTACTTTTATGAGAACGAATAAATTCCAGAATTTAACTTGATCAATCAACAAAATCACCAACAATCAATTCCGGAAAAAGTATCTTAATTCCCAAAATTGAGAGTTCAATACTATAACAAGAGAACTAAAAATTATTCAAAAAGTCTAACCCCAAAAACGAGGTTTTTCAAACTATTTATAATAAAAACAAACTCTAATCAAAGAAGGATTCTATTTACTAAAAATCTGTCCAAACACGTCTGGGTCGACGGACCACGTAACGGACCGTCACGGACACGACGGACCGTCATGGCCTCCGTCGTCCCATACTTCACACATTCTTCTGCTGCTTTCTTCATTCCCCTTGATGGACAGGTATGACGGACCGTTTCAAGCACGACTGTCTGTCGAGGGTCTCCGTTCCAAAATACTTGAACTTCTTGGAATTTGGGTACTGGGACTACTTCTCTGATCATCACGACGAACAAGCAGAACAGACCGTCGTGGCCATGACGGTCCGTCATGGACTTCCGTAATCCCACACTTGGTCAGACTTCCCCATCTTCCTTCAACAACTTCTCTCCTCACTACGATGCCACCTACGGACCGTCACAGCCTCGACAGACCGTCATAAGTTCCGTAGGTGGTCTCTTCTGCATTTCTTTCTCAAAAACTTCCGCGTTCATCCTTGGACAGATTTTCTGCAAACAAAGAGAAACTTACATAAAAATCAACACAAAAAAGGCTTTCGACACACACTAAACTTAAGGAAAAAGCATTAGAAATACCGTGAAACCACGGTACATCATCTACGATGAGTTCTTTCCACTTATCTCTATGAGTATCTAACATGACTTCATCATAACCTTCAGGTTCTCCCATGTTAGTCAATAGAATATACTCATCATGAGAATAACGTGTTGAGCTTCGCTTCTCTCTAGTAGATCTTCTACAAGAGGTTTCTAGAGCATCCGAAGCGGTCATCCCAACATGAGTTGGTTGATTATCAACCACAATATCATCAGTAGGAACAATTATATGTTCTACACTCTGAATTATCTTGGGTTCCTTTATGTGCAGAAGATGTATCAATAATAGGAATTGGATCAACATTAACTAAGCTCTCATCAGTCTGAGAATTTGATTTCTCCGTCTTGTCAATATCTTCAATAGTTTAGAGTAGTCTTAAATGAGCCTAAGTAAATGTTACCAAAACGTACTCACCTATGAGAGTGTAAGATAATGAAGAGACCAGTCTCTATGAAAACTCTAATGAAAGTATTGAGATTAATACACTTAATACTAATGATGAGATGAGAAATCATCTAATGAGATATGATGTCCTCATACTAGAAGTCAGCTTCCATGACGTATGAGTTGAATGAAATAGAACTTTATACTGAGCAGCGATAGGCTAGCTATAAGCGGTGATGCCTTCTTTCGGGAAGGGCGGAGGTTCACGTAACTCTCATGAGATGAGACTGTCCGGCTTGCCGGGTATGGGTCTCCTTATATCTCCTAGTCTTCAAACCTATACTGCCAATATAGGGACCTGGCGGGGTTAAATTCCCATGTAGGCTAGCATGTTATTGGGTCACTTTGGCCGGTGATTCCACCTCTTTTCAGTGTGGGGGAGACACTGGATTTCATGATGCTCACATGATCTATGTCGGTTAAAGTTAATTTTTTCAATGAATGAATGAGGCCAGCCTCAAATGAAGCACATAATGAAATGAATGATACCAAAGGTGTTAGGATAGGATAATCAAGAGGTGAGCTAGACTCAGGTAATGACATTAGGTTATTCTTGATCATTGCACAGCAAACCCGATGAAAGTCTTAAACTACACCCTAGGTATAGCTGGTGTTCACACTGACATATGAACGAAATGAAATGAAGTACGTATGAATGAATGAAGCAGACTCTGAGTTTGCTAATGAAGACTCCCTAGTTGAGGTCCCATATGTTGAGCCCTCATTTTGGAAAGTCTTAATGTCAAGTCCATGATCCCAAGGTCTCATGGCATATGAATGAATGATATGAAAGAAGCTATGAGTTATATGTTATGATATGTGCTATATAAAGATGTTATGTGTTGTGTGCAATATGATGTTTATGATGATGCATGTTACTCTCATGGCATGACTTTCCTAATCCAAATTTGGAAAGCCCACTGACTTTCCTAATCCAAATTTGGAAGGTTCACTAACTTTCCTAATCTCAATTTGGCAAGTCCACTGACTTGACTTCCCATAATCATGTTATTAGGAAAGAGCTATCTTTTCTCATGCATGTCCTTGGTGTGTGCTTGCATATACCCATACTTAGTAAAAGTGTGTACTAACCCTATACAACTATACTATTTTAGGTGCAGGCACAGGTGGGCGATAGAGCTACAGGATCATTGTCGCAGTTATCCGGACGTCTAGCATTCATCCGGAGTTTGTAGGTCCTCATGCTTCCGAGGATGCTATTGTTTTACATTCTAGCTTAGTTTTAGAGTTGAGCTAGTGGAGCATGTTCCACTAGCGTTTCTTTCCTGTTTTTATTCAGACTTTGTATTAGTGCCATTTTGGCAATTATACACTTAATACTTATTGGTCTATCACTTTCAGTTGCTTATCTCTTAATGTTAGATGGTTGATGGTGAACAATTATGAAATGATAAGAATGTTTAACAAGTATTTTAAGGAAATAAAAAGTTTTAAATTTTCCGCTAAAATTAACCTAGATGAAGTAAGAATGACGTAAGTAGGCTTGTCTGTGACTTCTGAGAGGTCAACGACGCCGATCTCGTCTGGGGTCTAGATTCCGGTCGTGACAGTTTGTTTGTTGCTGGACTGGGTCATACATCAATCAAAGAGGGCATGGTAGTTATGCTGATAGGTGACATGGACAGATCAAGGTTGATGGTCTATGTGCAACAGGTTGAGGAAGAGAAGTTGAGGGACAGAAAAGGGTTCAAGAATAAGAAAGCCAACACAATGAGTGAGTCTGGGCAGCATAAAGGTGGTGTGAATCATTCGTCCTTTCAGTAACAGAAGGGGGGTTGCACCATCATCTACTAGTGCACCTGCACCAAGAAACAAAGGTGAGCATCATGGCCAGAATTCGCAGAACTTCAAAGTTCGACCAGCACAGTCTCAAGGTAGTGTGGCACAAGGAGGTAGTTGGGCTCCTGCGTGTGCTAAGTGTGGTGATAACCTACCAAGTAAATATCGTGATGGCCAAATATGTTGTTTGAAGTGTGGGCAAGAGGGTCACTACATGGAAGAGTGAACAAGCAAGGTAGTGTAAATCCTGACAATAGAGCTCAATCTTTATCAATTGCTCCATCACACAGGGCTGCACCTAGAGGATCTACTTCCGATACTGGCGGAGGAGCAAACCGCCTTTATGCGATCACTAGTCTCCAAGAGAAAGAGAACTCCCCAGATGTTGTCACTGGTATGATCAAAGTCTTTACTTTTGATGTTTATGCTTTGATAAACCCAAGAGAAAATTTATCTTTTGTAACCCCTTATGTTGCAAATAAGTTTGATATTCTCTCTCAAAAACTTTGTGAACCCTTCTGTGTTTCTACACCTGTTGGGGATTCTATTCTAGCAGAAAGAGTCTACCGTGATTGTCCCATTTCCATCAATCACAAGAACACCATGGATGATTTAGTTGAGTTACACATATTAGATTTCGATGTCATTCTAGGTATACACTGGTTTCATTCCTGTTATGCATCAATAGATTGTAGAACTCGAGTTGTCAAGTTTCAGATTTCTAATGAGCTTGTCATAGAGTGAAGTAGTAGTTCAGCAGTGCATAAGATCGTTTCATTTCGTACCTTAAGGCGAGAAAGTTAGTTTTAAAGGGTTGTATTTATCACTTAGTTCGAGTTGATGACTCAAGTGCTGAGGTTCTTCTCATTCAGTCAATTCCTATAGTAAAAGAGTTTCCAGAAGTCTTTCGTGATGATCTACCCAGAGCTCAGAAAGAAATAGACTTCAACATAGACGTCATTCCAGATACTCGTCTTATCTCTATTTCTCCATATAGAATGACACCAACAGAGTTGAAAGAACAGTTGAAAGATCTGTTAGATAATGGTTTCATTCAACAAGTGTCTCACCTTGGGACGCTGCGGTCTTATTTATGAGAAAGAAAGATAGTTCCCTTGAACAAGGTTACCATCGAGAACAAATATCCTCCTCCAAGGATTGATGATCTTTTCAACCAGCTTCAGGGTGCTTCCTGCTTCTCAAAAATTGATCTAAGATCAGGCTACCATCAGTTGAAAGTTAGGGAATATGATGTTCTAAAGAAAACTTTTAGAACCAGATATGGGCATTATGAATTTTTGGTCATGTCCTTTGGGTTGATAAATGCGCTCACATCATTCATAGAACTTATGAATAGGATCTTCAAACCTTATTTAGATATGTTTGTTATCGTCTTCATTAATGACATACTAATCTATTCAAGGAATGAAGAGGATCATGCTAGTCATCTCAGAATAGTTCTTCAGACTTTGAAAGATAAGGAGTTATATGTCAAGTTCTCTAAGTGTGAGTTTTGGTTTAAGTCTGTGGCATTCTTGGGCTACATTAAGGCTAGGCAACGGAATGGGATGTACCGGTATCGATCAGGTACCGTTCCGGTTCATCCCGGTTCGATTGCCTACGGGACGGAACGGGACATCTTGAACCGGGACACGGAACGGAAAAAAACCGAGGTTTGGTACCGGTGTACCGGTACCGGTTTATCCTAGTTTATTTTGGTTCCATTTACGGTTTCGGTCCGGTCCAGTTCTGGTCCAGATCAGATTAATTAATATTTATTAATTAATTTATATTATATATTTATAAATTATAATTTATATTTTATATTAAATAATAAATACTACCCAAGTAACCTCAACTACCCCCTATTATTATTACATTAGTATTACATTCGAGACTTAGTTGAAACAGAACCCTTCCTAAAGGTGGTTGCGTAAACTATGCACTCTACTAATAGTTGTCAATTGAAATTGTAATTTATAATACAAATTTAAATAAATTAAATTGATATTTTTTAATCTGTGTAATTGTTTTATATTATTTTATTTTATTTTTTAAAATTACAAATTTAATTTATATAAATTACAAGTTATAAATATAACTTATAAATTATAACATATTAATAAACAATAAGTAATAACTTATAAACTTCAAAAGATATAAATCTTGAATACTTAATTAGACTTAACTTGCAAACTTAATAAGTAAAAAAAAAATTAAAAATATCTTTAAAATAGACTTAAGTAAATTTTAAAAATGTCTTTAAAATAAACTTAAGTAAAGAATTACATTTAAATTTTAAAAATACTAATTTAACCTTAGAAAAATAAAATAAAAATAGTCATATTTTCGTAATTCAAAAACATTATTTTTTTGAAATAACTAGATGTGTCATCCCGTTTATCCCATCCCATTCCATTTTGGTCCATTCCGGTTCTATCTCGGTATATAGTGGAATGGTACGAAACCGAGTATCCATCCCAGTAATTCCGGTTCGGTTCATCCCGATACCGATCAACGAACCAATCAACTCATCCCGTTCCGATCCGATACCGGTTTGTTCCGGTCTGGTGGTTCCGTTCCGGTCTTTTACCCATTCTTAGGCTACATAGTTTCCAGTGATGGAATTAGAGTTGATACACAAAAGATAGAAGCAGTTCAGAGTTGGCCTAGACCCACGTCTCCAACTGATATTAAGAGTTTATTGGGTTTGGCTGGATACTATAGAAGGTTTGTTGAGGGGTTTTCATCTATTTTGTCTCCTTTGACAAAGTTGACTCAGAAGACAGTTAAGTTTCAATGGTCTGAAGCTTGTGAGAAAAACTTATAGGAATTGGAAAAGAACGTTTGACTACTGCCCTAATTTTGACTTTATTGGAAGGTACTCAAGGCTTTGTAGTGTAATGTAATGCATCTAGAGTTGGTTTGGGTTGTGTCTTGATGCAGAATAGTAAGGTTATAGCATATGCTTCCAGAGAGTTGAAAGTCCATTAGAAGAATTACCCAACCCATGACTTAGAGTTGGTTGTTGTAGTTTTTGCCTTAAAAATATGACGTCACTATTTGTATAGTGGTCATGTTGATATATTCACGATCACAAGAGCCTACAATATGTGTTCACTCAAAAAGAGCTTAATCTCTTACAAAAAAAATGGTTAGAATTGCTCAAAGATTATGACATGAGAATTCTTTACCACCTAGATAAGGCTAATTTGGTTGTTGATGCCTTAATCAGGTTGTATATGGGTTTTACCTAAGACTGGTCAACGGACCGGAACCGGTTCACCGGACCGGAATGAACCGGTACCGGACCGGACCGGAACCCATTGACCGGTATGTTGACCGGTACCGGGATGAACCGGACCGGAATTACCGGGATGATTCATCGGTTCCGTCCCGTTCCACTATATACCGGGATGGAACCGGAATGAACCGGAACGGACCGGGATGGAACGGGACGGGATTAACGGGACGATATTTTTTAAAATTACGAAAATATAATTTTTTTTTATTTTTTAAGTATAAATTAATAGTTTTTAAATTTATACTATAATTTTTTACTTAAGTTTATTTTAAAGATATTTTATTAATTTTTTTGTTGTTGTTAAGTTTCCAAGTAAAGTCTAATAAAGTTTTCAAAATTTAAATCTTTTGAAGTTTATACTTTATAAGTTATTACTTATATTCATTAATATTTATTTTATAAGTTATATTTATAACTTGTATCTTGTAAATATTAAATAAATAAAATTAGCCGTTTTAATTTTTTTCGTTTAATCTGTAATTGCTAGATCTTATAAGTTATAAATATGAATGGAAATATATATTCTCTCAAAGACTCAAACTTATGTTTGTAAGTTGTAACTTTGTATATAAAATTTTTAGAAATCAACTCTAATTTATAAAACAAAAAAACTAGCCATTTTAATTTTTTCCGTTTAAAATGACCGTTGGTCCGGGAAAAGGGTAGGGGGCGGGGGACGGGGGGCCGGGCTGCAGCTGCAGAGTGCAGACTGCAGACTGCAGGAAAGTAGGGGCGGGCAGGGGTGGGCAGGGGCTCGTGCCAAGTGTCAAAATATAAAATATAATTTATAAAAAAAATAAATATAATTATATAAAATATAAAATATAAAAAAATTAATATATATTAAATAAACAGGACCGGAACCGGACCGGACCGGACCGGAACCGGAATGAACCGGGATGAACCGGTACCGGTACACCGGTACGAAATCACGATTCCGTCCCGTTCTGTGTACCGGTTCAGACTATCCCGTTCCGTCCCGTAGGCAACCGAAACGGGACGAACCGGAATGAACCGGAACGGTACCGGTACGTCCCGTTCCGTTGACCAGTCTTAGTTTTACCTCCCATCTTGAGGAAGAGAAGAAATAACTAACAAAAGATGTGCATAGACTTGCACGCTTAGGCGTCCGACGGATGGATTCCACAGAAGGAGGACTAGTGGTGGCGAATAGAGCTGAGTCATCATTAGTGTCATAAGTGAAAGAGAAGAAAGACCAAGATCTAATTTTTCTTGAATTGAAGGCAAATGTTCATAACAAAAGAGTATTAGCTTTTGAACAAGAGGGAGATGGTGGTTTGAGATATCAAGGTATATTGTGTGTACCAATTATGGATGGTATCCAAGAGAGGATCATGGAGGAAGCTCATAGCTCTAGATATTCCATTCATCCGGGTTCCACAAAGATGTACCGCGATTTGAGAGAAGTATATTGGTGGGAAGGTATGAAGAAGAGCATTGTTGAGTTTATTGCCAAGTACCCGAATTGTCAACAAGTTAAAGTAGAGCACCAAAGGCCTGGGGGTTTAGCTCAGAATATAGAACTTCCAGAATGGAAGTGGGAGATGATTAACATGGACTTCATCAAAGGGTTACTAAGGTCTCGCAACAACATATTCTATTTGGGTGATTGTTAATAGAATGACAAAATCAACTCATTTTTTGCCGGTAAAGACTACCCATTCGGCAGAGAATTATGATAAGTTGTACATTCATGAAGTGGTAAGACTTCATGGATTTGGATCTCCGTAATTTCAGATAGAGGTGCACAATTCACTGCACAATTCTGAAAATCTTTTCGAAAAGGTTTGGGTTCAAAGGTGAACTTAAGTACTACCTTTCACCCTCATACTGACAGGATCGTACTATTCAAACCTTAGAGGATATGTTGAGGTATTGTGTGATTGATTTCAAGGGAAATTGTGATGATCACCTACCTCTAATTGAATTTTCTTACAACAACAGTTACCACTCTAGCATCCAAATGGCTTCTTATGAAGCTCTTTATTAGAGAAGATGCAGATCTTCTATTGGATGGTTTGAGGTTGGTGAAGCAAGTTTTATAGGACCAGATCTAGTTCATCAAGCTATGGAGAAGATGAAGTTGATTCAAAAGAGATTGAAAATGGTCCAGAGTCGTCAGAAATCCTATGCCGATGTTGGGAGAAGAGAGTTGAGTTTGACGTAGATAATTGGGTTCACCTCAAAGTTTCACCCACGAAGGGTGTTATGAGGTTTGGTAAGAAGGGGAAACTTAGTCCCCGGTATGTTGGTCCATATATAATTTCAAAGAGGATTGGCAAGGTAGTTTATGAGTTGGAGCTACCACAATAGTTAGCAGCAGTTCATTCAGTGTTTCATATCTACATGTTGAAGAAGTGCATGGGTGATCCTTCCTTGATCATTCCAACTGAGAATATTGAGATCAAAGATAATTTGTCTTATAAGGAGATTCTGGTGCAAATCTTAGATCGTCAAGTTCGCAAGTTGAGAACAAAAGAGGTAGCATCAGTCAAGGTCCTTTGGAAGAACCAATTTGTTGAAGAACCAACTTAGAAAGCTGAAGAGGACTTGAAGAAGAGATATCCACATCTCTTTGAATTCGGAGAAAGACCAAGGTACTAATTTTCTTATTAGTACTATATAATTTTGAGTAAGAATGTTGTTCGGTTGCAATTGCTTGTGGGTGTTTGAACGTGATGTTGCTACCCTAAGTCTAGTAAGAGTAATCTTATTCGAGGATGAAAGTTTTCAAGGGGGAGAAATTGTAACACTTCACAACTAGAAAGTACTAGAAAAGGGTTTAAAATCAGAAAATACTTAGTTTTGGAAAGAATAAGAGAATCTGGAAAATTTGTCCAAGTTAAAAAGTGACTTTTTTGTTCACTTCAAATGACCATAACACATAGCTCAGGATGAGTTAGGAGTATTTCCAGATATGGTTAGAAAACTCTTAGAATAATCTTTATAACGCCTTCAAATTTGCGCAATTTCGATATTGTATGAGTGACTTATGCCTTTTGGAAGTTGGTATGTTGGCTTAAGCAAAGTACAATCCGGATTCAGGAAGGGAAAAGTTTTCTTTTCCTTACCTAATTAAATTAATTCGTTTTTAGGAATTAATTGGGGTAATCCAGACCTTTGTTCAGTTTAGGAAAAATAGAATTCATGATAGGGCTTGGAGAAGAGAAAAAGAGGAGAGAAATCAAGAATCGCCCAGAACACTCAAGTTTTGCGTGTGGATTTCGTCAGGGAGGATCCCTAAAAAGGTATGTGAGATCACATAGTGTTGGATTATTTCACCCACACGCCAATCTTGTTTAAATTCAGCGAATCTAAGTATTTGAATGTTAAGAAAGTGAGTTCTTGAAGAACATTGTTAAAGTTTTCGTTGAATTCTTGATGGTTGTGTTGTTGAAGTTTTGATTCATGTTTCCGGGTGTAATTCGGATCGAATATATTGTACATTGATAGTACTAACGTTCCTAAGTGTTTGGGGAAAGAACCATGGAAGTTTAGAGTGTTTAGAGATGAAAAACAAATGAGAAAAGTCGAGAACACCTTAGTATAGGGGTTGGGGCGCCGCGCCTCCCATAGCTCCAGAGGAGTCTCTGTATGTAGGGACTTGGGGCGTTGCGCCATCCAGAGCACCCCAGCCTGCTCTTTATATGATGAGGGCTGGCGCCCCACGCCTCTCAGAGATCCAGGGACGCCAATTCTCCCCATTTTCCCCCCACCTTTTCGTACTACCTCCTAAGTGATGTACCTAAGTTTTTTAGTTGATTCCAATCTCTAAGGTACATCTAAAAATCATGAAATCATCTATAAACATGATATCATGAACCTTGAATCTATAATCAAATTCAAGGAAAGTTTATCTCAAAGTTAAAGAACTTAGGGTCGAGTCTAGAAGTTAAGAAGCAAGTCAAAGCAAAGTTCTTAAAGGTTTTCAAGAGTCTTTAGCAATGTTTTAACTTTGTTTGTAAGACTCAAGTTTCAAGTTAAGTAAATAGTTGAGTTCATTTCTCAAAAGTTATAAGGGAACTAAGTATTTCCTAAAAGTTATTTTAAGGCTCAAGTTTCAAGCTAAGTAAAGAGTAAAAATTGAGTTCATTTCTAAAAAATTATAAGGGAACTAAGTAATCCTAAGAGTTTATAAATGTTTTCACATTTAATATGAGAGAAAACTAAGATTTCCCAAAAGAGTTTTGAGCAAGAAAAGAGAATATTGATTCCATGAGAGCTTTTAAAGCTAAATGTTGAGAAATTATCTCAACCCAAAGAAAGAAGTTGTTTTAAAACACATGAGCTAAGTATATTTTTGGGAGTAGTATTTGAGCACCGATATTGGGAACGCGAGTTCATAATAATTCAAGTATCCATAAACCATGTAGCCATCATGGGCATTAAAGGATCATACTTTTTAGATGATCACTTAAGTTAAGTTAGTGGATCCACTAAGTTAAGTACGGTCTTATACCGATGGCAAGGTATATGATGGTCCTCAGCAGCGTGAGGTAAAACTTTGTACCATCACTTAGGCTCATAGTGATGGTTGTAGGTTAGAGAATCTCCACAGAAGTTATATTACTTTAAATGAGTGATGGTTGTCGGTTGCAGAATCTCCACACAAGTTATATTACTTTAAATGAGTAAAGTTAAGTTTGTTATTACTTTATCTTTAATGAACTAAGATTATTTTGATTTTCTTTATAAGTTTTTTTTTTATATATATGTATGGTATCCATGATTTGAGAAGAGACAAGGTAAGTATTTCTTTCACAATCTCTTTCAAGCCTATGTTTGTTAGCATTCCAACTCGGCCAACTCGCATACTCGTACATTCAATGTACTGATGCCAGTTCACCTGTATCGTCTTATGATGCAGACGCAGGTAACTAGGATCAACATTCAGCGTACTGTTGATCCAGTGAGCAGCTCAGTTGGTGAGTCTCCCTCCATTTTGGAGGACATCTTTATCATTCAGTTATCTTTTTTTTAGTTTTCGATTGTTAAGATGATTGGGGGTCCTGTCCCAACATCCCTATTTATTCAACATCCCTATTTATTTTAGAGGCTTTATAGACAGATTGTATTAGTTCTTTTGTCTTATTCATTTCAGTTGTATACGTTTAAGACTTAAGTTGCCGTTTTGGCTAAGTTATTACCTTTTTAGTTATGTCATGAGTTATATCTCTTGTTTTTAAGTCTTCCACTGAGTAAGTAAGCCAGGTCAAGGGTCCGCTCGAGGCCAGCAATGATCTTCGAGTGTCAGCCACGTCTAGGATGTAGGCTCGGGGCGTGATATTATTTTTAGGTAGCTACTCCGCTCATGAGGTTTCATAAAGGGTTATGTGGTTGACTCTTCAAGAGCGCATTGTCTCTTTATTATGATCATTTTAATTTTTTGATGCTCCCTTTTTTTTCAAGGATTATTTTATTTAAAATTGAATAGTGTATCATGCTTTATGCATGTCGTAGACTCTGGATTTAAGGGATATTTACAACTCTTGTGTTGCTTCTAATCTCCCCTTTATGTTAGACATACTAATATATATCTCAATATTTTGGATAATCTATCTTTGTGCATCATTGTATATTCATTGATTATATACTACATAAAAATAATATGGTGAAAAATATTTGGTCCTTGACCATAAATCAATTGAAAGAAAATTTGATCATAATTTATTGATCCGATGCGTACAATTATTTTTGTATGTGATATCATATTTCAAATCAACACATGGAGCTTTATTTTCATAAGCAATGATTTCACTATCTATCTGAGATATTTAATGTCACATAATATTGAACATTTATCAATATTATCAAGATAAATTGTCTTGATTACATATTCTGAAAGTTGTGCTCTCTACTCAATTATCTTGCACAAACAATTATGTGAATGCCTAACTGCAAGTTGACAACATACGCACATATGATTATCTTATAGATGCATCTCTTATCATATGACATGATAGATGAACATGCTCATATTCACATTTTATACTTTTCAGAATTTAGGGATTTAATCCCAACATTAGTCGATCCAATCAACTTATCATGAGAATAAGTAACAAAAAGAATTATCTTATAGATGCATCTCTTATCATATGAAATGATAGGTGAAGAGGATCATATTCACATTTTATACTTTTCAGAATTTAGGGATTTATTCCCAATATTGGTCGATCCAATCAACTTATCGTGAGAACAAGTAACAAAAAGAATTCTTGAAAAATATTCTAGTTCTTCAATGTATGTCTATTACTCAGTATGCACATCTTTGGGATGATCGAATTTCTAATGCCAGCTAATAAAATTATAGACTAATGATGTCCCAGACAATCATGTCAAATTAAGAAAGTATTGCAATTAGTATGGAATATGTTTCAATTGCACTAATTATTATCCAATAAAAATTAAAAGATAAAGTATGAAACTTTTCTTTAACATATGTTTTCTTGGTGATACCTCATCTGCAATTAAAGGTCGCGATCTTTTTCAGGCCTAGTATGGTGGTTTATACCTCATTCACTTTAGAGAATGAGTCTATATTTTAGCAATCATTAAAAGTTTTCATTCTTCATGAATGAAACACAAACATGTGAGCATATCAAATTATGATATTTTTGGTACTTCATTCCATATTCATGTGCATCATTCAATCACTTGTCTTCTTTTCGACATAATATGCACGACTATCACATTCACTTTAGGTAATGGATCTGCTTCAACGAGATACATTTCATGACTATTTTTTATTATCAAAAACTCATTATTATTCCTTAGTCATCATATCAAAATGGTGCATTTAGACTCAATTCAATGTCTTATCTATGTAAAGACATTTATGTCATAAATCGATAGGACATGAATCCAACATCTTTTATCACGATGCACCAAAAATCCTGATGTCTTACCCTCTTGGTGTGATTGGACTTGAATCCATCGTCTTGCCCTTTTGATGCAATTGAATATGAATCCATCATCTTATTCTCAATGAAGACTCACTTTAAAGCCTTTAATAAAATTAGACCACATTTTTCAGCACAAATAAAGAAGTAGTGATGAAAACTTGTATCATGAATCTCTAGTAACAAACATATTCTAAGAACAAAATTTCTACAAAATTCCAAAATTGTAGTTCAACAATTTATTTTAATAACGCATATATTGTAAATCTTTTTCTTCCGCTAATTCCAGTGGTATTATGTAAAAATATTGTAAACTTTATTAGCTCCTTCCATAAGAAAATCAAGTGAATATTATAAATAAAATGACTTACCTAACATTTTGCTTTCTCTATAACTTTGTAATATTAAGTAATTCAGTTAAGATATTCATATATTGAACTGTATGTCTTTAATTTATATGTAAACATGTTTCTCTCCCCTCACACACATTAATCAACCAATTTCACAACTTTGGTAAAAAAATGAGTTCGGTAATACATACTTGAATCGATATGTAAATAGGTTAGAGATTCGTGCTGATAACGTGTTATGAAACTATATAAAACAATGAGAAGAATAAAGTTGGGAGAAGAGAGAAGATTTCTTATTCCTCTTGAAGTATATTCAGGATTTACATATCTTATTTACAATGAAGGAAAACCCCTTTATTTATAGAGGAAATCTAACTTGGTCCAAGTATGATTCCTAACCATATCCGAAAAGGATTCCACATAGTTAGACATTCACTATAATACAAATATGTTTATAACATAATTTATATTTCATATGTTTTAAAATTAAAAAGAAATATACTTTTTGGTAATTTGTTTTTAAAATATGTATATTTTTAGTAAATACTTCTCTTTCTTTATATCTCTTGATGTTTGCCAAAATAAAATGTTCTCTTTAACTTAATGTAGTTTTTAGAAATCAGAAACAATTCTTATACATTTATACTGACTAACAAACAAAGTAAAAAAATGAAAACCTATATTATCCACAGAAAACTTTTGTAATTTTAAATAAAAACTACTCCTCATCTCCAAAGATAATTCTTATCTCTTTAGATATTACAAAAAAGAAAGAAGAAATTTTACGTAAATTAAATACTATAAGATTTATAAATTATCACATATATTTGTTTGTAGTTTATGAGTTTTTAACATAACATCGATATATTTACCTGAAGATCTAAAGAAAGAATGAAGTGTGAATTAGCATTTTTGTTAATGCTGATATGGTCCGTATTACATGGGTCCATTATCCCACTTCATGGACCCATTATCCCACTAATGGGAAGGTGGAGTTAGTTAACTGCCCATTATCCATTAATGGGACCCATTATCCCACTACATGGGTCCACTATCCTACTACTCTAGTGGTTTATAACTTTTCATAACCTCTTAACCGTTCTTGATGAAAGCACGATTATAAATAAGTTATTTGGTTCAAAGGTCCATAAACACATTACTTCTAAAAACTCCATACCATCTAAGAGTGAGGTTTTGAATGCTTAGAAGATCTTTGAAGAAAAGAAGAACTGTAGACTCCGATTATATCGCTAACAATGCCTGGAGGTATGTCGATCACACTATATTTCTGTTGCGTTATTACTTTGTAATGTCTTACATTTGGCATCAGAGCCATTGAATTTCCTCTACTTTGTTAGTTGTCGGAATTCTCTAAAATCGCTCAAAATGGTTCTTAAAAATTCAGGTCTTGCTTTGAAATTTTTGAAAACATTTTCTAATAATAAAAGGCAAAGAGACTGTTGTTTTGTTGCATAATGTTTAACAAAAATCTTGTATATGATTTTGAGTTAATATTTAGTGATTCATATAATTTTATTTGATTTAGATTTAGCCACAACAATCTTAATGAAATGATATTATATATTATATTTTGGATCACTTACAGAAATAAATGTCTTAGTGATCTAGAATTTATTTGATTAAAATTTAGCCACACCATTTTTAATTGAATAAAATTTTAAAGTTAAGGATCACATAAAGAAATTTTTAGACATTAGAATCGTAATTAATTATGCATGATATGATAACTTAATTTTTTTTTTATTAAGTTTCTACAATCCATATTATGAATCCCTTGCAGGCTTTAAGAAACCTGCGGAAGCAGTGGGAGCTGAGCGAAGCATCTATTCTGGAAACAAGATGCAGTCACATGTGAAAGCTATGGGAACATGCAATTTAGTTCTTAATATTGGTTTTATTTTAGAGTTAGAAAAGACTTTTTATGTTCCTGATTTTTCTAGAAATTTAATTTCATTATCAAGACTTGTACCTTTGGGATATTCCTTATTTCTAGAAGGTGATTCCAAACTATTTTATAAATCTAAACTTGTTGGATATGGTACATTGTCTGATGGTCTTTTCTCTCTTAATTTACAAAATTATTCCACTCATATTGTTATGCATGTACAAACTGGCACTAAACGATATGTTATAAATGAAAATTCCTCTATCTTATGGCATCGGAGATTGAGACATATCTCCATCGATAGAATTAAGAGAATAGTAAATGATGGAGTACTAAGTACTTTAAATTTTACTGATTTTGATACTTGTACGGACTGCATTAAAGGTAAGCAGACCAAAAAGTCAAAGAAAGGTGCCAAGAGGAGTTCAATCGTATTAGAAATCACACATTCATATATATGTTGTCAGACATGGACGGATATGGTCAAAAATACTTTATCACTTTTATAGATGATTACTCACGATATATGTATCTCTAGATGCTTCATAATAAGAGCGAAGCATTAGAAGCCTTTAAATTTTTCAAGGATGAAGTAGAGAAATAATGCGAAAAACAAATTAAGATTGTGAGAACTGATAGAGATGGTGAGTATTATGGTAAATGTACAGAAGATGGACAAGCACAAGGTCCTTTGCGAAGTTTCTTCAATAAAATGGAATTGTTTCTCAATATACTATGTATGGTTCTCCGGATCAGAATGGTGTAGCAGTGCGTAGTATGTTAAGTAGCTCTAAGCTACCTAAGTCCTTGTGGATTGAATCTCTTAAGACATCATCGTATATATTAAACCGAGTTCCAACCAAGGTTGTTCCAAAGACACCTTTTGAGTTATTCAAAGGTTGAAAATCTAGTTTGACACATATACGTGTATGGGGATTCCCGTCTGAAGTTAGAATTTACAACCCACAAGAAAAGAAACTGGATCCTCAAATCATTAGTGATATTTCATTGGATATGCCGAAAAGCCTAAAGGATACAAATTCTACTATCCATCTAACAGTACTAGGATTGTGGAATCAAGAAATGCAAAATTTCTTGAAAATGACTTAACTAGTATCAATTTCAGAATATAATTTCTATAAGAGATCAACATTCCACTTCAAGTCAAAAATTGATTGTTGTACATAATACCTCTCAAGTTCAATTGGGTGTTGAGCAACCAATCAATGAAATTCCACAAACTGCTGAAAACATGCATATATATCAAGTTGTTCAAGTAATTCCTGAAATTATTGAACATCCAGTTGAACGACATAATCCACAGGAAAATGTTGGTGCAACTTTGAGAAGATCTACTAGAGACGAAAATCAGCAATTCCTAGTGACTTTGTTGTATATTTGCAAGAATCTGACATTGGAGTTAAAAATGATTCTGAGTCTTTTTCACAAGCCATGAATCTAAAGAGTCTGAATTATGGTACAATGTCATGAAAGAAGAAATGAATTCTACGAAAAGTAACGAGGTTTGGGATCTTGTCAATTTTCTTAATGGTGTTAAAATCATTGGATGTAAATGGGTCTTTAAGACTAAAAATGACTCATCAGGCAACATAGAAGATATAAATCAAGACTTGTTGCTAAAGGATTCACTCAAAAGGAAGGAATTGATTACACAGAGACATTTTTTCATGTGTCTAAAAAGGATTCCTTGCGCATCATATTGGCATTAGTAGCACACTTTGACTTAGAATTGCAACAGATGGATATGAAAACCGCATTTCTCAATGGTGATCTAGAGGAAGAGGTTTATATGAAACAACCTGATGAATTCTCCTCTAGAAATGGTGAGCACTTGATATGCAAGTTAAAGAAATCCATATATGGACTAAAACAAGCTTTCCCATCAATGGTATTTGAAATTTCATAATGTTAACTCTTCATTCGTCTTTGTTGAGAGCATTATGGATCAATGTATATACCATAAGATCAGTGGGAGTAAAATATGTTTCTTAGTTCTATATGTGGATGATATCTTACTTGCATCCAATGATAAGGGAATGATACATGAGGTGAAACAATTTCTCTATAAAAGTTTTGATATGAAAGACATGGTTGATGCATCTTATGTTATTGGTACTAAGATTCATCTAGTTAGACATCAAGGTACCTTAGGTTTATCTCAAGAATCCTATATCAATAAATTTTAGAGAGGTTCCGAATGAATGATTGTTCACCTAGTGTAGCTCCTATCGTGAAGGGTGACAAGTTCAACTTGAATCAGTGCCCGAAGAACGATCTTGAGAGAGAACAAATGAAGGACATTCCTTATGCTTCTGTTGTCGGAAGCTTGATGTATGCTCAGGTTTGTACAAGACTTGACATATCATTTGTTGTTGGAATGTTAGGAAGATAGGAGAGTAATTCCGATCTTGACCATTGGAGAGCTGCAAAGAAAGTCTTAATATATCTTCAAGGAACAAAATACTACATGTTTATGTACAAACGATCAGATGACTTAGAATTCATTGACTACTCTGATTCAGACTTACAGAAATCAACTTCAGGATATACATGTTTATGTTAGCCGGTGGATCTATATCTTGGAGAATTGTGAAACAGACTCTAATTACTACTTCCATTATGGAGGCTGAGTTCATTTCTTGTTTCGAGGCTACCTCACATGATGTATGGTTAAATAGTTTTATTTCTGAACTTAGAATTGTCGACTCTATATCTAAGCCATTAAGGTTATATTGTGACAATTCAGTTGCTGTCTTTATGGCTAAGAATAATAAAAGTGATAGTCAAAGCAAGCATATCGACATCAAATATCTAGCCATAATAGAACTTGTTAAAGACAAAGAAAGTGGTCATTGAACATGTTAGCACTGAAGTAATCTTAGCTGATCTTTTAAATAAAGGCATGCCACCACAAAAATTTAAGGATCATGTAGTCACAAAGGGACTTAGTCCCACTACGTAAAATTTCGTTATAACAATGAATATTTACAAAACTCTATTTTATATGATATTTCTCGTTAACTGTGTGCACATTCAGTTTTGTTTCCAGAAATATCGCTAAAGTATGGACCTTGAGTAAATATTGAGTTTATTCATTAATTATATGGGCTAAAGTGTAGAGATATAGTGCACTGTGATACATGGAAGATACTACTCGCTGCAAGAGAAACTATCGCCATGATCGTGTATTATATTTCATTAATGGGATTAGAATATACGGACCAAGTGGGAGAATGTTAGCATTTTTGTTAATGTTGATATGGTCTGGATTACATGGGTTCATTATCCCACTTCATGGACCCATTATCCCACTAATGGGAAGGTGGTTAACTATCCATTATCCCAATAATGGAAAGGTAGTTAACTGCCCATTATCCCACTAATGGAAAGGTGATTAATTACTCATTATCCCAGTAAAGGGATAATGGTTAACTACCCATTATCCCACTACATAGATTCACTATCCTACTACTCTAATGGTTGGTAACTTCCCATAACCTCTTAACCGTTCTTGATGGAAGCACGGTTATAAATATGTCATTTGGTTCAAAGGTCCCTAAGCACATTACTTCTAAAAACTCTATAACATCTAAGAGTGAGGTTTTGAGTGCTTAGAAGATCTTTGAAGAAAAGAAGAATTGTATACTCCGACTATATCGCTAACAATGGCTGGCGGTATGTCGATCACACTATATTTTCGCTGCGTCATTACTCTGTAATACCTTACAGTGTGATGGTCTGAAAAATACAAATCATCACATTATGGTGATGAAATGGAACAAATAGAACTATCCATGTTTGTTCCCTCACTGTTGCCCGTATAATCTAGAATAGTTCCAAAATGCAAAATGACGATTTACTTTGTTGTATTTCTTTTATCATTTCGGCAATTTTATGTTCCTTCTTAAACTTCTTTTTTTTTCTGTTTTATCTCCTTTCTAATTTTGTTGTCCAATTTAATCTTCATTGTTGTTATATCGATATCATCAACATTATCGTCATTATCATTGTATACTGTATTGGAAATTGTAATTCACCACTTATTCATCTTTTTTATCATAAAGAATGCAGTAGCCATAAGATTTATGTGTAGTAAAACTCCATTGAAATTTTGCTTATGAAAGTATTATAAGAATGGTAGTAGTTTTCTCAATTTAGAATTCAACGGTAATTTTTGGTAACTGTTTAAAAGTTACACATGATTTGTCTAACGGTTAGTAATTATCCTTTTGCACTTACTAACTTTAAAATTTTAAATTCGATTTTTTTAGAAAAAAAAGAGCCCAAAGTTATTTAAATTGATTGTTCTTTGAATATCGTGAAACTTTTTTCTTTGTTTGTTTTAAAATATATATATATATATATATATATATATATATATATATATATATATATATATATATATTTATGAAAAACAGTCTAAAGGAAAACGTGTTAGGGGAATTACGGGGAGTGGTACACTACTATGAATATTTGTCTTTATTTTTAAAATTTTAAATTTTAAAGTAATTAATTTTGATAATTCATTAGCTATAACTTCTACTGTTATAAAATATATATTTTTAAAAAATTAGGCAGTTATCATTGTATCAGGAACAAACATATTTAATTTATTCTTAAAAAAAAAGAGAAATCAGTAAAACAGTTTTTAACGTAAACATTTTTGAAATGATTCTTAATTTATGTTTTTTTTTAATTTTTGTTTCTGAAATTGTTATTTATTATTTAATATTTCAACTAGTTTTGTGGTGCTGCATTTTTTCTTCTCCTTTTATATATATATATATATATATATATATATATATAGAAGACTAGTACACGTACCCTCGCGCTGCAGATATTTTAAAATATAATATTTTTAAAACTTTAAAAAATAATACGAAATTTATATTGAGTTTAAAAAGTGCATGTATAATTACATATAATGTTTTGATTTTATATATACAGTTAATACTAACAAAAATTTACCTTAATCTATGTGCGATGAGGATATGTTCTTCAAAGACACCAAATATTATTCTAAGCAATTCTTCTTATTTTAGTATAATGAAGATTAATATCATATGTAGCATGTGCTGAAATGATATTTGTTTTAATTAATAAAAATTTAAACTCAATGATCAATCTAAAAAGTATTAAAAATATAATTCTACTTTTAGTTAAAATATAAATATAATTTGCAAGCATGTTGCAACCTCGTTAGCATACTTTTCTCGTTCAATATTGCAAATTAAGAAGATATTCATTTAATCAAACATAATTTCATAAAATAAGGATGCAAAAAATGAATTTCAGATACCGATATTAAAAAAATACTATAATCAAATCAATATTATAACACATAAAAATAAACTATTTGCAATGTAAAGAAAAAAGTGAAAGATGAAAAATATCATATTTGTACATAATTATTTATCATGTTTCCTAAAATAAAAAACTTGAGATCATTTTTTTAAGAAAATCATTAAATCGAAATTTGAAAATTATTTTTATGATGAAATGTGATAACTCGAAAATATTTATATTGTTGACATATTATTTTAACAATATATAAATTTGAAATAATAAATTAATTTTTATAAGTTCAAATTTATTTATATTTATGTGATGCTTTAGGATATATGTGAAACTTGGAAAAACTTACTTGCATCGAGTGTTTACATCAAACCAATGTAAAATGCATTATTATGTGATTTAATGAAGTAAACGAACTATAAATTTAAACACATATCATGCATGTATTTACTTGGTGTAAACATCCAGTGCAGATAAATTTTACCCGTGGAACTTTTATTTTTCCTATTAACTAGGTAGAACATTAAATATATAATTGAGTTTCAAGTGATTAGGATAATAAGTGGGTGAGGAAATTTAGGTTAGTTTTTTTTCTTCTAATATTTATCTATTTTTTATTTTAAAATTTCTCACATACGTATTTTTAACTCTCCTTTATTATTTATTAACTAGTATACATGCTCGCACGTTGCGCGGATATTTTAAAAATGAATAATTTTTTAACTTAGAAATAACTAATTAAATTATGTATTAAAATTTAAGGTGCAATCATATTATGTTTTGATATTATATAAATAGTTGATTCTAATAAAACTGTATTCTCATCTATGTGAAGTGAGGATATGCTCATTAAATACACCAAGAAAAATTCTAACAACTTCTCATTCTCATAGTGTAATGAAATATGATAATAGCATAGGCGGTGTTTGTTAAATTGATATTTGTGCTAATTAATTAAAATTAAATTTTATAGATCAAATTTGAACATAGTATTAAAAATAATAACTCTAACTTTAGCAAAAATATAAATATTATTTGCAATTCATAAAATAAAAATGCATATTTATCTGCATATATTTATGTTTTATAGATTAATGAGAATAATTGCGAACCACCTTATCTCTAAAACAGAATTCATATTAAATTAAATTATTTATTAATAAATATAAAATGTTTAAAAAAACTATAAATTTATTTATAAGTAAAGATTGCATGAAGTGAGACAGAGATGGAAGGGTAGGTTATGTATAGATTTTTTTATAATTTGTTAGTATTATTTTAATTAATAAGTTTTTTTTTTTTTTTGGAAATCTGCAAATTAGTAATAAGTAACTATTAATTATAAAATAATATATATATATTATATTGTATATAGAGATTTGTTTGTAAACCGTATTTTAAAAATAATATAAGGATGCACAAAATCATTTGTATTCAGGTGAATTTATGCTCCTTTGTTATCAACCAGTGATACAACCTGTGAAAAAAACATGACTTAATTAATAGTGTATCTTAAAAACTTAAATTTTAAATGAATGAAAATAATTGTACACATGCATTATACATATTTTCTTGAGTTATTCTTCTGATTTTGTTCGTATGTTAATTCAGGGAATGGAAAGTGCTAAAGAAAAAAATCATCAAAATTATTATATTATTTGTTTGACCATATTGTTTTATTACTATACTAAATCATTTAACTTACAAACGTTTATTAGTTGTTTGAAATAAATACAAAAATATAAAAACTTACAATAAAGATATTAATGTTTTCTTGTTGTAAAGCATATTGCACCTTTTTTAGCATACTCCTCTCTAGTTCAATCCTTAAAAATAAGATGATTTTTATTTAATAAAATATAATTTAATCAATTAAAAATATGAGAGATGAAACGGATCTATTCCATAGTTTTACCCTTATAAAAGAAGATGCTTATAATAAATCATACTCGTATTGGGTGTATACACCAATTCAATATATGTACGTCATTTGTTTAAATTTACTGTTAATTTTACTTAATTAAAATGTGTTTTATTTTAATAAATCACGTAATATTATGTAGTGTTTATTCTTTCATACTTAATCTTAACAAGTGATATTACTTATTAGGATTACGATTTGATTTTAAAAAATTTAAAATACTAATCGTAAAAGGTGATATTATAGATTTGGTAGTACTAATTTTTTTTAGTGTAAATTAGGTATATAGCATTTTCTATAGTAATGTTCTCAAGTTATAGCATTAGAGTTTGTATTTCAGTGTATAACATTTAATATCTCAAGTTATAGCATTTTATTAAAAAATATAATGTTAATTTTAAATTATTAAAAAGAGTTGTTAAAAAAATTAATGAAAAAAAAACGGACAAACTAATAATGAAAAATGGGATCCTTTATTAATTAAATTAAATATAATTATTAATTGGTGTTAATAGATTAGCACGTTTTAAGGGATTTTAAGAAATTTCAGATTGGTTAGTTGTCTTAATTCTCTCTAATTAGTTTAAATGAGATTAATTTTTTATTTAATTCCTTAAAAAGCTCTACCAGATTGGCATCAACGTACAAGCCATTTTTTCCCCAAAATTTCACGATTCTTTTCAGATTTGCGATTTTAGTTTCGTTTTTTTTTAGTAATTGAATAAATTTTGGCGTTGGAAACAATTTGATTTGATTTGATGGAGAACATTGTGTCAATATTAATTAAACATGGTGGAAAGTGGAATTCATCAGGTTGGTTTTAATTATGAATTATTGGTTTTAATTAGATTTGTTATTTTTTACATGTATAACAGTGTTCAATTTTTTATTATTATTGTAAGATCTGAAATATAGTTTGTATCTTCTTTTTTTTTTGGATGAAACAGTTATGTTACGTATAGTGTATTTGAAAAACAATATGTAAATGTATATGTGTTTGAGTTGTAATTAAATTGAAGATTCGCGTGTTAATTGATTTGTGAAGAAGATAAAAAAACGTACAGTGTGTTTATTAACTAGACAAAAAATAATTAGATATAATTCTTTGGACCGGTGAAGTATGACAATTGTATGAATAATGTCTGAAACTTATATGAAATTTGTATTTAATGGTAAAGTCTGTTAAGAAAATAGTCAAAAAGTAAGTAGATATAATTCTGTGTACCGGTGAAGTATGAAAATTGTATTAATTGTTTATGAAACTTACATGAAACTTGTATCAATTGTGTATGAAAGTTCATTTTTTGTTAAACTTACAATATATGTTTCGGTTGAAATTATAATATATGTTTTGTATTAATTTTGTATAGAAACTATATTATTTTTGTTTAATTGAAGTAGTGTATATGTCAGTGAATGATATATTAAATGTGTATGAAGTGTGTATGAATTATGTTGCAATTATATATTATGTTGCACTAAATGTTATTTTAATGTTGTGAAACAGAAAAATATATCGATTTTCAGATGGAGGGCATCATATATGATGCGTCTACTCTTTATAGTGGTTTAGTTAATGCTATAATAACTCGACTTAATATAGAAGAAAATATAACTTATATTGAGATAAAATATATTATTAGCGATATGTGTCCGACCACCTATTAATATTCATAATAATGTTGGGGTAAAGGTTTTTCTAGATCAGAAGAAGGTGAATTTGGATTTCTTTACAAAATATCCATTATGCATCTCTTTGAAAGATCGTGAGATGTATAATGAAGGTCATGGAATTATTATTATTGATAGAATAAATTCTGAGGTTAGTTTAGCACAGGCTAACGTTGATTTATACTCCAACAATTCTATCCGTTTGATCAGAATGAATGTAGACAGAGTTGTCAATGAGAATAGTGAAGCAGATAATGATGTAATATGTGACCATTCCAACCTATTTGTAGCGGATATCAGATTTACAATAATAGGGAAACACTTAAGGAGGTTATGAGGCATGTTGGACTTGTCAAAAAATTTAGTTTTCGTGTTGCGCGTTGTAATGCATCTAAGTAAGTGTACACAACTGTTTTAAGTTATATTTTTTTATTTGATTTATTTTACTGTATAAAATTTAAATTTAAATTTTCTTAATTTTGAAACAGTTATCACCTGAATTGTATTTCTGATACTTGTTCTTGGATAATGAGGGCATCTAGTTTGAATAAATTTAATTTATTCAAAGTTAGGAAGTATAATGCTCAGCAAACTTGTTCTGTTAGAGATAGAGTGTATGCAAGACGTCAGGGGATAACTGACGTTGTAACTGTCTTGTTAATGGAGAAGTATATTGATCCATCTACGGTATATACTCCAAAGGATATATCTATTGATATGTTGAAATTGCATGGCATTTCGTTGACGTACATACATGCATGGAGAGCTAAAGAAAAAGCAATAAAGTTGGTGCGCGGAGATCCAGCCGAGTCCTATGCCAGATTACCGGGTAATTTCGATATAAAAAATGAATTTAAAGTTTTTTTAATTGTTTAAATGGAAAAAATGACCATATAGTATTTATCCTAATGAACTGGACTGTTCTGTTTCTTGTATTCTTTATGTATAAAATTTGTATACTTTATGTATGTATCCTTGATGTATAAAAAAAGTATGTATCCTTTTTGTAATAATTAAGTGTTCTTTGTGTATCCATTAAATTATACATATGATGTTGTAAACTGTCGCATTATATAATTGTAAAAATTTTAGGTTATCTGTACATTTTGGAGCAAACATCTCCAGGATCTGTTTTGAAAATAAAAAGGAAAGAAGGTAGTAAATTTTTATATGCATTTGTTGCGTTAGAAGCTTGTATTAGAGGTCGGGAGTATTGTAGGTCAATTGTAGTTGTTGAATGTTAACTGCCAGCACAATGGATCCGGAAGGTATTTTTTAATCCTATTTAATTTTTTGATTATAACATATAATAAAATATGTTATAAATTGTATTCTAATTTGTGTGATATTTCTTAAAAAATGGATCAGGTCATATACTTCTGTTGGCGTATGCGATAGTGGATTTCGAAAATGATGCTTCGTGGACTTGGTTCTTTGAACAGTTTAAGGAAGCGTATGGAGTTAGACAAAACATGTGTTTTATGTCGGATCAAAACGAAAGCATATGAAAAGGGACTGCTACTGTATATCCTGAATCCGAACATTATGCCTGCATATGGCATCTGTCAGTCAATTCGTTGAAGAATTTCAATAGAAAACTGAACATTTGAAGATTTTGTTTTTTTACATTGGCAAAAGCTTATACAAAACAACAGTTTGAGACAATTATGGAAAGAATAGACCAGATAGATACGCATACGACCATACTTGTTTGATATTGGTTATAGCAAATGGTCAAGAGCTTACTCAAATTGTAAGCGCACATGGACCATGACTTCAAACATCGCCGAGTCATTGAATAATGTTAACATGTTAGCAAGGAGATTACCGGTAATTTCACTTCTTGAATTTATGAGGGTAACAATTCAGAGGTGGATTCACAAGCACAATGAGGAGGCTGATAGACAACATCTGATCTGACAAAAAAATATGATTTTTATCTACAGAAAAGTATTGCTTTGTCTTGCAATATGAGGGTATGTATTTTACTGTATTGAATAATAAATAATTGTATTTTACTTCCCAATATTTAGTGGCATGTATATTAACAATATCACATTTTAACTTTTAATTAGGTGATACCTTCAACTGTTGATCTGTATGTTGTAGCCGAAGGAGCAAAAAAGTACATAGTAATCTTGAACACAAGGATGTGTAGTTGCGGGAGATTTCAACATTATGTGATACCATGTGGTCATGTAATTGCAGTTCTCCAGATACAGAAAGTTGCATGAAGCAGATTTCTGTTCTGCTTTTTATAGCCTGAAGAATTTCAGAGATGCTTATGCCATTTCTGTCGAGCCTATCTCATGCGAGAGTACATGAGATATACCAAATTATATTTCAGAGCCCAAAATGATGCCACTCGATCCAAAACGATCAACGGGAATGTAATGACCCGTAAGGTTAATTTTTGTAATTCTTATAAAGTTATAGTTTTACCCATTCCGATAGTTATTCCGAGTCATTTAGAAGTTAGTTTGAAAATTTTAAACTATTGGTATAACTACAATTATTTAATTGGCGAATATTTAAATAATTAATTTTAATAGTTAGTGATTAATGGGCCATTCATATATAATATAAATTAAGTTAATGGACCATATATATATAAAAGAAATTAACTAGACCTAAATTATTTGAGGGAACTGCAAAATTCTGGCGGCTTTAGATCATACATTTGGACACAAGAACGCATCCGAGAGAAGTTAAAATATGGTGCTTCAGGTGAGAACTTTTCCTCAAATAAGTGATTATGTAATTAAATACTTAAGTATTAAGAATAAAATGATGTGTTAATCATATATTAGAAAGAGACTATTATATATAGGTTATAAGTCATTGTTGTTGCTGCGTACATTATGGAGTTCATAAAATTAGAGCAAAATTTTATTTGGCATCATTAGTTAATGATCGATAATGATTAGTCTAAGATAGGGTGATAATTAGTAATCATTGAGAGGGTATGATGGGTGGTTCTTTTCTCAAGTTAAAGTTACTGATTTTTAACTTCACCTTAAATTTAATGTTCTTCTCTTAGGATTACCGTATAAAAAGTTAAGTTTTGACAATTTGGAGTATGCAATTAAAAATTGGTATATACAAATAAATATATGATATAGCTAAAGCGTTCCAATTTATACGGTGAATCTAGGATGTATAGTGCAAATTATTATTATATGTTGATAATGCAATGAATTGGATTTCTTTTTTTGGCTTGCTGCAATATTGATTTTTCCAAATTGATGTTAAGTATTATTATATGGGTTGTTGTTCATAGGTAATAGTGACTTATCATGAAGTAATTATAACCAATGATTGGAGGATGTGGTATCATAGGATAAATGCCCTAACAACATTCTGTCTATTAGTTTCACGTTGAAGTATTGTTTCTTAAAGTGGGTTTTGAATTTGAATTTTAAATAATTATTCATTTTAGGATTAAAATTTTGATATATAAATATAGGTAGTTAAACATTAAGTATATTATATTAGATGAATACCATTTGAAACTATGACATTGGGAAAAATTATGACTCAACCCTAAACTTGAAATTTAGAAAATATGAGATTTGACCTATTGGTTGGAATCAAGATTTAAAAACTTTAATATAAATTCGGGTGAATTTTGGGTCTAAGCTAGACATATAGCAATATGAATGTGGTTAGTTTTAAAATATTAATCTTATCGTGGTCATTTACTTGAATAGATTGCTTTGAGTCGGAAGTTCAACGAAAAGGGAAGACTCAAGTTCTTGAGTAATTGTTCGACTATTTGAGGTAAGTGGATTTCTAAACCCTTGTTAAGCGTATGAAATTAGTGTATTTCCTTGTATGGTGTTGAGAATGATTTGGAGACTTGTTGATTATTTGTTGGTGTTGTATTCCTTGTTGTAAATTGTGCTTTGTTATCAAAATGATTATCACCTCATTTTTATTTGAACATGTCATTTGCATTGCCTCTGAGACATGGTTGTGATAAGAGTTATGTGATAAGAGGATGTACCATTTCGAGGGTCGTATCGCGCGCCGCGATGGATATTATATTTCGAAAGACGTATCGCGCGCTGCGATGGTCACGATTATCGAGGGTCGTATCGCTCGCCGCGATGGATGCATGGACAGATATGTCCCCCATGGGTCCCGGATTGAGAGACAGCGGGTGTGTATCACTAGGTCAGACATGCATCATTATACTTGACATTGCATTCCATTGCATTGTACATAATTATCATTAGTGAACTTGATATTGTGTTTTGCTGATCTTGTGATTGCCTTTCTGCGAAATTTGTGATTATTAAATACTGAGCTTGTTATTGAGGATATGTAATTTATTGAAGTGTTGTTGTTGAGGATACATAATTTATTGAAGTATTGTTATTGCAGATATGTAATTTGTTGAAGTATTGTTGTTGAGGATATGTAATTTGTTGAAGTGTTTTTGTTGAGGATATGTAATTTGATAAAGTGTTGTTGTGGAGGATATGTAATTTTTCTAAGTGTTGTTGTTGAGTTACGTGCTATGTAAATTGTGAGCTGTTAGGTTGGGCTGATTTTTATGCAGGTTGTAGTTGTGGAGGTTCGGTTGGGGTGGTAGGAGTACCCGTATTTCATCCCCTTAGCTTGTGTTTAGAGATTTACTTGCTGAGTACCGTGTGGTTCGGTACTCACCCCTTGTTTCTACATATTTTTGTAGGTCATCAGCCTAGATTTTTATGGTACTTGTCATTCTCTTCTTTTCCGAGGCTTCTTAGAGATTTGTGAGGTAGCTGTTTATCGTCTCAGTGGACTTTCTTTCTCCTTAGTTATGATCTTGTTTAATTCTAGAAACAAGTTCATTTGATACTTGTAATTTTTGTTGAATCAATTGTAATACTATAGAGACTTATACACGTGACAATCAGGTTTGGGGTATAATTAAGTTGATAGTAAATTTTTTGCATATTATTGTAATGGTTGAGTTATAGGCTGACTTGTCTTGGTGAGATAAGACGAGTGCCATCACATCCATTTTTGGGTCGTGACAGGGAAGACCAAAATTATAACGCTGGAAGGGGTTTGCTGATGTGAAATTCAAGAGGACAAAAATCACCTGCAGTAGATGCCATCAAGTTGGACACAATAGAAAGACATGTTCAAATTATCCTGTGCAAAAACAATGATTTCTTACTGTTACATCTGTTTTTATGTTGTTTCGAATGTTAGACACGCGTTTTATTTTATTGAGTGCAGTTTTTATCATTGACATTTATAAATTTTGGTTTCGTAAAATATTGTCAAATACAACTAACCATAAAACACAATTTTTTGAAATGTGAAATACAGTATACAATGTTCATACAGTATTCATACAAAAGTCATACATATTGCATAGTGAATGTGAAATTTATACAAAAGTCATACACATTTAATAAAGTGTAAATATACATTGAAGCATACTATCATTTATACAATGTTCATACAGTATTCATACAATGTTCATATATATAACATTTGTTTCTGTTCTATATATCAAAGTACATTATGACATTCATAATTCATATAATGTTCATACATTATTCATACAATGTTCATATATATTGCATAGTGCATTCGAAATTTATTCAAAAGTCATACACATTTAATAAGTGCTAATATTCATTGAAGCATACTACAATTATATATAACAGTTAATGTATTATGACATATAAAGTTAAATATATTTCATACAATATGTATACATATATGTTACGTTAGTTTACAATGATTAATATATTGTATACATGATTCATACAAAGTTCATACATAATATATTATGGCATATATAGTTAAATATATTTCATACAATATGCATACATGGATATTACGTTATTTTACAATGATTAATATATACGCATACATATTTATGTGTAGCAACAAATATGTTTATGTGATTTATGTGTATATAACGTAGTAATCAGTTGTCCAAAATAATGATAAAATTGATAATTTATATAAAACAATCAGTATTAATAATAAAGCACTGGGAAATAACATAAATAGTTCAAAAGTTAAAAAAATATGTCATTCAAAATAATGTACAGGGTGCAATGAAGTTTTCTAATTCCTATTACGGGGTCTTGGAGTAGGATAATTGGTGGTGTCCATAACTTGTTCTTTAGGCGTGCGAGGTCCACCATACTTGCTAGCAATTGTGCCCGTAACTTCACTTTCACTTATTGCGCCCTCATCATTCTTTGATTTTGCATAATGCCAAAGTAATGTAGCATACCTCTAACGATAATATGTTGAATCGATATCAATATCAGATATATCAAAAACATCATTGCTCATGTATTCGACAAACAGAGATGTGTATAGACCACAATCGCTGTAAATAATTTGAAATCAGAAAAAATTTATAATAAGTATAAATTGATGTAATTTAAGATGAAGTAAATATAATATAGCAAATATACATACTTGGAACAGTCTTCTTGTTGAGGAACATCTGTCACATGCTTGATACTGAGAGGTTCGGATTGAGACTTCTGTTGATAATCAGGGATTGTTCGCATACAAATCAAGCCTTTTGCCATAAAATTCTGTGCTCGTCAGAAATAATAGAATCATGGTTGCAAGTTTATCAACAGCTTCTTTAACTTTTCTGGTGAACAGATCCTCCCATCATCGAATCATATACATGTAAACATCTAAGTTTGATCTGGAATACAACAAGGAACCAATGGAATTTCTCGCTGATATTGACAGGGATGATTACTTCGTCAACCCTATCCCAAGAAATGTTAGCAAGCAGCTTAAATCCTCTAATGCACTGCCCAACATCGTGGTCCGGGAAAATGCATCTCATGCCGCATTCTGACTGTCTCCACTGTTTCTCAATGTTATCAATCCACGCCATAAACCAACAGTCAGTACTGTAAGAAGTGACTGTTTGGGAGTATTTTGCCTTCTTTCGAAGATAATACATAATTGTATTAATTATGTTGTTACAAATAAAAAAACATAAAATAAAACACAGTTGATACCTCATACAGAAATTATATATTTAAAATGTATATATATGTTTCATGCCCAATTCACACATAAATCATACAAATCAATAATCACAGGTACATCAATGCACACATAAATCCGACAAATACTAACAAAATGTATAAACTTTATTCAATTGTTATAAAATACTTATTCAGTATTGAATCAAATTATGTCTTACCCCGTCCTTCCAAGGTTTGCCCGGTTGACTCATTATATGAAAAAAATTCTTTCCTGCGATTTTGACAACACTAAAGTCCATTTGAGGATGAAATGTATTTTTAACCTTTGAATATGCTGCTTTTCTGTGTATATTGCAATAAATATTATATAAATTGTGAAATTGTGAATTTAAATAAAATAAATTTGTTTATAGACATTTATACCTTCCACGCCTGCTTGAAACATCTTTGAAAACACATTTGTTGAACTCCTCAATCATGTCATCTGGAACATCAAACCCATTGTGACTTTGGAATGGATGTTTTGAAAAGAATATAGGTACTCTATTTGAACTGCTTCGCCTTTCGACTTTCTAATATAAGGAGAAGATTCGTATTTGTCGGGATTCTTATGTCTTGTTTGCACATTTGGAGTCGTGGTAACATTAAGAATTGAATCAAGTGCGATAATTTTTGTCATAGTAAAATCAGGATAATCGTCCAATGTTGGTGATTTTGACGTTGACGTTCCAGGTACGTCAACGTTGAAAGAACCACCAGTTGACTTTTGAGATTCATGTACATAAAATAAAAATTGTTATGTAAAAATAATATTTTTAAATTAAGATACATTTCATAATAATGTATATATCGTACCAGCTGTATTTGACATGTGAACGTGTTATTCCATTGAAACAGTTGGCATAGCTGTTGGATCTTTATCAGATAGTGCAACATTTTGATTGGCGTTGTCCTGATAATAATTTTCCGATAATGTGAATATATTCAGATATCAATGTATTCTAATTTTTTTTGTATGAATTAAATTAACAGAATTCATACCAACGAAACTTTCATACATATTTAATACATCATTTATTCATTAATCATATATATTTTAAAAAATAATTTAATACATGATTAATACAAACATCTATACATAATTCATGTATATATATAATAAACCCTTTCATACATAATAGAGACAACATATATACATTATTCACATATATATATGATGTTTTTTCTGTTGTTCATTTAAAAGTGATACAGTGATCATAAATAAATAAACAATTAGGATAAAAACATCAATACATACAGTTATCAAATAATATTCATACACAGTAAATACATTGATTCATACCTGTTGTTGTGCCTCTGGTATTTGTTGACCTCTTGACAATCTAATCTCTTGAATTATCAGCTTAGTCGAGTTATCGACGTAAGTCTTGATATCAACCATGTGCTTGTCAACCTTATCATTGTATAAAAAAAATTAAAATAATAAAATAAAATATAAAGTAATTATATTATTTCTTTAAATTAGATTGGAACTAACAGTGACTTTGAGGTCTTTCAAATCCGCCTTAACCTGTTCATTAAAAATTATAAGTTTTTGATATGTATAGTGTAATATCAAAAAAATATTTTAATTGTAAATTTGTATTTGTACCTCTGCAATCTCGGCTTTCAAGTCTACATATTTCTGTTCAATATCAACGCCATGATTATTCGAGGTTCCGTACTCTTTCGAATCATGGTGACTGCTAGATTGATTTAAAATGGTGTCGTCCATGAGATTTAACTCTTCTTCAGAAAAAATCATATTTCTGAATTTATGTTGTAGCAAAGAAAAAAATTAGAATGTATATTAATTTATAATGACTCTAATAACATTCAATAAAAAATTACCTGATTGCCATGTGTTCCAAAAATTATCTTCTTCAAATCGTCAAAAAAAATAACGTCATTTGTTGTCTTCCAATTCAGGATACGCGGTGTGCGATCTGAAGAACGGATAGCAATTGTGTTGTAAAATGGATGACAACACTCATAAAATCATACATGCAATGCTATGTGGAACTGGCAGAACTTAAATGACGAAGGATCTTTTTTCAATTTTTGACTGCACGCTTTAAGTGTTAAATTAAAACATTCATTCACCCAAGGAAATGTGGCGTACTGGCCAGACTCAACTAAATCAAAATATAATTTTGGAATTGTTATTTTTGAAGGGTCTGATGCAGTCAGAAAAGAAGAATAAAATACAGAATTCTGATTTTTAAACGGTCATCCTCTTCCCAAAAGTTTTTCAATCTCAACTTGTGGAAAAAATTTGACTTGGGTAATTTATCAAAATCCCTGAAATTTTCTGCAATAAGTCTGTTTGGAATAGATGGATCAGACACGAAATCAGAAATTGGTCCAGATTTCAGACCGGTTACAACAACAAATTCTTTTAACCCAGAATGTAACTCTGTACCATTTACATTTATAACAAACATGTCATCCCTGTTATTTCAATTTCAAGAAGAAAAATATGTCGTAACAACTGATATTGGATTTTTATGTTATGCAAATCGTAAAAAAATCCAAACGATGTTTCTTGTAAAAATTGTTGAAATTTTCTTGACCTAGAAAGGTCAACAGATCAACAAACACATTCATGTTGATACATGAAGACAAATGTGTTTGTACCTTGTTCTCCTATAAAATTGGTAAAACTAAATTAATATGTTTAACATACTATATAATGTCATAGAAAATCATATATACACTGCTATGTTAAATGGACATTCAATTCAATTCATACACAAAGCATACAAAAATTATACATCAGTTCATACACAATGCATACAATATTAATACGTATTTAATTTTTTTTTAAAAATAATTTGTGACTTTTAAACTATAAACTACTACTCAAACAATACCAATACATCAATTCATACATCAAAATAAAAACATAAAATATACAGTTGTAATACGTATAATGATAGTCAAAAATATATGACATACAATATTAATACATTATTCATACACTGATATTCTAATGGACAATAAAGTCATTTCATACACATAGCATACAAAGTTAATACATTAATGCATACACATAATGAAATATAATAATTATTTCATACACAAAATCATACAACATTAATACATTTAGGCAAAATACATCAAATCCCCCCTGAACTTGGCACGAAAACTCGCTTTAGTACTTAAACTACACGGGTGTTTATATACCCCCCTTAACATGTTTGATGTGAATTATTTTTATCCTTCCGAGCTCCAGCCCAGTTGAAGGCTGGGCATTGTTACACACACGCGTTTTTAGTGGTCCACGTCGCCTAAGGATTTAAAAAATATCTTACCCGTTGCCAAATATAACCCGACCCACTTATAAACAAATATCCCTAAATCTTTAAGATCCGTTCCCAAATACAACCCGACCCACTTATAAACAAATATCTCCAAATCCCCTAAGCCCACGATTCTTATTCTTTCTCTTCTCTCAAACCTAGAAGATCGAATCTGAAGATTTCTCTTCCATTAGCGTAACAAGAATCTGGAAAAAAACCAAATAATAAGAAAAAGGAACGAAATAAAAATCAAAATAATAGATAAAGAAGAATAGGTTTGAAGCTTACATTTTGAAGAATAATTATTCCTTCAAAGATTCAACTTTTAGGTTTGAAGAGCTAAGATTTGAGGTTTGAAGAGCTAAGATTTGAGGAAAATAAAGAAAAAAAGCATGAATTAGGTCACCGTTTTTGGATGATTGGGTTGGTGAGGAGAAGAGGAAATTAGGGTTCTACAAAAGAGAAGATTTACATTCAAATATGTAATGGGTCGGATATTACCTTTGGAGGGTCAAATTTTATTTTTAAAAAATGCTAAAAGATGAATTACGCGCCCTACAAAGCTATATCAACACGCGCAAAAGGCTGGAGCTCGGAAGGTTGAAAATAATTCACATCAAACATGTTACGGGGGGTATATAATCACCCGTGTAGTTTAAGTACTAAAGCGAGTTTTCGTGCCAAGTTCAGGGGGGATTTGATGTATTTTCTCATACATTTATTATGTATCAAAATCATACACTACTGTAATCCAATTATATCTTTACAAATCATACAACATTAAATCATACAATATTCATATATAATTATAATATACAATATTAAAAACTCAACTCATACCTAAATCATACAAATTTAATGTAGTATACTATTGACAAATAAAATTAAAATTAAACACACTTACACAGAACTTTTTAATCAAAATTTGAAATAATCTTTTTACTGACCTTAACAATTTTTTTTGATTTATTTGTGGCTTGTATCTCTGACGCCTTTTTTTGAAGATGTTCTTGTCGACCTACCAATTTCAATGCCTTTTGCTTTTTTTGCTTTTGTATTTATTAATCCGTCAGCAAAATCAGACTCGAATTCTGATGATGTTTGAATTTCTTTTTCTTTCCTCTTCTTCCCTCTTTTCTTTGCCTCTTTGTTTTTGTTTTTTTCCATCTTCGATTTAACTGACCTATCCTTCTCTTTTCTAGTTGATTTTCGTGTTTGAGTTTGTGGCAAATATTGAATGAAGGAACATGAAAGTCCTCAAATACTGACTCATCGACCAGTCTTCTACTTTACGTGAGATTTCACTACCTTTTCTCGACATTCTATACGAACTTAATATGGATATTTGATTTTGGGGATGAACTGATATGTGAGGGATAATGAGGATGGGGATGATTCAGGCTTGATGGAAGAGATAATGAGTGAGGCGTGTTTGAAGATTGATGTATGAAGAGTAAAATCAATGGTGAACAGTCAACAATAAAACTAAGTTGTTGCCATATATTTCCATTAGCCAATAATACTATAGTTGTTGGCAAAAAGTTATTGCTAATTCTATATTTTATTGTATCTCTACGCTAATGAACATTCGCCAAACAAAATAAGATTGGGAAATACCTTGGTTTCCCAATCACAAACCTCAATCCAACAAGTTTGTACTATCAATATATCATAGACACATTGAAAGATAAGAGGGTGGGGGGTGAATTAAAATTAGTTGTTCAGTCGACTGCCTGAGTGTTGTAGTCGACTTCCCTGCAGGTTAGTTCAGTAAATTATAACAAAGTAAAATACTAAAAAGTAAATGAACACTGGAAGTTTTATACTGGTTCGGATCACCAATGTGGTGCCTTATCCAGTCCCCTTGGGTTTCAAGGGTTTCCTTAAGAGTTTGATCGAACTTGGTTTACAGAATGGGTAGAATTTTGATCCTTTTTTATATGCAAATCAGATCTTCTATACTTGACACTTCCTCTACTCGTATAACCTACTCTTAGAATATTTCCTACTCTTTTTCTTTTATAATTGTACACTCACGTGTACAAAGCTTTATCAAAGACAAAAGAAGATTACAAAAGTTCAAGTGAAGATGTGTACTTCAGACTAAAGGTTGAGGAGGTTTATATAGTGATTGCTCTTATCAGAAATCCAAGGGTGTTTAAATCAAGGATCTTTGATCTCATCCTTGATTCGTCTTGTGATTGATTTGCTGAGTCATGTTCATATTAGATATGTGCATGACAAATCAATTCTTTCCTTTGATTAAGGTCTTGAGTCTTGGCTTGATCTTGATTCTTGATTTAGTCTGTGTTTGATTTGGTCTCGTATTTGATTTGTCCTTCAGATTTTCTTTGTTTGAATCTTCCTTCTGTGTATCCCTTGATTTGCCAATTGTGATGTTTGATCTGATTGATCAATTATTCACTTTTCTTTTTTATCGAGGTTTGATTTGTGTGCAAGCTGTGTTTGGTTGATCTTTGTTTGATCAAATCTCATTTTCCTTTTTTTAGCTTGATTCCATTGTGATTCCTTGCAAATCGTCATGGTCTCCATCGTGTGGCTTTTCTGCAACATATGACTTAGTTAGTGAGAGTAGTTTGTCATTATTAAAATATGCATGATATACATGGGGTTAACAAACTTGAACAATAAGCTTAATGGCTGGAGGGATAGATTCCTAACGCTAGCAGGGAGAACCACTCTCACGAAATCAGTTTTATCGACTATTCCCTCCTATGCCATGCAATGTAATCTCTTTCCCCGATCAATTTGTACCCATATAGACCGCTCCAAAGAAATTTTCTCTGGGGAACCACACCTGAAAAAAGAAGATTACATCTAGCAAACTTGGATACTGTGACTACTCCTACCAATCATGGGGGTCTAGGGCTCCAAGATATGAAAGGAAAAAATGTTGCTCTCTTGGCAAGCCTAAATTGGAGATTACTTACTAACAAAGGTCAACTTTGCAATAAATTCCTCATAAAAAAATACAATAATCGATGTCGTTCATCGACAACCAAATATTACGCCTACGACCTTACATTTGGAAAAGTATTAGCAAAACTTCCAAATAATTCTACAAAGGAATATCCTGGAATATAGGGAATGGAAAGAAAATGTCCCTATGGAATGATAATTGGATTAAGGGAACGCACACACTCAGGCAAGTCATTCAGGGTCCAATAAACAATCCAGAATCCCATTTCCTAGTATCACATATGCTCCAAGATAATATACTTGGAACTTCTCCGCATTATCCTTGGATATTCCAGAAGAAATCAAAACTTGCATTTTCAATACCTATACGGAACAATCTCCAGAGAAAAATGATACCCTCTTCTGGAAATTAAACGATAATGGAAAATTTAGTACTAAGAGTGCATACGCATTATATATTAAAGAAACAAAATCGCATTGCGCTAAACCCAATTTTAAACACAAATGAATATGGAAAGCAAAATCAATGAATAAGTTAAAATTCTTCTTGTGGACAATTCTTTTAAATAAACTACCTAGTGGATCCAACCTATATGCTAGGAACATCTCCAGCAACAAAACTGTTGTACTTGTCCAAACAAGGAAGAAGACGTCACTCATATATTCTCCTCTTGTTTAGATGCACAACACATCTGGAGATATTACAACATAAATATGCCTAATCATGATCTAACTGAGAACATTCGTCAACTCTGTACCTCTGAAAAGCTAACTACCATAAACAACAACCATATGGTTCCTATGCCATTTTAACACCAGTTATTCTTTGGAATATCTGGAAAAATCGAAATTCTAGAATATTTAAAGATAAAAACATTAGTTGACATCCTGGTACTAAAAACAATATAAGCTTCCAATCTATGGAATACTACCACTTATCAAATTCCTCTACAAATAAGATTCCAAAAATGTTTTTTACGTCAGTAGCATGGCACAAACCTCCTGAATGTATGACCAAATTGAACATTGATGGGTCCTTTGAAACTAACTCAAGAAACGATGGCACTGGAGGAGTTTTGAGGGATCATGCAGGTAATTGGATTGTTGGTTTCTCATGCAAGGTTAAAGTGGATAATGACCATCATGCGGAACTATTAGCCCTCCTCCATGGTTTAAATTTGGCTAAACGATTAAATATAAATCATATACAAGTGGAGACCGACTTACAGGTATTACTCAATAACTTAAATAAAAATGTTCGAATATACTCACACATCTATGCGGATTGCAGATCATTGCTGAAACAAATGGAGGAATCAAGGATGGAGCACATACCAAGGGAAGCTAATTCAGTGGCAGACCTACTAGCAACATATGGAAGGAAAGCAAGGGATCCAAATCTAGATAACAGTAAACTATATGTTTTTGATGCATCTCCATCATTTGTAAAACACGCCATAGATAGAGATGCTATGCGAACTACATCGTTTCGATTAGTTCCTCTTTTGTATGGATAAACCCTATTACTATAAATAAATAAAATCCTTCTGTGTTTTAAGCAAAAATAAATAAAAATAGAACAATTAAAAAAGGACATGTGTGCAAATTTTTTGTTCTTCACTTGCCTTCAAGAAAGTGCGTACATACTTTTTGTACCACATCAGCTTTTGGGGTGTATATTACATTTTAAATAATTTTGAAAGTTGATAGCATCTTAATTAAATTTAGATGTGTCGCTCAAATTTCAATCCTAATTTATGAGGTACTTGTTTAACAATTCACTTTTTCACTCCTCATTATTTTTTCTCTTATTGCTTTTTTTTCCATAGAAATCAAATACACTTTTGCTTCTTTAGTGTTTGATTGAAAATAAGAAAAATAATTATTTTCTTGCAAAATGTATTTCAACCAAACGTCAAAAATAATTCTTTCAAGTTTTGTTTGCAAAAATCGGGAAAGTTGTTGTTCTAGATACATGTTTGATTAAAAATTATTTTCAATTTTAAAAAATTATTCTTCAATTTTTTAAAACAGAGGATAATAGTCACAAGCACATCTTTGATATCCCCGCAGGCCATAATATATGATGAGAAATTCACCTCATAACTAAATAAGATCCTATTTAATTAAGTATTTATAAATAATTTTTCCTCTATGATACTGTTCTAACGTAACCGTGTGTTAGTTACCCTAGGATAAACCTCTTTCTAATTTTAATTTAGACAAAAATCCTTTATTTATTATATTACTTTATGCATTTTATATGCATTATCATTGCACACGTTAATATTCGTTCGATCGGTACCAAAAGAGGAGTAAAAGTACATCCTCTAGATAGTAATTAGGAATACATGAGTTACCATATATCTAGACAACGTTGAGCTAGCTAGAAGCTTTCAGTATCACACGTACGATTCTTCATGGATATTAGAGTAGTTTTGCTTGGCTTTGACAGTTTCCAGAAGCACAATAAGCGGGTGTAGTTCCACACCAACCATCTAAACTACAACAGACTCCAGTAGGACATGGTCCATTATCAGCTTGCCATCCGCATCGTCCTTGTGGGAATGGGCCTGAACATTGACTTTGGCATCTATTAGGATCACAATAGATCGAGGTGGTTCCACACCAACCTGAGTCACTACAACACACTCCAGTAGGACATTTTCTACCACCAGCTTGCTTTCCGCATCGTCCTTCTGGAATTAATGGGGGTGGGGGTGGGGGTGGTCTTTCACATTGACTTTGACATTTTCCAGAACCACAATGGTCCGATGTGGTCCCACACCAACTAGTTAGACTACAACACACTCCAGTTGGACATGATCCATTATCAGCTTGCCATCCGCATCGTCCCTGTGGGAACGAACCTGAACATTGACTTTGACATTTATCATCACAATAGTCTGATGTGGTTCCACACCAACCAGAGTAACTACAACACACTCCTTTAGGACATTTTCTGCCACCAGCTTCTCATCCACATCGACCTTGTGGGTACGGGTATGGACATTGAGTCTGACAATTTTCTGCCACCACCTTGCATTCCACATTCTCCCTTGTATGAGTAAGTGACAAGTCCAAAGGTTTCATTGATTGGAAGATGAAAGGGAAGAGATAGGTCATGGGCTGAGAGCACCATAAAGAGGAACAATGACAAAACCAGCAGAGCAACAACATTAATTTTCATTGTAGAAAATGTAGATGGAAAATAAATGATTTGGTTAGATCATGCTCAACTATATATATATATCAAAGTTATCAGGGAACACTTGATTTGTTTCATAGTGACTGTCTTAATCTATAAAAAGCAGTACTCTAAATTAATATTGCTGGGATTATAAAATATCACTATTATTTTGTAGATGTATTATTTAATTGATAAATCAATATTTATTAATTCAAAGAGTGTTCTTGAGATTCAATAGTAATGACCTGGTTGGTCATTTTTTAAAATTTTCATAAAATTATTATTTTACCCCTCCCGATATCAACCCTAAATCATTTCTAAATGAGTTCTGAAATTGATTTCAAGCCCTGCATAAAAAGTTGTAAATTTTGCAATTATCTGAATTTAAAAGGCTAAATTATATTTTTAAAAAAATAATAGAATTTTTAGTCTTTTGAAGTTTCGAGCGTCAGAATAAAATTTTCTCAATTCCATCAGCCCCGAAATTGATTTAATTATTTAATTATTTTCATTTCTTTCTTTGTAAAATACTTATTTACATCCTCACTTTAAATTTTTATTTTTTCCTTTTATTAATTTTTTATGTTTTCAATTTAAATTATTTAAAAAAATTTACATGTATGTATAATAAAAATAATAATTATTACATTAATTCAAATAACTTTTTTGTGTTTTATTCACTTATTTTGATATTTGTATGAGATTAACTTATTTTAAATACAAACAGATGAAATTAAATTTGAAATCAATCAAAACAAAATATAAAAAAATAAAAAGGATAACCAAAATCAACGGAAAAAAAAGAGAGAGAGAAAACAATGAATGAAGTTAAAAAAACATAATTAAGTAATAGGCAATTGTTTTTAATTTTTTTATGAGTATTAACTTAGTTTTAAAATAAAATCTATAAATTAAGAAGATTTATAAAAAAACGTATTTTATAAAATAAAAATAAAAAAATTTAAAAAATGTATATACACACACGTGACGTCACGTGTTATACACTAAGGTGTTATACATTATCCTAATATATTATTGTATAACTTGTCGTGATTATACTAGTTACATCACTTTAACAAATCACATCAATAAAGCAATTATGTAAAAACAAAAGGAGAGCTGCGATTATTGAAAGATTGCTTTCATTAACATTAATCATTTGTTGTGTTACGCATTTGCTAGATTTAATTAAACCTTTGGTTGTTGCTAGATTTTTCTTCTTTTCTTTATTGTGAAAGATTTTTAGATTGTGTTAATGTTACAACATATTTGTTGTATATATGGTTGTCGGTAATTAGAGTTTGAAATTGAGATGCCTTTATTAAAACTCAACTAAGAGTGTGTTTGGTATAAAGGCAAATCTTTTCCTATTTTCTTATGTTTGGCTTATCAAAAAAATTGAAAAATATTTTTCTTAGTTAAAAAAGTTCCTTAAAAATAAAAATAAATGACTTTCCTAATGAAATTAGGAAAAACAGGTGACATTGTCTCCTCCAAACCCTCATAATTACCACGGCACCACAACCACACATTCAACCCCGTCACCTCCGGCTCATCTAGTGGGAAAATAAAAAATTTCATCGAGGTTGTTCAATATTTAGTATATATACATGAAAAATAATTTTTGACCTATATATTTTCTATAATTCTTTTACATAAAGATGTTCAACTAGCCACCCTTCATTACTTTTGCATACGCCACTGAATCCACACTCAACCCCCCCCCCCCAATTCCACCCCACACTTCACAAAAAAAATAAATTCTTTCATATACCAAACACAAGAGGAAGAAGAGGCAGCAATTGAGAAAGAGAAAAAAAGAAGAAGAAAAAGAACGCAAAGGAGAAGAGGAAAAAGAGTCGGAGAAGAGAGGAAATAATTTAGAAGAATATGGGTAAGAAAAAGGCCAATATTATAGTTTTAGTGGGTTATTTTATTGGGACACTACATTTTAAGGATTGAAGACTCAATATTAAGATGGAAGAACAATATGATAAGGTCATATTCATGAGTTGGGGGGAAAAGATTGACATGTTGATGACCTCTTTTTGATCAACCAACTAATGTTCACTTTAAAACATCATACGAAAATTTAAAAGGAGTAAAGCTGACATAGGCATCTCCTGAAACAATATTTTGAGCGGAATTGGCATTTAATGTCATTGTTGGTCCGAACATACTCTTAATATGAAATAACATAGATCATACATCTAAACATGAGCGAATACATAGTTTAAATTCTCCGAAAAGCATAAATAATAGTCTTGTGAAGAGAGTGCTCTTCTCAAACCACAACTTGATTCAAGGAGCTACGCGACGGTCAAAACAATAATTCATTTCGTAATATTTTAGTGAATAACAATTTATTTATGAAGCCTCTGTATACTGATTAGTAACTATCAAGAAAAGTCATTGTCATACCTCAGTTTCTATCTGATGCAGTGACTATACAACTGTAAGGTCATGATGAGTATGATTTCATGATGTTATTGACTTGTTGTATTTGATAAATATGTTGATGGCAATATTGATTGGTGATTGTTTTCTCAGTGTTTCATGGTTTGACATGTTAGTTAAGGTCTAGTGTTGTTACAAGGAGATATAGTAAGGAAAGGTACATGTTTGTACTCAAATAAATGGTTTCACTTATATCCTAAAGGTGTAGATTCAAATGATGTGTACTCGTTTTCTCAATCGGTGATGATGTTGTTGATGTGTTGTAAAGACAATGATGATGTGTAATTATATCTACTTACACACTAATATGTTAGTGATTTGTGATGGTTCCATTGACTTCTGACTTATGTGTTTGACTATATGAAATTTCTTATCTACTTGCTTTATAGACGTGATTATATATCAATTATTGATTTTGATTGGACTATAATGACTATAGATGTTTGTATTGATGATACTTCTATACTTTTTTTTAAGTGTTGAGTGATCTAGGTGTATATAGACTCTGCATTTAGCCATATACTTTTTGTTGAAGAAGAAGGAAGTTGATGATCGGAACAGGTCCAACGAAGCTGACTGACGAGTTTATAGCACTGCTCTAGAATTAGAGTCGAACTAGGATTAGACTACTTATATTAATTAGGATTATATTACGACTAGGATTAGATTATAATTATAGGTACAATTAGGATTAGATTATTTATAATTGCATTATTATTTTTATAGTAGTAATAGGTACTGTAATAGTAGTATGAGTATAGTTAGTTTAGAACTATACAATTTTCTCCCTATATAAGGAGAGTGTACTTAACAATTTTAATCATCAATACAATTTTTTATTTCTCTAATCCTAGACCTGAGATTTCTACATGGTATCAGAGCATAAAAGTTCTTTCTCTCACTGAGTATTGATAAAAAAATCACAGGTTGCAATGGATCCTTCTACCAACTCTATGTCGACCTTCTCACTTCACCAACTCATTGTCGCTTGCTCCATAAAACTTAAGCCAAGAAACTACCTCATAGGGAGACCACAACTATCTCAATTGATTCACGTTGTTTTGTTGGATTGGAAAAGTTGTAAAAGTTGAGAAAGATGCAAAAGATAGTTTCATCATTTATGATTGAAAGGAGAAAGATGTGTTACTAAGGAGTTGAATCTCAGGAACCTTGACTGAAGAAAGCATGTACCCTAATTGTGGGATGCTCAACTACCAATGAGATGTGAGAATGCTCGGAAAAAGCTTATATTCAAGCAATAAAAGTAATTAATTTTGCTAGAGGTTTAGGTCAGCAAATACAAGACCTTTGTCATATTAGGTAAGACACCATATTCTACTCTTAATCAATTTATTTATGCTCTCAAGAGTTTTGATATAAGGAAAGATGAAAAGAGGTGCCCCACAACAAAACCAAAACATGATATTATCTGCTCAAAAAGTAGAGGAAGAGGAATCAATAACATTAACTCTAGAGAAACATGTTTCAGGCATGCTGGACAGGAAACAAGATATGGATCAGGTTCTCTGAACAATAAAAGTTCCAAAGTGAAAATAAGAAGAGGAATAATATTGAGTCATGTCAAATCAGTGGTAGGAATAATCATACTGCTCTTAATGGTGGAACTATTCGTATCAATTTGTAGATGAACTATCTCGAGCAACGACTAGTCATCACAGTATATCTAAGCATTGACAAAAAAAAGTTTTTGCTGTGTATTCAAAGTTTTTTTTCCTGGGTATTCGAAGCAAGGTAGGAGTAATTATTCCTCTACTCACTAGCTTGAGGGGAAGTGTTGAAGAAGAAGGAAGCTGACGATTGGAACATATCAAAGGAACGTGTCCAACAAAGCTGATTGACGTGTCTACATCAAGTGTTGATGAAGAAGGAAGCTGACAATTGAAACATGTCAAAGAAACATGTCCAAGTAAGCTGATTGATTGAGTTTACAACACTACTCCATAAATATTATTATTATTATTATTACTATTATTCTACTACTACTAGTCGTTCGGAAGCTGTGCACCAACTCATGCAGACCTAGAACCTAGAGGTTGTGTGTACTTTTTCCAGTTGTCCCCTTCTCGTATATGAAGACCATTCGAATTAGGTTACCTTATATGATCCTTTTGTTTTTCAAATCATCAAAACTAAAAAATAACAATATGTTGAAAAGACAATGATGACATGTAATTATATCCACTTAGTGATCTGAGATGACTTCATTGACTTTTGACTTTTGTGTTTGACTGTATGAAATTTCTTGTCTACTTACTTTATAGCTAGCCTTGATTATATATCAATTACTCCCTCCGTTTAAAAAAAAAGAGATATTTTTCCTCTTTAGATTGTTTAAAAAAGAGTGACTTCTTTCCTTTTTTGGTAATATTTTACTTTCAGTTTGCCACGTGACATGTTTAAAACCACAAGATTGAAGGGAAATTTAGTACATTTGACATAACTTTAATTTAGGACTACAAGAATCAATTTTTTTTTTATTTTCTAAAATTTCGTGCCAAGTTAAACCAGGTCACTCTTTTGAAATGGAGGAAGTACTAATCTTAGTTGGATTATGATGCGTAGAGGTTACATGTTCATAATGTTTGTATTGATGTTATTCATACTTTTTTAAGTGTTGAATGTGATCGAGGTGTCTATTGATTCTGCATTTAGCCACATAACCTCCGTTTGAAATGTCGCAAATCTACTTCATTTTTTATGTCTCCCTTTCGGACATTGAGGCAATATATTACTTGGAACTAAATAAACCAAATTAATGAACTTACACATGAATTAATTCAACTTATTTTCAAACCTTTCCTTTTTTCATAGAAATAGAGAGTGGTGCCTAAACTTTTATTAGCCTTTATAAAATTTACTAATGTATTTTCTAATAGCGCAAAGAGCAAGTACATTTAATTGTTTAGAGGATATAAATATATAAAAATATTATTTTCTGTGAAAACTTCAAAGAAAAAGCGATATAAAGATTTTTTTTGTATTGCTCTCTGTGTATCCATATACATATTTACTCCATATATACAAGTATTAGACTCCTAATTGTAACTGAATTCCAACATACTCCTAATTGTAACAGAAGTCTAACCAACTAAATAAAGATTAATCTAAAGGAAAAAATTAGTCTCGTGGCTAATGACACAAAACTCTTTATTCAATTATATTCGAGAATCTGACAGGTCTGCGTATAACCTGTAAAAACCATCATCATTGTTTTTATTTCCTTTCTCTGTTATTGTCTCTTGAGAGCTATTGGCGAGGAGCTTGTCTCCGACAACACCCTCCCGCAAGTTGGAGGCCGGTGAACGGACACCTAACTTGAGAAGAAGGGAACAATGAAGCGGCCCAGAGAGGGCTTCGGTAAACAAATCGGCAAGCTAAGAAGAAGAAGGGACAAAAGATAAAGAAATCAGGCCATCAAGAAGTTTTTCACGGATGAAATGACAATCAAGCCCAATGTGTTTGGATGCAACTGCAAAAGAGACTTCTGCATGTTTTGCACTAATACATGGTAAAACATATTTTCCTCTTTAGTCAAATACACTATTTTGAATAGTTGAAGATTCTAAAATGTTATGCATAAATAATATATAACTTGTTGAAGCATTGTTCTTCGTTGAAGATATCTTGTCCAATTACTATCGAACAAGAAATCTTCTTTCGCTAATGATATAAATTATTGCTTTGGAGATTTTGATCCTTGATTCACAAATATGAAAGCAAAACTGGATGCATCTTTAGTGTGTCATAAATCTTTGATATCAACTATCAAAACAAGACTACAAATTGTACGTAGCACGGGAAAATTTGTGTCCTCGACACACTTATAAAGAAATCCTTATAAATGGACTCATAGAATGCTTGCAAATTTAAAACAAATTTGCAAGTCAGAACACATCATATAAGAAACAAATTGAACCGGGTATAACTGTAAGATAAAAAGTTTTAGAAAAACTTATGAGATAAGTGTTTTAAGGATTTCAATAGACTCGATTTTAGATAAAGAGCGAAAAAAATCATAATTGAGTGACTTTGATCTACACAAGATTATGCAGAACAAAGTTGCCAATGTGTTTAAACATGAAACAACCATGGATATGGAGAACTTTCTTCTAGTTTTTCATTTTGGATGGGATATGTGGGCAGTAGAATAGATGTAGCTAGACTATTGTATCATTTACTACAAAAATATCTTCTCTAGAATATTTATAAGAAGTTTCTAGTAAACTTATCTTCTAGTACTTTCTCTAGAATATGTAGATATATCTTCAAGATAATTATTCTAGGTACTACACTAGACCATTGTAGAAGCTATACTAGAAAAATCTATGATATTTCAAAACTAGACCATTCTAGAAGCTATACTAGAAAAATCTATGATATTCCAAAAATCAACTTTATGATTTGTCACACACACACGCACGCACGTACGCTCACACACAGTGAGAGAGTGTCTCTGTAGACTGGATATGCCTGCTGAGGGTAGTTGAGTCATTTAAGCTGATTTCTATTTTCTCATTGGTTCAAATTAGGGGTGTCAAATGGGAGAGTTGGATTGAAATTGAGAATATCAAAATGGATTGAAATAGAAGTTGGGTTGGGTCTTGACACGCTCAAGTTTACTTTGGGCTCAAATGGGCTAAAAAACTGGTTGGGTCTTGAGCCGCCCAATTTGACCCAATTAATCTTAATAATTTAACATATTAATATTTAACTTTTATAATCACAATTTGAATTTTAGCTCAATTTTTTTTTTAAAAAAGTAACAAATTGATAGATAAACCCTAAAAGATGTTAAATAGATAATAATTCATACTTTAAATATAGGAACATATTTTAATACAAAGTTTTAGAATGTGTTGAAATTGGAGGATAGATTGGGCTCAATTGAGGATTCTCTTCAAATGGTTATGCTTGAATGAGTTGAGATTGAACCCAATTCAAATTATCTTGAGCCCAACCCTTAAAATTCTGAGCAGGTTGGAAGACTTACCTATGTTTGTGTTTATTTTTGACACCCTTAGTACAGATTATTGCAGTTTTGTTTTCCTTGTAGTTGTAAAGACATTTTTAGCCCATATTACATGCCACCCTTTTTATTTTTAACTGTTGAAACTTATGGAGTAATATATTTTACAATGTTATGCCTTCAACATTGACATACAAGTTTTAAACAATAATATATAATCCAAATAAAATTATAATTTTTAAGAATTGAATTCAAAATCAAAGTTGTATGTTTTTTAACATCAATTGTGAAAAGTCAACTATTGATATAGATGAAAAAAAGGGTAATCATATATATATTTATTACTTGATTAACATATATTTAATGAACAATTCGCTAAATATGGATGTGAGGGAGGAACCTAAATAAGCCACAAAAAAATAAAACTGACCAAAATAAGTCTTAATTTTAGAAAGTAACTAAAATATGCTTAGTGGAAGAAAAAACTCCACTTTATTCATTATTCTAAACGTTTTCCGTTAGTCTCATAACGTGTATATTTTAATATATAACGAAACTATTTATTACACTTTATAAAGTGTAAGTTTTTCTTACACTTTGTAAAATTGAATTTTTTCTTACACTTTATAAAGTGGAAGAAAAAAATTATGTTTTATATAAAGAAATATAGATTTAACATAGATTTGACTGATAAAGAAGAACGTTGTTGACTAGTCTTAGGATCCTTTCTAACACAAAGTCAAATATTATTAACTTGATTTAATCTATGTAGTCATTTGGCACCCTCAAAAAGTCGGTCAATGATTCGTCATTCTAAATAATCCACTCTCTAAAATTTACTTGTCCTTGTGATAAAAATTAAGTAGGGTATTTTTCGACAATATAATCAGTACTATTTATACACATTCTTTTATAAATTGATGAAAGAAATTATGCTATCGGACATTAATTGGATATTTAGCATTGTGTTTCGAAGGACAATTATGATAAACAATATTTCCTTCATGTAAACTTTCGTCATCTCAATAAATCAAAAACTATAACTTTTGGGGTAGAAAACACTTTTTTTATTGAAATGAAGAAAAATAAAAGACTAAAGATGTTAAAGATGCTATGTTTGAATGTCCTTAAATAGAGCTTAGAGGAGCTTTTAAAATAAAAATAAAAATACATAATGTAATAATTTTTTCTATTTTTATGATATGTCAAATCAATATAATTGTATGACAAACACTGCAAAAGCTTCATAAAGCTTCAAAACGCGAAAAATATTTCTCTTTGTAAAACATAATTTTCTCTACATTGGAGGTTTTCCTAAGACAGATAGATTGATGCTTCCAAGTTTATTAGGTTATAGATTTCTGAGCAATCCAAGCAATAAAAGGTTAAAAGTGATGGCAGAGGAGTATCTACAAGAGTTAATTGATAGAAGTCTAATTTTGTCCGGTAAACAAAGGGCTAATGGAAGGATGAATACTTGCAAAATTCATGATCTTCTTCACCCTAAGTGAAGCTCATACTAAAAATGTTATGCATGTCATGAATGGGAATGTTCTTGAAGCCGTAGATGATCAACGTCGAATGATCTTTCTGTCTGGAGTTGAAGAGAAGCATGATTATTGTATGCAAGAGTTTTAGGCCAAAAACATCCTTCAACTATACCCTAAACTTAAACTACATCCTTAAAATATCATTTTTAGCATAAAACATCCTTTAACTATACCTCAAACTTAAACTACATCCTTAAAGTATCATTTTAGCAGAAAACATCCTTTAAGTATTTGTAAGTGAACAACTTTCATCCTTTTGTTAGATATTGTCAAAAAACTAAGGGATCTTACGAAAACATGAGCAGTTAACGTGACTATCAACAAAAGTTATTATGCATAATTTCATTACTTTCTACAAGAAGTTCTTGGAAAATATAAAAATTCGTAGACATTGTTGCTTATGAAAACTAAAATTGATTGAAAGGTGTGAGCGTATATGATTTGCCTTTTTCGTAACGGAAAGAAGTTGGAGATTAATTATTTTTATCTTTTTCTGAACCAATTAAATTAATAGATTTTTGGGTCAATCTAATATCGAAGTGGCCAAAATATTGATTATGTCTCGTATTTGAGTTTCATTCTACATTATTAGAAGGGGAAGTCTCCAACAAATGTCGCTTCTAGCATATTCAATTGAGAAGAAACATATTTAAACTAATAATATTTTTAATTAAAATTATATGAAAAATGAATGGAAAAACGGTCAAATTAAAAGATTTTGCATAATTCTTAACTCAATTACGAATAAGTTCACGATAATATTCTTGGCATATCTAAGAATAACAATTAGGAAGGGACGACTTATTTTTTGTGGGATATATGGATTAGTTTTCTGATAAATTCAAATAGAATGATGAAAATTGTTTACTTTAAAATACTTGAAGGATGTTTTATGATAAGAATGATACTTTAAGACTGTAGTTTGAGTTTGAAGTATAGTTTAAGGATGATTTTGACCAAAAACTTAAAATAATTAATCTTCAACTTTTTTCCGTTATGAAAAAGGCAAATCATGTACGCTCACACCTTCCAATCATTTTTAGTTTCCATAAGCAACACTATCTAAGATTTTTTATATTTTTCAAGAGTTTCTTGTAGAAAGTAATGAAATCATGCATAATAACTTTTGTTGATAGTCACGTTAATTGCTCATTAGTTTTTTGACAATATCTAACAAAAGATAAAAGTTGTTCACTTACAAATACTTAAAGGATGTATTATGCTAAAAATGATACTTTAAGGATGTAATTTAAATTTGGGGTATAGATAAAGGATGTTTTCTGCTAAAAATGATACTTTAAGGATGTAGTTTAAGTTTGGGGTATAGTTGAAGGATGTTTTTGGCCAAAAACTCTTGTATGCAACATATCTGTGATATTGTCCGTACCTTTATTTCAATTGGTGTAGCTTTTCCAATAGCGATGTGTTCCATTGTTTCAGAGTTCAAGTTGATTAAGGTGTTGGAAGTGTTATCCGTACTCTGGTACAGTTTCTCTAATGTAATACCTGAGAGTGTTGGAAAGACGTTGGAGCCGCCAGTAGATATCTGGAGAATGTTAGATCTAAGACATGTAGATATTTATTAGCCACTATATATATCTAATCCTTTTGAGGCAGAAAATGATGACATTGGAGGCAACCTCTGTTTCTGAATAACTTGCAAGCACTTTATCTCTGTAACTCTCTTTTTGTTACGGAAATCATAAGAAGAACTCCCAATCTAAAAAAAATTAACGATTTTAGATTATTTTGAGCATCTTCATTGGCCTGATGTTCTTGATTATCTTAATCTTGTACGGGATTTGGAGACACTATGTTATCTCTTGTATTCAAATTAGCAAACCAGAAAAAATAAAAGATGAAAAGAAAAACACAAAGAACTATCCGAGTCCACAGATCCACTATGTGTCCTTAAGAAATCCCCTCAAGTACCCGAGGTTACAGATTAATTCCTCCGAAGATAAAAAGGATTAACCATTAAAAAGTAGTGGTACATCAAACTTCAATAATTTCAACGAATTTAAAATGACAGCAACGAATCACACACAGACACAATCGATCGATTTTATATTGTAAGAAATGTATGCATAAGAAGGGAAGAATTCGATGCTGAAAAATGAGAGACAACCTCTCTATTTATAGCCAACAAAGAGTAAAAGTCACAACTCATAGGAAAGAAGACAACCTTCCAGAAAGGTCACAACATTTTGGAAAAGGCACAACCTTTCAAACGGTCACAACCCTTTAGAAAGGACACAACATTTCATAAAGGTCACAACCCTCCGGCAAAGTAACAACCCTTCGGGAGAGCCACAACCCTTCATTTCCTGTTCACACCTTTAAAACCTAACAATCCGCCATATGAACAGGGAATGACTATTTTTTAAAAACATATTCATGAAAAACTGTGTGATTTGTAAGTAAGGATTAATCGCATCTGGATAAGTAGGTTTCCCTTTAAACTTTTCGTAATAAACATATATCGGATATACTCGGTCAATCAGTAGATTTGATATCTTTGATCCGTTGAGCTTTGGTGTATACCTAGACAACATAAGTCACACAATCAACCCTTGAACTGTTTTTGGTTCTCATTGTTTTGTTCGTTTCATCCATGAACACATCTCAATTATTAAGTTCTTACAGAACTGGCCTTACCGGATTCTCCTTGAAGCGACTTACACTTCACACTTATGTAGGTGATTTATAAATGTGTTATCCCGTAGATACACCATTTGATATACCCTGCATCAAACTTAGAAACCATTAAAAAGTCATAACACCTTTATCCTTGTTACTGAACATTGTCTTATCGTGAAATGGACCATTAAAAAAATATTTTAACAATGTTGAACCGTCATTAATGACTTTGTTTGATCTCCTTGAACGTAGATCTTTGGGATCTCAAGTCTTCTAGGTAGAGTTACCACCAAAATGACTTGTCCTTGGCCATAGTCCCATTCCCTTTGATAATCTATCGACTTCCTCTCTAGTTGGACATTTTATAAGTGGATCTGACACATTATCCTTTGACTTTACATAGTCAATTATGATAATTCCACTAAAGAGTAGTTCTCTAACGATATTATGTCTACGTCATATATGACGAGACCTTTCGCTATACATCATGCTTCATGCCCAACTTATTGCAAATTAAATCTCACAGTATATGCATTCTGGTAGGGGTGTACATAGGTCGGTTGGTTAGATTTTTTATTTAAAAAATCTAAACCAATTATGTCGGTTTATCAAATCCAAAAACCAAATTAAACCATATAAAGTCGGTTTTTTTGTTTCGATTTTAGTCGGTTCTTTCGGATTTTTTTGATTTTTTACAACTATACCGAATTTGAAAAAGCGATAAAATATTTTTTCACTTACGTGTGTGATAAACTAAACTTAAAAAATGTTAACAGAATAGAAATTTTCGAAAAGACTGTCAAATTCACATGATTACAAAATATTTTTTTTTAAATATCAACGCTCATTATGCTAAACTAATAAGATTAAAGGCTAGATGCAAACTGAATACAAAAAATATTTACAAAGTAAATTATTAATTTTGAATTTGAAAAAGTATAACAATATAATTATAACTTCGGTTCTTAACACAAAATAAAACATTTACAATTTTTACAAGTCCAAATTTGAAAAAAAATAGATAAACATTGAAAACTATAAACTAACTTAAAATATATTAACAAAGTAAATTATAAATAATATTTTTTAGTTATAAATAAAATAAATTTATATATATATATGTACACACAGACATTGAAAACTATAAACTAACTAAAAATATATTAGCAAAGTACATTATAAGTAATATTTTTTAGCTATAAATAAAATAAATTATATATACAAAATTTTACAAATCCAAATTTGAAATAAAATATATAAAATTGAAAATCATAAACTAACTAAAAATATATCACCAAAGTAGATTATATGTAAATAATATTTTTATCTATAAATAAATAAAATATGTATATATATATATATATGTCGATTTGGTTTGAGTTAGGTTTGATTCTTTTTTTTTTCTAATACCAAACCAAACCAAGAGTGGTCGGTTTTTTTTCAATCGCCAAACCAATCAAACCAAATCACAAGTCGATTTTTTTTCTTCGGTTTGATTTGGTTCATCGGTTCGGTTTGACTTAATGATTCGGTTTGTACACCCCTACATACTGGAGCTAAAGGTTTGGGCCAAAAATCTTTCAAGAAATTTTGAAGTCATTCAACTTCTTCACCGGCCTTATTTAGAGTGATAAGTTGATATTTCATAGTAGAGCGAGTGATACATTTCTGTTTGAAAGATTTTTAAGAGACTCCTCCTCCATCAAGAGTAATTAAATACATATTCACTCGTGGATTTTATTTTATTTGACCTGGTGATTCTATTTGCATCACTATATTCTTCCAATACTGTTGAATACTAGTTATAATGCAAAGAAATAGTTTGTTAAGTATGTTTTTAAATACTCAAAACTCTTTTCATTGTCATGCAATGAGTTTGATTGAGATTACTTGTGAACCGACTCAGTTTACTAATAACACATGCTATATCTGATCGTATACACTTCATGATATATATCATACCTCTCAATACTCTAGCATAATTCAATTGCGAGTCACTTTTGCATTCATTCTTTTGAAGTACAAAACTCACATTTATTGGAGTATTGACAATATTGAAATTCAAATACTTGAACTTGTCAAGTACCTTTTCAATCACATCAGTAACTTCAATATCTTTCATATCGAAGTAACTTTCTAGCATATGCTTAGTAGCATTTATGTTAGAAATATCTCTTTTGATGATCAACATGTAATCAACATAAAAACAAACAATGAACTTGTAATTTAGATGTCTTTAATGTAAAAACATTTATCACATTCTTGAATTCATTTGCCAACATAGTTTGGTCAAACTTAGCATGTCATTATTTGGACGCTTGTTTTTAGTCCACAAAGTGACTTAACAAGTTTACATACTTTCTTTTCTTTACCAGGAACCAAAAAAACCTCGGGTTGTTCCATGTAAATTTCTTTCTCCAATTTTTCATTTTAAGAAAAATATTTTCACATCCATTGTGATGAATTTTAAGGTCATATGCCGCAACTAGCGCAATCAACATCTGACATGATGTATTCTAGTAAGTGGCTATTATGTGTTAAAATAATCAAGATTTTCTTATTGTCTAAAGTTTATGACAACAAGTGTTGCTTTGTATTTGTCAATAGTTCCCTCATCTTTCTTTTCCTTTTGTAGATCCACTTTGAACCCAAAAGTTTATTTCCTGGAGGAAGATCAACCAACTCTCAAGTACAGTTGCTCAAGATTGAATTAATCTTACTATTGACAACCTCTTTTCAAAATGAGTCCACAGAGGGCATAACTTCTTCGAATTTATGAGACTCATTTTCAAGAAGAAATATTACAAAATCAAATTTGAAGAAAGCAATTTGTCCATTTATATTTACTACCCCTCTGAATAACTTTATTAAGTATATTCTCCTTTGGTTCATTCCAGGGTCGCTTAGACCCTTCACTTAACTATCCGACGGTTAGGACATATGAGCCATAACTTGACATGCTTTACTATTTGTAGCATATCCAATGAACATACAATCCACAGTCTTAGGTCCTATTTTTACTAGTTTGAGAATAAATCCCTCATTTTCATTTCTCATATGCAATAGACTGTATTGAAAATTATTAGATCACTATCTTTCAAGAGTTACTGCTTGTATATATTTTAAGGAGCGACTAGCATTCTCTATCGGGATACAACAAAGCCTGAACAAACAAAGCTTTTTGTTGCTCCCTTTCTGAACAGAAATTTTTATGTGTTCTGTTTTGCTATAATGATAGCACCCCCCACAAAATTTGTGGTAAATCTAAACTTATAGGACAATCAACATTTTCTTCAAAGTTCAATTTTTCCAGTCAACAATTTCATTAGATTGAGGTGAGAATGTGTAGTAATTTGATGGATGATTCCATTTTTACAAATATATTTCTACAAAAGAAGAATCATATTCTTCACATCTACCATTTCTAATCATGAAACTATCCAACTGACTTTCAACTTCAGTTTTATATTGCCTATATGTTTCTATTGCTTCATCCTTACCATTCAGCAAATAAATATAACAATACCTAGTGCAATTGTCAATAAAATTTATGAAATACTTTTTTCCACCACGAGATGGTGTTGAATTCATATCACAAATGTCAGTGTGAATCAATTCAAAGATATTCTAATTCATTTCAACAACACATACTTGACACTGATTTATTGCACTAGAAGTTAGGCAAAACTACTAAGTTGATCAGTTTTTTTGCAAGGTTTTGTAAATGAAATGTCTCAATCATTTATGTCACAAATAATTTGAGTAAAGCAAGTAAGAACAAACAAAAATACTAATTTTGAAAAGACCTTCTATGAGGTAACCTTTTCCCACAAATATTTTTTGTTATTTACTTTTTCTAATTTTCTCAAATACAGACATTGTTTTACAGTCAACACCTTGCCATATGTCCTTTTCAGAAGGACCTTTACATAACATTAAATTTATTATAGAATTACCGATGATCATAGTCTCATTGGTCCAATAAGGGCAATATGACCCAAATGTTTATTTTCCAACACAAGCATAATATGTCACTTTTCACCAATGTTCATGTCTATATAAAAATATTATTTTAATAGACATCTTTTCATGAAAAATCACAATAATTTAAGTGAAACTTTTTCATCAAAGAATACAATTCTTTTGAACGAGTAATATAATTTTGTGGTTTTATACTATTCATATCATATACTAGTAAAGAGAGACTCAACGACCACAATATCAAATATACTCCAAGAATTTTGTGGGTCTAACATAATACAAGAATGTCATCAAATTTTATATCTTGTACTTTCAAATTTAAATTAGATAGTAAGTCTCTTTATCACAAGTAAAGAACCCCCACATTTTAAATATGTTCTCAAAAATAATTTTCAAGTATTTGAAGTTATTTTTCACATATATTTTTTTCCCATGCTTTCAAATTTCTATACCATCAAAATACACAATGGCAACCCGAAGCCTTTTTTTGGAGATTTAATCCATAGAAACACTCATTGTATGCACAAAAACCACTAATTTTATGTTACTAGTGTTTTTTTTCCTTTCTGTCATAACTAGATAAACCACTTAGTATTTAGAATACTAACAATAAAGATTCAATATTTATACAACTTGTTTCTAGTTTAATGATGAATTTTTTAAATTCTTCTCATCGTTAACCGAATGAACTTTGAATTCTGATGAAGTTTTTATATTCTTCGAATCAGTTTCACATTCAGATAAAGTAGTAAACCAAAAAGGTTTTAATCTCCAGAAACCTCAAATACAACATTGTATCTAGCTAATGATGAATTTTATGTTTTTCAAAATATTTAGCCTTAATATTCGAGACGAAGATTTTGTACTCTTAAAGTCAGAATGTTCATTCAAACGAAGTATCTAAGAAATTGGTGATGTTTCTATATTCTTCAAACCAATGCACAATCTGATTTGTTCGTGAAGTTCTTATATTTTTCAAACTAAAGGAGTAAAAAAATCAAAAGATTTTAGGTTTCCAAAAGTCAAACACAAGCAAATTTCACATGGAGTATAAAACTACAAAAGTTTTTTTTCCCCTCTTAACATAATACATATTAGTAATAATCATCACATAATGACCATCTATCCTAACATTTAGGAGATAAATCTCATAACTTATAAAGGATAGGAAATAAAAATAGAATTTGATTTTTACTCTCATTGAATCATATTCTATCTATCAGCAATGATTCTATGCAAGTCACATTCCTTGCTATTTTCCCTCTCCTTTTCTCAGTTTCCATCATGTTCCTATTTTCTTAAGAAGACATTTAATTTCAACAAGAAACTAAACTCAAGTTCAAATATTGTTAGAAGACAACATTTGTTCATTTACTTCTTCTCATAGTTATGTAAAACCAAGAATATAGAGAAAAAAATTAAAGCGCATATCTTAACCTTTATGCACAAATAACTTTTCTTATTGAAAAGAAGACTGAAGGGGTGCAATACTTCAATGCACTTGGGAAGAAAATAAAATAATCTTACCCAACCAAGAAAAACTTATTTTAGAAAATATACTCAAACATATTAAGGAAGTACTAATTCATCCCAAAACTCTTTTATCATATGATAAAATAATTTTCTTTTTCTTTCCAACAAAAATAACACAAAAATAAAAGTAATTTCCTTACACAGAAAAAACCATCAATGTAAATTTCTTAAGTTTGTTATCTCCTGTATTCAAATTAGCAAACCAAAAAAAATAAAACATGAAAAAAAAAACACAAAGAACTATCCGAGTTCACAAAACCTATTGTGTGTCCTTAAGAAATCCCTCAAGTACCGGAGGTTACATATTAATTTCTTTTGAAGATAAAACGGATTAACCGTTAAAGAAGTAGTGGTACGTCAAACTTCAATAATTTCAGCGAACTCAAATTGACAACAACGAATCACACACACACGATCGATCGATTTTATTTTGTAAGAAATGTATACATAAGAAGGGAAGAATTTGATGCTATGAAATGAGAGACAACCTCTCTATTTATAGCCAACAAAGGATAAATGTCAAAACTCTTAGGAAAGAAGACAACCTTTTGGAAATGTCACAACACTTTGGAAAAGGCACAACCTTTCAAACGGTCACAAACGTTTACAAAGGACACAACCTTTCATAAAGGTCACAACCCTCCGGCGAAGTGACAACCCTTCAGGAGAGTCACAACCCTTCATTTCCTGTTTACACCTTTAAAACCCAACACACTACACATAAGTCCTATGAAATGGATGATTTTCTGTGGGGATAATTTCCCTCCTAATCTCAAGCAACTGAATTAACATGTACTGGTATACCATGGGAAGATGTGAAATTGCTGGCTAATTTCCCTTATCTTGATGTGCTCAAAGGGTATGTTGCATTCGATGGAAAATATTGAAAACTAGATGAAGATATTGTGTTTAACAAATTAAAACATCTACTACTGAGTGAGTGTTATTTTCTGGAAAGGTGGGAAGCAGGACATGCTAATTTTCCGGTGCTTGAGCATCTAATACTAAATAGTTCATATTATCTGGAGGAGATTCCGGAGAGTATTGAAGAAATAATGACACTAAAATTCATCGAAATAAAACATTGCAGCTCTGGTGTAGACATTAGTGCAAAGAAAATTCAAGAAGAGCAACAAAGCTTCGGAAATTATGAGCTTTAAGTTAAAATCTCTCCTATGGTATGTTAAAATTCCATCTTTGAATCAGATCACTCGTGTTTAGAGGCTTTATTTTAAATTGGTGATCATTTGGAGCGTGGTTTAATTGAAATTACAAATTTAAACAATACTTTGTTGAACAATACATATAAATTTATCAACAACACATTTTGTTAATTTGTGGTGTATTTCCAATTTGTTTTGGGAATTGTGCAGGAGGAATGAAGGATGAAGAAAGAGAAGGGTACTTGAAGGAAGCTGGTGAGAAAACTTTAAAATATCAAGTGATAATAGATAGTGAGAATTCATATAGTCGATCTCCAGCTTGTTTGGAACAGAAACACATTAGTTAATAAATCATTTTTATAGTAATTATGCTCTCAAGCTTTCTGCAAATAAATTTCAGATATGCATAGCGAGCCTAAGGCACAAGATCTTGAGATTTATGCTCCAAATGCAACATTTGAAGATCCCCTTATGCTTAACATATCTATCTTATAATAGTATCCTTGTCTAGTTTTCAACACATTCTTGTTATATTAGAAATGTGGAGCAAAAAAAAACCAATTTCAGTCGTAAACGACTCTGTCATGCTTTCTTGAGTATTTTGTCTTGGTTTTTTCACTCCCGTTGTTTTCTTTTTCCCAAACTACATTATAATGCTTACTTGAGTCGAGGGTCTATCAGAAATAACCTTTTTACCCACATCTCTACGTACACACTACTCTCTCGAGACCCTAGTAGTGCTTGCTATCTGTTTTATGCCTTTAACACGTTTAGTAATTATCCTGTTCCTTTCAATTCTACCATTCATAACTTCCGCTATAATAGTAAGGCTGATTATGAATTTTACTGTTGATTGTAGATTAAATCATCATTCCATTCGCTAAGTTGTACCCCCTCATTGCTTACACACAACATACAATATTTGCAGTAATTTGTTTTTAAGTGTTTCAATTAGTTGTTACCATATTGTAACAAATATATATATATATATATATATATATATATATATATATATATATATATATATGTTTGCTTAAAAATGTGTAAGGATAATTAATCAGTTGATCCATTTGGGCTTTCCATAGACAATCTTATTATTTAAGTTATATTTAAATTTTAGCAAGTGTTACTAAACTTGGGATAAAACTTGTGTTCTCTTCTGATTATTTTCTTCTATATCATCCACATCGTTCATATTCAATCTATTATTCAAAGTTAAGGATAGGGCTGGGCTTAATTTGGTCGAAATCGAAAAAATCGATCGAACTAATTTTTTTTAAATATCAATTTCGGTTTTTCTGTTAAATCGGTTGGTTTCGGTTTTTAGTTTTAAAATTTCAGTATATCGGTTCGCTTTTTGGTTTTTAAGTTTTTTATTCTCGGTTAACCAAAAAACCGAATTTATACACTACATATTTACTACATTATATATTTAACTTTTAAGAGGTAATTGTTTGTCTCATTGTCTGTAAGTGTTAAGTAAGTAGTAACCCAACAAAATCCAACCCAACAAAGCCCAATATCCCTAAATCTTTATTCACCCAAAATCCCTTAACCTAATTCAGAATTCAGTCAATTCACATTTCACATTTCACCCAACTGCGTTGCCTTCTGTGACTTGTGAGAGTGAGATTGTGACTGCGCGAGACGTGAGTGAAGACTGAAGAACAGTCGGCAGCCGCAAGTCCGCGACAGTGCGAGGCGGCGATCCATCGTCCATCGACCTGAAATCTTGAAGCGTAAGTTCTTCTTTCTTGGCTCGCCGCGATTCTCACTCATTTTTGTTTCTCACTGATTTTGTTGCGATTCTCACTCATTTTCATTTCTCACTGATTATTGTATGGGTTGTAACTTCTAAGTTCTCACATCTTTTCTTCTTCTTTTTCGCAGATGACAGAAATCAAAAGTAAGATAAGTAAAGTGCGGCTTCAAATAAAACCATAGATAACATTCCATCTCCGATGAAGTTGAAACTGACATTGAAGCTTCAAATAAAAGAAAGCCATGGAACTTAGGGTTACTTGTTGGAAGAATTTTGAGAAATACGTCGATAAATATGGAGCTATTAGAGAAAAATGTAATTACTGTGGAAAAAAAATGTTGCTGCTACAAAAGGTAATGGTACTTCGACGATGAATAACCTTATAAATAACAAGAAGTGTCCTAACTTTCCCTCTGATGTTGATTATGGTTAGAAATTAATAAATTTTTTACCATCTTCAAAGGGAGAAAAGGAAGGGGTGGTTAGCACTTGGAAATTTGATCAAGCACAAAGTAGAAAAGCTTTAGTTCAAATGATAATTGTTGATGAGTTGCCATTTAGTATTTTTGAGAAGGAAGGTTTTAGGAATTTCATGAAAGTTACAGTGCCACAATTTCATATTCCTTCTCGTAGAACTTTGACAACAGATTGTTATGAACTTTGTAGTGAAGAAAAAAAACACATGAAGAAGTCTTTCAAAGAAACACGTCCAAAAGTTTATCTTACGACAAATACTTGGACATCGATTCAAAGAATCAACCACATGTGTCTAACAGCTCACTTTACAGATAGAAATTGGAATTTGCATAAAAGAATTATAAATTTTTGTCCTATTTCTTGTAAGACCTTGAAAATAGCTTAGGTGTTCTAGAGCCTAACATGTTAGTGTTAGTGTCTAAGGTCCTAAATATGTTTAATATGTGGTATAGAGTCAGTAGCTAAAGTATTAGAGGTGTTGGAAGTCAAACGTCAAGGGATGACTAAGACGTTTGACGACTAAGTCACCTAAATGTCTCTTATGTGGTTCTATGTGGTTATGTGTGTTTCATGGTGTTTTAAGGTTCTTAATAAAGTTAATATAGCATGTATAGTCAGTGGTTAAAGTTTCGTGAGGTTTGGAGGTCAAACGATAAAGAACGTCCAAGGCATTCGAAAGATGTGCCTTGAGTCGACCTTGTACGTCTAGGCGAGTTTCGTTGAGTTTTACGTGTTCGTTTTGGATGAAATTCATGTGAGAGGTGTTAAAATCATAGATGATCATATTTGGGTTGGAAACGTCCGGGAAATTATCCCCAAGGACCATCAAAGGGTCCTTGAGGTAGGACCCAAAACCTGATGGCAGGCTGTCCCAGGCAGCCTTGGCGATGGAGCTGTCAACGGCCAGTCATGGCTGTGACGCCCCGTCACAAGGGATTCGTCGTGGGGGAATTGTCCAAAGGTGTAGGGGGAACCCTTGGCAAGCCACTGGATCTTGCAACGGAGGTCCATGACGGGCCGTTGCACCCGTGATGCACCGTCACAAGCAGGTCATCGCAGCCAAGTCCCTGTGCGCAGATTTTCTGCCAAGTCAGGGGTGAATTGGTAAATTCACCCCACTTCCAAATAATAGTTTAGACGGTTTATTAAGGGTCTTATGGGTATTTTAGATGAGTATATAAGTATTTAACACTTAGAATAATTCATTCTTCTAAAAATCAAAACCCAAAGTCTCTTAGAAATCCCAAAACCTTCATTGAAGACTCCATTGAAGAGGCAGCTTGGTAAGGGGTTCTTGGGTGGAAATTCTTCATCAAAGTGAAGAATTATCATCCTTGAGGTATGTCTTTTGATCCTTGAAACTTATTTCATCAAGGAGCCCAATCCTCAAAGTGTTTTATAAAGTTTTCTAAAGTGAATTGTCCAATTTCGGGATTCTACCATGGGTTCTTGCATAAATGATTTCTAAACATTGAATTATGATCTAATTGATATTGTATTGATGATTTCAACATAAATTACCTATGAACCCATGTGAATTGATGAACCCTAGTTTTGACTACTTTTTGGGTTACTTGATATTAAGCTTATATTGATGAATTGTTGTGTAGTTTCTTATGGGCTTTCTAATGATATAAGAATTGCGTTCAATTGATATATAATTGATGTTATATTGTTAAATCTAGATTGAATTGATGTAGATTCATTGAGTTTTATGGTTATTGCTTTGAATTATTGTTCATGGCCATGGGTAAGGGCCTTGTGATGTTGAATTGGTTGATTTGACATTGAATTGAGATGTGGATATGGGAATGAAGGTATGCTGCCCCGTTTTCCTTAATTTGATATTAATTATACTTCGATTCTATTGTGATTGGTATGGTCCACTTATGGTGGCGGTGTTATGTGTTTTACTTGCAATTGATGTGGCCTTGTCGGCGTTACTTTATGTAATACTATGAGCATGGCCTTATTGGCAATTACTTGAAGTTATGTGGCTATTTGTGTAGTTGATGATGTGAAGTATGTCATTACTTATCTACATGTGAAGTTATATAGTCTTGTATGTGTTCTTCTAGTTATGTTGCCTTAAGTGATCATGTTAGACTATGACTTTGACATTATGAGTATAGTGTTAGGGTTAAGTCTTGGTTATTCCTACTTGACTTTATGAGTATATATGGAGTATATTAATGATGTTATGATGATATATGGGATGACTTGAAGATGTTAGGTTGTTTTAGAAGTGTTCCTAGAATGACTTGTATTATGGGTTAAAAGTGAAGTATGTGATGTCTTGTCTTGGTTGACTTGTATCTCTTACTTGATGTATATATGATTATGGATATGTGATGTCTTGATATAGGGTGTTATAACTCTTAGTCTTGAATAAATAAATATAAGTGAGGCCTTAATGATAAGAAGGTCAAGTTTATGTGGAACCTTGAACTTAGTGGCGAGGTTATGAATTGTGAAGTAGTTAGCCGTAATGGTATCCTTCATGTGATGAGTGATGGACTTAAGGTTGATTGGCTGGAACGGCATCATATCATACCTTAGGAAAGTCGCTATGAGCTTCTTGTCGCTAAAGTGAGATATGGCCTAGTGGAACTTGCTTTGGTAGGGTGAACGTAAAGGGGGTCATGAACTAGATAAGAGACCTATTTATATGAACCTTAATGTGAATTAATCTATGAGAACTATGGCTAGCACCGAGTGAGTATGAGTAAGGGTTAAGTGAATTCAGTTAAAGAAGAGACTGAATGCTTATTAGGTCCTTCATATTTCTTAACCATGTGCCTACATGGGATGTGTCCAAGTTCTACCATTGGCAAGTAGAACAACCTCATCAAAGTAGGATAGAACTTCGAATTCCATGTCTTGCTACCATGGTCTATGTTGGTTATTGCCTATTCTCATCATGTGGAATACCTTTTAGCATTAGATAAGTTTGAGGTTTAGGTGGTGGTATGGGACGCTATCTAGACATTGCACAATAGACTTTGAAGGTATTGTGTGGAGTTCCTAGGTCTTGTCCAAAGACCATTATGTGAGTGTCTTATGTGATGATTTATGTGAGTGTCTTATGTGATGAATTAGTCTTAATGAACTAATGAACTAATGATCTATGTTAGTAACTATGTAAATGATTGAGTACCTAATCTAAAGTGACTTAAGCATTCCTTATCTAAAGTGTGAGGAGGACATGAAAGGATGGTCTCTTCATGTCTTATCTTTGAAAGTCTTGAGGATGACTCTAGTTAGGGAAGTTGGTTAATCTTGTTGACATGATATAAACCTTAGGAAGTCTTAAGGACTATTTAGGTAATCTTGGAGAGGTCATTGCACTATGGACATTATCTTCTCGATTTACTTAAGTAGGTCTTTTGATAGGCTTTGGAAGGAGAATGTCTTCTAATCTAAGTGTTGGTGTGTTTAGTGAGAATGATTCTATTTAAGGTAGTCTATAGGATCTCTTGTGTGTGTGAAAGGGATTGTATGGGCGATCGCTCCACACTTACTCAAGTGAACCTTAGAATTGACCTTTGGTAGATGAATCTTACCTTGATGTTTATGATTGTTTTCTAAGTATGTATGTGACTCATCGTAGGTAATCTTAAGGGTCGTTTAGGCACATCTAGAGAGGGTGTATGGGCGGTCTCTCTTTGTGTAACTTAAGTGAATCTTAGGATGACTTTAAGTGAGGGAATTACATGCTAGGAAGACTTAGGGTGAAGGATGAAGTGATTCACTGTAACAGTGAATTAATTCACTATACGTGAATATAGCTCACTGTAAAGTGGGTTCTTTTAAATGCTATCTTTGGTTAATTATTATCTTATGTGTTTCTTAATTGCTAAATGATGTTCTTATGTTTAATCTATGATTTTCAAATGAAAAGATGCATATTTCTAATAAGGTCCGTTTTCATGATTTTATGCATATAGCCATACTTAGTACATGTGGTTGTACTAATTCCATGCTTTATTTTCTATCTATAGTCCTTGGTAGGTAAGGAGCTTTGGAGAAGAAGACTTGGGCTTAGAAGAATCGTCCGAGTAGAAGAGTTGAAGTATGTCCTCATTTGTATCGAGGGCATATATGTCGTTTTATGTTTCTTTTATGAAGTATTGTAATAAGATTATGTTATTTCTATTTTCGTATTAAAGTACTCTTGTGTCTTAAGATGATGAGATTGAGACTTAGTATTTCTATTACTTTTATATGAAAGAGGTTTTTTAAAGACTATAGTATGTTTTGTGAAAAGTTTTAATTCCGCACTACTTTTTACTATGTATATGCGATGAATGATATGAATGAGGCTTGTCTTAGAACTCTGAGAGTGTTGACACCCAAATTTTGACCTTCCTCGTTAATAATTAACTAACAAGCTTCTCAAGTTTAAGCAATTCTAAAATAATTAATTTTATAGATTAGTATATGTATAAATAAATAAAATAATAGTATTAAATAAATTTTTAGCTTGCGATTTATATTAAATAAGATTTTGACCTTTTATATTGTTTAGCTAATGTATATGCCTTACATAATCACTCGTATAGCTTTTTTTAATTTTGTTAATAGTCTAAATCAAAAAAATAGCATTGAGAGTAATTCTTTGTTTTATATAAATATCTGTCTAAGTATATTAGTTCATATTTGAATTAATTATTTTATTTTGTTAACCTTAAGAAGCTTGTTTATTAATTATATTAATTCATCTTATTTTTAAATTTGAATCAAATTGGCCAATTACATTTTTTTTTAATTTGGATAAATTTTCTTAACTAGAAGACCAATTTTGGGCCACTTATTGGCCAATTTCCAATCATCCAGATTTTCCACATTTCCAATTTTCGTAAGCCCATTAATCCACATCCTCAGCCCTTTCTTTACGCCAAAATAGTCCAACCCAATGCAATTCAATTCCAGCCCAACCTTTTCCCCCATCAGCCGCCCCGACCCAAATCTGGTTTCCCTTAAAAAAAAATCAAATCAATCAAAACAATGCAGCACCCACCCTCTCCTACACGTTAACGGCAGCCTCACGGCGTCCCCTCAGCAGCGATGCGTGAACAGCGAAACGACCCTAGCGGCACTCGCGACTTTGCCTCACTCGCGTCAACTTAAACGGCGAGTTCACGTCGCGTGAGGCTCGTCTCCTTCTTCATCCCGTACAGGCTTGCAGATTTCTGCAAATTCCAACTACCCCTTTTGCTGAGCCAGCTGCACGATTCGTCCTTGCGAGCCGGGAGATGGTGACACGTAGCTCCATCAAGGACGGGCGAGGAGATCGAGCCATCGATTTCTCCTTTCATTATTTGATCTTTCTTTATTTATGCTCAGGTTCACTTCCTGTTAAATGTTCTGATCATATCAAAATACCGCATCGTTTTGCTCTTCTTTTTTTTTTAGCTTATCTTAATCATATTTTCCATATCAATATAGATATTCATGTTAAAGTAGCAGAGTTTTCCTTGTGTTAGCAAACTCCTATCCCTGCCTATTTTACATGTTTCCAACTATTACATTTTTTCCATGCTTAACTAAGAGGTATTGCCTTTGCTTACCCTTTCAAGGTTTAGAATAGATGTTGTTAGCTGCGATTTAGTGACAAAATTTTGTCTGTTAGTTCATTGTCCGATAGTTCAATCTACTTTTCCTCTTCATTTGAAAGCTTCAGAATGTGAATTTATATAGTATTGTTCGTCATTCCCTCCCCTCTTAATGACACTTATAGTCTCATTTAATTAATTAATTTATTTTTCTTTCTTAACTCTCAACCATATGCTCTTTATCGTTCTCTGTCTTCTTGCAATTTGGTGACAAGCTGGTCGTAGTCTCGATAGTTATATATTGAAGATTTTATCTTGTTTGCTAAAGGATCATGTTTCCTCTTTCCATTTTTTTTCCAGTGAAGCTGTAAGCCATATATCTACCTATTGTATCCACTGTTTGCTATGTTCAATAAGCTTAAGTTTATCCATGAGAATTTATTATCACATCTGCTAAGTCTCGCATTGCATTTTAATGTTTTTTGTTTTTATCAATAATGGATTCCGTATCATTATTTGTCCGAGTAAGTATGCCTAAGTCTATCCCATCTAATCATTGTTTAGCTTAATATACTAATTTCCACGGCTATTCGATATTTTACTTAATCATGGAGAACTAGAAATTCATTTTTTAGCCATGTACCCTCTATGGTGTGATATCGAAACCTTTGCTGTTTGTTAAGACCATTGTGTTTCTTGAATTTGTCTCCTAAGAGATTTAAGTGCTTCTAAGGTCAATATATGATATTTGGGTTTCAAATCTCTTTGTATGCTTTATCATAAACAGAAGTGACAATTTAAATGACCTGACAATTTATTTAAGGTGGAGCTTTAAAGTCGTGTTCCTTTAATTTATTTAAATATTTGCCAAGATTATTGTTTCCTTATCTTATATGCTTACAGTGTTGTAAGCTTAGGGTAGTATGGTGTCTATATGCTTATTCTTTTTTCTGGAAAGAATCCAATAAGCAGGCAAACTTTTTTTCTCTATTTGCGCCTCCGTTTGCTTATTTTTTATATCAAATCTTCCTTGACTACTGTAATTTTTTTTAATTTTTTTTTGTGCATGTAAAAACTCCTCTCGAGTCCACTTGGATTCCATTCCCACTCCTCGCATTTCTTGTTGATCCACAAAGGCTCAACCATGTCTTCCCGAGTCAACTAGACACTATAACCGACGCACGATCTCGAGTTGGAAGGATTCGAAAAATCAAGAAGTTGAAGAGGTGGGCTAAAGAGGCCTAAATTTATTTATTTGTGTAGCTTCTTTTGTATTATTGTTGTTGTTGGGCCTCAGCCTATTTAATTATTTTATTGTATATTTATAATTTAGGACAGGTGCAGCTAAGTGGGTCAAAGGCCCAAAACAACATGAAATGGGTCAAAGGCCCAAAAACGTAAAATGGGTCAAAAAACCCAAGACAGGTGGGTCCAAAACCGGTCCAGGCAAACAGATAACCCGGATTTGGACCCAATTCTCTTTCCCTCTCTCTTATTTCTTGTTTATTTATTTGTCGTTTGATTGTCGCTAGTCTTAAAGTTAAAGAATCCTAATCCCCGCAAATGCCGTAAATATTTTTATCGACTTAAAATTAAAATAATTTTGCAAATGAAATGATCTAAAAAATAAGTTAGTATTTTACTCTCTACTTCTAAATATTTTTCAAGTCAAGTTAAAAACAAAATTTTTAGCCAAACTATGTTAGTTGCTGGAAAACCGCATTAGCGGATGTTTTAGGTGCTTAACACCTTCCTAAAATATTAATATGAATCCCCGAACCCTTTTAAGTTTTCAAACGATTTCTTCTGTTTTAGTCTTTTTGAAACATAGTTTTCTTAATTTTCTCAAAATTAAGTGGCGACTCTCAAAAGTCAAAAATTCTTAGAAAAATACCTTTTTTCGATAAAACAGAAATGGCGACTTCACTGGGGATTTAGAGGATTCTAACCTTAGAACTAACGTATTTTGGCTATGTGAGTTAACTGTTTATCTGTTTGTTTATTGCTTTATTGAACTGTTGCATTCATGGCATATCATAATTCCGTCAAACGACGATTGTTTCATTTCCACTAAAGGACGATTATGCGGGTTCGCAGTCGTTCGTTAACCAAATTGTTTCTCAGGACACCCTGACGAGCGTAGTTGGCTACTTGATAGTCAACGATCGTTAACTGTCCCAGCCCAAGTAGTCCGCTTGGGTTACCCTTTCCACTCTAAATACAACCCACTCTTAGTTAAACTAAGATAGTGCGAAACCCAATCCCGAAAATAGCGCATTGGCCTAAGACGACCCAACACCCAAGGAGTGTTGGGCACATTAGAAAGACCACCTTGAGTCCAAAGAGCCCACGGCTCGATAGGACGATCATATTTGTGTGTTCTAAAGGATGTATTGCGTGTTTAAATGTTTGTTGTATCGTGGGGGGTGGAAATTAACTGGTTGTATGTTTTTGTAGATGTCAAGTCAGTTTCTTCATTTTAACATGGTCACCAAGACGCCAGACATTCTCCGTGTATGGTGGGACAACCTCAAAGATTGTCAAAACAGAGAAATCTCGATTCACCTGGGTAACTTACCTTCGATAATGGACTTCAAGGTTTGGCCCACATTTATCGAGGTTATCACTCGGTTTTGGGATGATGAAAGGATGGTGTTTCGATTTGGAGATGTCAAAATAACACCAACATTGGAGGAAATTAAAGATTGTATAGACTCTATTGGGTCATGTGGTAAGAGGAAAAAATATCCCGATCATCACATCCTTCTGCCAGATAGGCCAACTGCCGGAGAATTGAGAGACATATTGTTACTAGTAAGAGCTAACTAGTTAGACGCCCGGAGTATACCACTAATGAGATTCTTCGAAAGATGGGGGCACGATAGCTATTTCGAGCAATTTCCAAATGAATTCCATAATCACAATACTTGGAGGCAAACCCAAGCCATTGCATTCTCCGCATACCTTTTAGGAACTATGGTGTTCCCTAAAGATGAAGGAAAAGATATCGACACCCGAGTCGTGATGGTAGTGGACGCCATTTTCAGAGGGATAGGCAAGAAACAAGAAGAAAAGAAATACCGCAGTTTGGCCCCGGTCATTTTGGCCGATATTTATCGATCTTTGAGTTTGTGTAAAAACGGATTTCCATTTTTCCAAGGTTGCAACATTCTACTTCAATGGTGGATGACTGAACATCTCTGCAAAAGGGACGGTGCTCAACCACAAGAGTTGGCTAAGCCAAGCCAGACGAGTCCCCTGGATAATTATGAATTCTACCTAAGCATCCGCAGATTCCCAATTCATACCACCAGGGGTGCGTGGGCAAGGATATTTTATGATTTGAGAGAAGGAGATATACAGTGGATGTTACCGAACTTCAAGTCCGAGAGGATAGCAGCACAAGGGGCCAAACTTCCATTTTTGGTCCTTCTCGGCATCAGAGGATTACGGCCTTACAACTCAGCTAGGGTGATGCGGCAATTTGGTAGAACACAAATCATACCCGTCCAAGGGGATGCTAGTTCTTTTATTATCGATTACAACGAGAGCGGCAAAATACCTTTCGCCAAGATCATCCTCCAAGAGTGGGCCGGACGTGTCAACATGAAATGGGATATGGCTGAAAACAGATGTGAAGCTGGGTATGTCAATGAATACAAGACATGGTTGAAGAATGATCTGTGTGGTGTAGTGAACCCAACACCACGCGCAGGTCGAGAAATTGAAGATGTACAGACAAGGCTTCAAATCCATGCATATCATTTTCAGCAAGAATAGGACCGAAGGGAGCAAGAATTTTAGCAAAGGGAGCAGGAATTTCAGAAAAAAGAGCAGGAATTTCAGAAAAAAGAGCAAGAATTTCAGCAAAAGAAGCAAGAATACCAGTTCCGAGAGTTAGAAAATCAGAGGGTTTTGGCTGGGACGTCACAAGAATTAGCTGATACAAGGACTTGTCTGATGCGTTTGGATGCGATCCTGGATGAGCAGATGAACACTCTACAAGTCGTACCAATATCTTCCAAAGCTGTGTTCGCTGAGCCGTACGTGTTCACAAGCAAGTGCATTATCCGCGAAGAAGTAAAGAAAGCCAGAATAGGAGCAGAGCCATCAACTTTCTAACTCCCCTACGTGGGATTGTTTTCTATCTGTATTCGCATTATATCCCCCTCCCTGAAAATGTACCCCATTTTGATTGAAGTTATGTAACGAACGTTATAATTTTAATTAAAGTTATTTTGGGGGGTGCAACTATATGTTTCAAATGATGCAATACATCCTTCAGATTCGCTAGGCCTACCCTTGGCACAAAAGGGTCACATGCATGATTAGGACGCGATATATGTGCTATTTAACTGCTTATGTGTTGTGTTGCTGTGAATGAGAATATCGAAAACCCACTCTTTTTCAGAAATTTCCAAAAAAATACAAACAAGTCACTGTTACAAAATGTCCGACCAAAATTTCCCGAGTCTTAAGTTTCTCACTCAAAAGACATCTCTCATACCACAAATTCTAAAACATTACTCTACTGCCTCAGGAAAATCAAATCACTGCTATGGAAAAGGGTAAGAATATCAAGAGACAGCTTACAGGAGAAGATTTACAGAGAAAGATAAAACAGGTCATGCGTGAAATCGAGGAGGTTAGAGAAGAAGGACTCAGAGTCAAAGTTGCCACATCAGTCTATAGAGCTGCAACTGTGACTCTGGATAAGGATTTGACATCAAAGATAAAGAGGAAGCAAGACGTTGAGATGGAGACAGAGGACTTGAGTGAGAAATTAGACATGCTTCGACTGAAGGTGCAAGAAAGGGAAGTGAGAGAGGCAAGGATAGAGTCAGAAACCGCCAGTCTGTTAGCCAGAAATGCAGCACTGGATGAGGAGCTGACAGCGAAAATGGCGGAATTCATCGCTATGAAGGAAAGAATGTTCGCATTAAGGAAGAAGAACAAGGAGTTCCACCATAACATGATGGACAAACTTCAGAAAATGCGCGGGAAATACTCTATCCGCGAACAAGAGGCTAGTGGTGTCCCAGATGACACTCATCCTGGAGCGATTGGTGAAAACGCTGACGAGGAAATTGTCTACAAGCCTCCATTTCTAGGCCGTCTAAGAGGAGGAGACAAATGGATTACTCTTTCGGCCTACGAGCCGACACAACGTGTGGGGGCAAGAGTCGTGACTTGCACTTTTTTATATGAGCATCTTGGATGGGCACCTGAGGAAGGGTCATTTTTATTTATTGAGCAAGGAAGCTATTCGAAAGTGTGTGCCTTCCGCCCAAATCAGCGAGGACACACTATAGAGGAATGTGTGTGACTCAAAATGAGGATTTGCTGCCAGATCGACATTAGGGATATCCCGCACATGTGGGGTGATGATACCGTTCTCACTTACGATCCGTCAGAGCCAATTGAGCGCACTCAGTTTGTTTGTCACTACTTTACTCCGTTCAAGGAATCTATGTTGCATATCTACATAGAATTAGTTAAGAATGAGGTCTTAGCCTCCCTTTACGATGATGACAGAGGTCTCGATCCCGTTGGGGGGGAAGTCTTCAAATCTTGCGCTTATCATGATGCCATAGATCATAGCCTTTCAAGATGTCTTGGATTTTGCTACGACCTCAAATCCCTCGTCAACCTGGGAAAGATTCGAGTCGAGTTTGCTCCTCGTGACTGATGCAGCATACGAGAAGAAAATGACCGAGATGTAGTCGTTATTTATCCTTAAAACTTTGTCGTCTTTCAATTTCCGTTGTAACCATCCTAATGGAATGAATGAAAATCAATATTTTATTTGCTACTCGAACTACGTTGGGCCTGACTTCTCCTTGTGAGATACGTAGGCAGCCTTCCAAGGCCCGACCCCTATCTTTAAAAAAAAAAATTTCTCCCCTTACGGTGCAAGGAAATGTGAAGATCATATCAACGGACATCAAAGAGCAGCTGCAAGAAGACCGTAGCTCAACATGATTTAACCTTTCTGAGACAGTGTAAAACTAAAAGAACAAGCAAAGTTCTGCTTGTAAAAAATTTGTTTCCGTCCTTACTCGTGGGTTAAAGATATTCCTCAAACATATCAACTTGTGTGTTTATCTGCTCTATGTGTGATATTATGTGTTTTGTATTCTGAGTCCAAACTGACAAATCTGCCTTTGAGTTGTTTTCCTCCTCAGGTATTATGAACTGATCTGTGTTGATTAAGCTGGCAGATCATCCTTACTTCACCAGATCAAAAGGTCCCGCAGATTCCTTCCCAGGATAAAATTCTGACAAAGGAAAGACAATTATGGGAGATAATAGCGAGGAAGTTGGTCTTACTGATGTTGTGGTGGCTCAACCACCATAGCGGACAAAAACGAGTTGATTCTGCAGTTGATGCAGCAAATTGCAGAAATGAGAATGGAAATGCAAAGGAGACAAGATCTGCCTCCGCCGAGTTTTGTTGTTAATGCTACAGAGGGAAGGCCTCCTATCTACTTTCCTTCCTCAAATGTGGATCCAGCTCAAGGCGTGCCGCTCGCCCAGAATCCCCCTGCTATAGACCTAACTACCCAAAATCCGCAGTATGCTTCAGCCTCTTATCAAACTCCACCTCCTCCTCAAAACAACCACCCCCAAATGCCCTCTCATCTTCAAAATACCCAACCTCAATCCGCTCCACCACCGCAAAACCAAAGTCAAAATCTGAACCAAAACACTTCTAATCCTCAGGCATTCCACCATTATTTAAATTAGAACACCAATCCTCAAACTTACCCCCAAAATTACCAAGCTGCTCAAAACGCCTAGAGTCCTTTCATAGCTTCACCCTTGCCTAAAAGAATCACTTTCCAAATCCCTGTCCATGCTGAGCACGACGTACAGGGTTCTGAGTTGGACCACTATGAGTAACAGAAAAGAGAGTGGAGGCCGAAGGAAGAGGCAAAAGTAGACATAAAAGAGGAGATAAAGAAGGCTATGAAAGAGCTTCAATGCGTCCCCGATGCTATCGGACTTAACTAAGAAGATTTGTGTATTCACCCGAGTCTGGACCTTCCAAAGGGTTTCAAGATCCCAAAGTTTGATACCTTCGGAGGAATGGGCAACCCTATGGCTCATCTGAGAGCCTACTGTGACCAACTCGTGGGAGTTGGAAGGGACGAAGCTTTGTTGATGCGGCTTTTCAGCCGAAGTTTGTGCGGGGAGGCTTTGGAGTGGTTCACCTCCCATGAAACTCGACAATGGCCCAGCTGGAATGCTCTGGCAAAAGACTTCATCAAGCGATTTGCTTATAATGTAGAAATCGTTCCTGATCGCTACTCTTTGGAGAAGATGAAACAGAAGTCTACGGAGAGCTACAGAGAATTCGCCTATAGGTGGAGGAAGGAAGCGGCGAGAGTAAGACCGCCCATGTCTGAAAAGGAAATCGTTGAAGTGTTCATGCGGGTGCAAGAACCCGAATATTATGATAGAATTATGTTGCTCGTTGGAGCAAAGTTTGCTGAAATAGTGAAGATCGGTGAGACTATTGAAGATGGTTTGAAAACGGGGAAGATAGCCTGTGTAGCCGCATCACCTGGATCTTCAGGGTTATTAAAGAAGAAGAGAGAAGAAATTACTGCTATTTCATATGAGGGGAAGAAAACCCCCAGAAGCTCATCATATTCCCGAGGTCGCCCTCGACCTTCCCAAAATTCTTGTCAAGATCGCTACATGCAAGCTAGTCATCCCAATAATTCTCCATTTTATCAAAATGCTACCCCCACTAATCCGAATGTCCAAGCTCCACTATACCAAAGTCCACCCCCAAAGTGTCACGACTAGAATCTAGACCCCAGACGAGACCGGCGTCGTTGACCTCTCAGAGGTCGCAGACAAGCCTACTTACGTCATTCCTACATTACATAGGTTAATTTTAGCGGAAAATTTAAAACTTTTTGTTTCCTAACATACTTATAAAAACATTCCCATTAATACGTAATTGTTCACCATCAACCATCTAACATTAAGAGATAAGCAACTGAAATAAATAGTTTAATTCTTATAAAGCGTATAATTGCCAAAATGGCACCAATACATAGTCTGAATAAAAACAGAAAAGAAACGCTAGTGGAACATGCTCCACTAGCTCAACTCTAAAACTAAACTAGAATTTAAAACAGTAGCATCCTCGAAGGCATGAGGACCTACCAAAACCGGATGAATGCTGGACGTCCGGATAACTGCAGCGATGATCCTGTAGCTCTATCGTCCACCTGTGCCTGCACCTAAAATAGTAGAGTTTGTATAGGGTTAGTACACACTTGTACTAAGTATGGGTATATGCAAGCACACACCAAGGACATGCATGAGAAAGAATAGCTCTTTCCTAACAACATGATTTTTGGAAAGTCAAGTCAGTGGACTTGCCAAATTGAGATTAGGAAAGTTTCCAAATTTGGATTAGGAAAGTAGTGAGCTTTCCAGATTTGGAATACAAAAGTTATGCCATGAGAATAACATACATCATCATACTTTTCACATCTGCACACAGCACATAACATTTACACATAGGACATACCATATAGCATACAATACAATTTGCATGTAGCACATAACTACTTTCATATCATTCATTCATATGCCATGAGACCTTGGAATCATGGACTTGACATTAAGACATCCCAGAAATGAGGTCTCAACAGATGGGACCTCAACCAGGGAATCTTCATTAGCAAACACAGAGTCTGTTTCATTCATTCATACGTACTTCATTTCATTTCATTCATAGGCCAGTGTAACCACCAGCTAAACCTAGGATGTAGTTTAAGACTTTCGCTAGGTTCGTTGTGCAATGACCAAGAATAACCTAATGTCATTACTTGAATCTAACTCACCTTTGATTATCCTATCCTAACACCTTTGGTATCATTCATTTCATTTTGTACATCATTTGAGGCTGGCCTCATTCATTCATTGGGAACTTTAACTTTAACCGACATAGATCATGTGAGCATCATGAAATCCAGTGTCTCCCCCACACCGAAAAGAGGTGGAATCACCGGCCAAAGTGACCCAATAACATGCTAGCGTACATGGGAATTTAACCCCGCAAGATCCCTATATTGGCAGTATAGGTTCGAAGACTAGGAGATATAAGGAGACCCATACCCGGCATGTCGGACAGTCTCATCTCATGAGAGTTACGTGAACCTCCGTCCTTCCCAAAAGAAGACATCACCGCTCATAGCTAGTCTATCGGTGCTCAGTATAAAGTTCCATTTCATTCATCTCATACGTCATGGAAGCTGGCTTCTAGTATGAGGACATCATAGCTCATTAGATGATTTCTCATCTCATCATTAGTATTAAGTGTGTTAAGCTCAATACCTTCATTAGAGTGTTCATAGAGACTGGTCTCTTCATTATCTTACACTCTCATAGGTGAGTACGTATTGGTAATATTTACTTAGGCTCATTTGAGATTGCCCTCATCATTTACATTAGCCTCATTTCATGTTGTCACCACATTCATTATCATTAGCACCTTTGCTTTTCATAGTTACTCACCTCTTATTATGTGAATGTTCATTTCATCATATGCCAATGCACTTGGCCATTTAGTGTATCTTACACTCATACTTAACCCTTCCAGGGTTCATCATTTCATTACATACCTCTTAGGTTCACTTACTTTTGAACGTATGTTAGACTTATGTGTATATACATACAAGCCATGAGGTTTCATTCATATTTCATCTAAGTGATTCATATCTTTCTAAGATTATATGATACAAGACTTATGCATCTTGTATGTATGCCAAGATTTTGATTTCGATCTAAGCATGTGGCATTATTCTTGGATATTTTGTTCACGTATGACTTATGTATCAATACGGAAGTTTGGGCAAGAAAACCCAAGTCTTGAATTAATTGGATATCATTTATATTTTTCATTGATTTTATTTCTAATATTCATAATATTATGACTCTAAATTAAATCTCAATATTAATATCGAATGATTAATTTTCTATTTGATATTACTCCTAAGTTGGCCGAAGGGTTGTGGGTTCGAACCCCCACAACCTCTTTTTATTTTTCATTAATATTTCATTGTTCATTTTTCGCCCAACCAAGAGGTTGTGGGATCAAACCCCCACAACCTCTTTGATTTTTATCCTTTAATTCGCTGGGAATAAGGAGGTTGTGGGTTCGAACCCCCACAGCCTCCTTATTTTAATTTAATTTCGTTAGAGGCTGTGAGGTGGTGGGTTCGAACCCCCACAGCCTCCTGTATTTTTTTATTTTTTTTTCGCTAGGCTAAGGGTATTTGGCAGTGAGGTCGTGGGATCGAACCCCCACAACCTCACTTGCTTTATTAATCATTTTCGCCCCTCTCTATTTCCAGCCTTGAGGTCGTGGGTTCGATTCCCACGCCTCACGTTTTCTCTTCTTTATTTTTCTCTTCTTTCATTTGCTATCTGGAGGTCGTGGGTTCGAATCCCACGCCTCCCATCCCTATGTTTAAATTTATTTTTTCTCTTCTCTCTCCCCCAGCGTCGCGTGTTCGACTCCCCCCAGCCCCATTTCCTTTCCCCCTTTTTTTTTCTTTCTTTCGCGAGTTCACAGTACCCTAAGTGTGAGGTCACAGGTTCGAATCCTGGTGGCCTCACCTCTTTTAAAAGCACTAAATTTCCAGAAATTAACCCCCCTTTTTATCAAAATTTATAGTACACTAGGCTGGGAATTCATTCATAGTTTTTAGCTACTTTTCATCAACTTTTCATGTTAGTTTCTTAGGACGTTTCACCAAGCACTTAGCATGTAATTTAGGTGTAGTTTAGGATTACATTTAGTCAAGCATTTACACTCCAACTTTGTAACTTCACACACCATATGAACAACACATTATGCACAACCTTTACACATGAAATACAAGAATAAAAACATGCCTTTCACGCCCTCAAACAGTGGTTAAAACATCACTGCCAACATACATACACACCCACATTTTCTTCAATTACGCATGGGTTATCATTCTTTTTGTGATTTCACGCACATAAATATGTTCCCATTCAATATAAACATATCATACATGCCTAAATCTACCAGCACAAAATACCCAACCTACAAAGTCATTTGGGAGCTAGGGACAAGGACATGCAATGGGGAACAACTTAGTTTCGGATTAGATTCGTCTGAGTTCTAAGGGTCTCTTGGGAAAGGGACCAAGAGTAAGAAAACCCATACCTTTTTGACGTTAAATCCACACACGAACTGCTGTCCAGAACCCTCTCCAATCACGTCCAACCACCGAAAGTTTCACCAATTCTCGACGGAACACCCCTCCCTTTGCCTAACGTTTTTGGTTATCTTGATTTCTTAGAATTTTTGTGTTTGTTCTTCAAGTGTAAAGAAACCTTGATATAATTTATGATCTTTTAGTTATTTAGGCAGAGAGCAACGTGAGAGAGATAGTGAAACGTGAGAGAAATCGTGAGAGAGAGAGTAGTCAAATACTAGGAGTTTTAGTTTGCGAATTAGTCAAACTAGGACTCCTTATTAATTTAAATAAAAACCTGATTTAATTAGCTTAGTGAAAGGACCATTTTGCCTTTGAAAAAATCAGATTTTTAATCAACAATTAAATCCTTAATATGATGCTTCTAGTGGGGCTCGAACCCGAGTGACACCCCATTTACGAAAATGGGTCACTTCGGGTCGCCCCAACCCGAATTGCCCTTTTTAATTAAATTAATTAATTAATTAATTAATTTCTCAGGGTAATTACAATATTACCCTTAGCCTGGAAAAGACCATTTTTCCCTTGGACCCTCAAAACTTAAAATTTCTTCTTTTAAGTCCGGTAAAGACTCTTTCGATTAAATCTTCGTTTTTGTGAGCCTCACATGGTTGGTTCCAGCCTTTCTAAGCTCAATTAACTCTCCAAGTTAGTTGGCTTGGTCGTAGTAAGGGTTCTGAGGTCTGGTTCTACGCGTATCAATCCGTGTGGACCTTGGTCTAATCGCAAGCATTGTTGACAACCTAAGTCTTGATCCTATTCATTTTTAGGGTTGTTACATTATCCCCCCCTTAGGAACATTCGTTTCCGAATGACACTACTACTTCACGTTGTAATTCCAGTCAGATCATAATAAAATCACTATACACAGTCAATCAATATCAATAAAATACGGGGCGATAAGGAAACATAGGTTTAAGAGTATAAAGTCTAACCTCAAGAGCTGAATAGGTGAGGGTAGCGGGCCCTCATGTCGGCCTCAGCTTCGCACGTAGCACCCTCAACAAGATGATTTCTCCACAATACCTTCACTGTGGCAATCTCCTTGTTTCTCAGCCGCTTGTCCTGTCTGTCTAAGATCTCAACATGTACCTCCTCATAAGACAAGTCTTCACCAACCCCCAAACCTTCAACAGGTAAGATTGATGTTGGATCACCTAGGCACTTCTTCAACGTAGAGACATGAAAGACTGGATGAACAGAAGCTAGTTCTGTAGGCAATGCTAACTCATAGTCCACCTCGCCCACACGCTGTAGGATATCGTATGGCCCAATATACCTCGGACTCAGCTTCCCTTTTCTACCAAATATCATCACCCTCCACTCTACCAAACTCCATCTCCTCATTATCTTGGTATCGCTCCCAACTGTGCTAACGTGCAGTCGAGCTACAGATCACCCCTTTCTGTTTATCAAGTTCAAGCTCCACTATACCAAAATTCCCCTCCAAATTACCAAGCTCCATTGCCAAACTACCAAACAAATCCATATCCCAGAAATCAAGCTCCACGTCCGAACAACCGAGGTTATCAACAGATGCCTCCCCCACAAAGAAGTTATGATCCCCCTCGACCTCGATTCGAGAAGAAACCTGCAAGGAATTTCACCGCGCTCGCAGAAAGCCGAACAAAGCTGTACGAGCGACTGGATGCGGCCGGATACATCCACCCTGTAGGGCTCAAACCCGTGGATGTCAATTCAAGATTCTACAGGCCTGATAAGAGATGTGCTTATCATTCCAACAGTGTTAGGCATGGTACTGAGGATTGTATCAACCTCAAGCATAAAATTCAGGATCTGATTGACCAAGATATAGTCTCTCTCCAACCAGCGGCACCAAATGTCAACACCAACCCGTTGCCGAATCATGGAGGCGGCAACGTGAATATGATAGAGACAGACGACGACTGGTGTGTGACAAAGGTAATAACTCCAATAGTCCCTCACGAGTTGGAAAGGTTTGTGGCTTCATTAACTATCAAAGAGAAAAAAGAGTTTGTTATATTCACACCCGCAAAGGCTGTTGCCTTGGTGCCATCAAAAACTCTCATCAAGCCTAAGTTCGTATTGAAACTGCTGCTGCTCAAGGCATGACCAGATCCGGAAGATGTTACAAACCTGACGAGCTTGCTCTCGAAGGTCAAAAGAGGGATCAGACTAAAAGGTTAATAAGTGAAGGAGAAGCAGAGGAGTTTTGGAGGAGAATGCAGCAGAAGGATTATTCTATCATCAAACATTTGGAGAAGACTCCTGCCCAGATTTCTGTTTGGGCCCTGTTGATGAGTTCTCAATCACATAGGCAAGCTCTGATGAAAGAACTCGATGATACATATGTGCCCGCGGGCACAAGCAGCGATAATGTGGTCGCCATGATCCACCAGGTTATTCGAGGACATCGCATCAACTTTTGTGATGATGAGTTGCCTTTCGAAGAGAAGTCGCACAACAAGGCATTGCACATCACTGTGGTCTGTCGTGAAAAGGTCATAAATCGTGTCTTGGTGGATGATGGGTCCGGTTTGAATATTTGTCCATTGTCGACATTGAAGCAGTTACGTTTTGACTTGGGGAAGTTGGAGCAAAACCAAGTCAACGTGAGGGCTTTTGATGGGGTCCAAAGAGATACCTTGGGAGTGGTAAATCTGGTCATCCAAATGGGTCCGGCAGAATTCAGCGCGCAGTTCCAAGTCTTAGATATTGATACAAGCTACAACCTTCTTCTGGGAAGGCCTTTCATTCATATGGCTGGAGCTGTGCCTTCTACTTTGCATCAGATAATGAAGCTCGTTTGGAGAAATGAAGAGTTGGTTATTCATGGGGAAGGGAATCGCTCTGGTAGACAGGCGTTGATTATTGATGAAGTGTCTCGAGGTACCGATTTCTATACAGTGGAGCTGGTAAATGCCACTGGTGAGGATTTGGCCCCACAGCCTCCTATGCCTGCCGTGTATAAGATGATAGTCACTGTGATGCTGCAAAATGATTTTGAACCAGGTTTTGGATTGGGAAGAAATTCTCAAGGAATTATTGAGCCTGTTCCGGTCCCCGTCAAAGGGGCTAGATATGGCTTGGGGTACGTCCCCACAGATGATGATTTGAAGGTGAAAAAGAAGAATGATCAATCATTGGCTAAACCAATCTCTCATCTATATCAATCATTCCTAGTTCGTGAGCATGCCGAGGAGGAGGACCTGGGGGAAGGAATCTGTGGCCTTTTTGAAGAAATTGATGCTATTATTTTAGAAGAGGTCGTGCTGACAGGATTTCGTGATGCTGAGCCTGGAGAGACGTTGCAGAACTGGACCTCCACGCCCATCCTGATCTCCCAAACTCCTTGGTAGAAGGGCATCATTTATGCATGTTTAAATCGGTGGTAGTCCGGAAGAGGCCCGAGACCCACCATTTTGCATTTTCATTTTTTTTAACTGTTCGAACTTTAAATTCCCATCGTGATGTTTAAAAAGGAAATTGGCTCTGCCATGGCCAAAGTTTGCCTTGTTTTTCCATTCTAATGAAAGCCTCTTTTATTTTTAAATTTGTTTATTTAATCATCTGTCATGCTTTGATTTTCTAACTTCGTTTGTTTATGGTTTCAGTAAGGTAAGTTTTAAACCTGCCAATGTCATGTCGTGTCACGAGCTGAACGAACAAAGTGAGGTAATTGATGACGAGGTTGATGATTACGAAGAGGAAAGTTAGGAACCAGAGTGTTTTGCCAAGGAATTTCGTCAGTTTTAAAATCAGTATAAACCAAATTTAGAGAAAACTGAAACGGTAAACTTGGGCGATCAAGAGTGTGTCAAAGAGGTTAAAATCAGTATTCACTTGAGTGAGGATCAAAGGAAAGGCCTGATTCACTTGCTTGATGAATACATTGATGTGTTTGTTTGGGAAGTCGACGACATGCAAGGGTTGAGTACCGATGTGGTGTCTCACAAATTACCGATTAATCCAGGGTTCGAGCCGGTGAAGCAAAAAACTCAGAAGTTCAAGCCTGAGTTGAGTTTAAAGATTAAAGAAGAGATCACCAAGCAGATTGAGTCTCGATTGGTAGAGGTGACACAATACCCAAATTGGTTGGTGAACGCTGTTCCGGTAGCCACAAAAGACAAGAAAATCAGAATGTGTCGACTACAGAGATCTCAACAAAGCTAGCCCTAAGGATAACTTTCTGTTGCCAAATATTCATATTTTGATCGATAACTGTGCTAAGCATGAAATGCAGTCATTTGTGGATTGTTACGCAGGTTATCATCAGATTTTGATGGATGAGGAAGATGCAGAAAAGACAGCTTTTATTACACCGTAGGGGGTATATCATTACAGAGTGATGCCATTTGGCCTCAAGAACGCCGGAGCTACTTATATGAGGGCTATGAAGACCATATTCCATGACATGATTCATAAGGAGATTGAGGTGTATGTGGATGACGTCATAATCAAGTCCCGGGAGAGTTCGGATCACTTGATGCATTTGAAGAAGTTCTTTGATCGTTTGCATCGTTACAACTTGAAGTTAAATCCCACCAAATGCGCTTTTGGAGTTCCAGCTGGCAAGTTGTTAGGATTTATAGTCAGTAGAAGGGGTGTAGAGCTCGATCCTTCTAAAATTAAAGCAATTCAAGAGTTACCTCCGCCAAAGACAAGAAAAGAAGTGATGAGTTTCTTATGAAGGTTGAACTACATCAGTCGATTCATAGCTCAATCAACCGTGGTGTGTGAGCCTATCTTCAAGCTGTTGAAGAAAGACGCTTCGACAAAGTGGACTGAAGAGTGTCAGACTGCTTTTGATGCTATCAAGAACTATTTGTCAAATCCTCCAGTATTGGTTCCTCCGCGAGAAGGGAGTCCTTTGTTGCTATATTTGTCCGTATCAAATAGTGCATTCGGATGCGTACTCGGTCAACACGACGAGACAAGGAAGAAGGAAAGAGCTATCTATTACATAAGCAAGAAGTTTACTCCGTACGAGTCTCGTTACACTCTGTTGGAGAGAACATGTTGTGCTTTGACTTGGCTTGCTCAGAAGTTGAGGCATTATTTGTCTTCCTACACTACATATCTCATTTCCAGAATGGATCCGTTGAAGTATATTTTCCAGAAGGCGATGCCAACAGGATAGTTAGCTAAATGGCAAATGTTGTTGAGTGAATTTGATATTGTGTATGTGACTCAGAAGGCAATAAAGGTACAGGCCTTGGCTGATCATCTTGCAGAGAATCCTGTTGATGAAGAGTATGAACCACTCAAGACTTACTTTCACGATGAAGAAGTGTCATTTGTGGGTGAAGATATTTTTAAAGCATATCCTGGGTGGAGACTATTCTTTGATGGAGCGGCAAATCACCAAGGTAAAGGTATTGGAGCAGTCTTAGTGTCAGAATCTGGCCAGCACTACCCCATGGCAGCTAAGCTCCGATTTAGTTGCACGAACAACATGGCTGAATACGAAGCTTGCATTCTTGGGTTGAAAATGGCCATCGACATGAATGTCTACGAGTTGTTGGTTATTGGAGATTCAGATCTTTTGATTCATCAAGTTCAAGGAGAATGGGCTGTGAAGAACCCAAAGATCATACCTTACGTACAGTATGTACAGAAGTTGTGCAAAAGATTTCGTAAGATCGAGTTCAGACACACTCCTAGAATACAGAATAAGTTGGCCGATGCTCTTGCCACCATTGCGTCAATGATCAAACATCCAGATACAGATTATATCGATCCTCTGGATATAGAGCTGAAAGAACATCCAGTCCATTGTTCACATGTTGAGGCGGAACCAGACGGTTTACCATGGTATTTGGATATAAAGAATATTTGGAATCCGGGGTTTATCCTGAAGATGCTACACCCAATCAGAAGAAGTCAATACGTCGTATGGCCCTCAACTTTTTCTTAAGTGGGGAAGTCCTTTATAGGAGAACTCCAAATTTGAGTCTTTTAAGATGTGTCGATGCTGTTGAAGCTGCGAAGCTTATTGAACAGATACATGCCGGAGTTTGTGGAACGCATATGAATGGGCTCACTTTGGCAAGGAAAATCCTTCGAGCCGGTTATTTCTGAATGACTATGGAGAATGATTGTTGCAAGTTCGTACAGAAATGTCATAAATGTCAAGTACACGGTGATTTGATCCGAGTACCTCTTCACGAACTTAATGCTATGAGTTCACCTTGGCCATTTGTAGCTTGGGGTATGGATGTCATCGGTCCGATAGAGCCAGTCGCTTCTAACGGACACATATTTATTTTGGTTGCCATTGATTATTTCACCAAGTGGGTGGAAGCAGCTTCGTACAAATCAGTGACCAAAAAAGTTGTAGCTGATTTTGTGCGCAACAATCTGATATGCAGGTTTGGAGTACTAAAATCCATCATTACTGATAATGGTGCAAATCTCAACAGTCACTTGATGAGAGATATTTGTGAACAATTTAAGATTACTCACCGAAACTCAACCGCTTATCGTCCTAAAATGAATGGAGCTGTAGAGGCTGCATATAAGAATATCAAGAAGATTCTGAGGAAAATGATTGATAATCACCGAGGTTGGCATGAGATGCTGCCATATGCCTTGTTGGGTTATCAAACGACTGTCAGAATGTCGACTGGAGCTACTCCGTATTTGCTAGTATACGAAACAGAAGCAGTCATACCCGCCGAAGTTGAAATGCCGTCTTTGAGAATTATCCAAGAAGCTGAATTGAGTAATGCTGAATGGGTTAGCAAGAGAATTGATCAGTTAAATTTGATTGATGAGAAGAGAATGGTTGCCGTTTGTCATGGCCAACTATATCGACAGAGAATGATTCGTGCTTTCCACAAGAGAGTAAGGGCCATAATTTTTGAAATCGGTCAGTTAGTACTCAAGCGCATTTTTCCTCATCAGGACGAGTACAAAGGGAAATTCGCACCAAATTGGCAAGGACCCTACATGGTTTGCAAAGTATTATCTGGAGGTGCTTTGGTCCTGTCGGAGAAGGATGGCACCGCATGGCCGAAACCAATCAACTCAGATGTTGTTAAGAGATACTACGTGTGAAGCTTCAGTTTGTGTTTCTGTCATTTGCTTGTATTTGTTCTATTTTGCTTGTATTTGCTTTGTTTAAAACTTTATCCCTCTTGTAATGAACTACGTCTGACCTGAATTCTAAAAAATGAGATACGTAGGCGGCCTATGTCGGCCTCGGTCACCCCATTTATCCCTTTTTAATTATTTCTTTGTATTTGAACTACGTTCGACCTAAATTCTCAAGAATGAGATACGTAGGCGGCCTATGTCGGCCTCGGACGGTTTCTTTGTAAATTTCTTCTATTGTTAGCCTTGAGGGGAACTACGTTTGACCTGATTCCTGTCTCAACGGGATACGTAGGCGCCATAAGGGTTCGGTCATATCTCCCATAAGATTTATATTCCTCTTATAATAGAAACTGGGACAGAATTTTTGAGCGGGACTAAAAAATTCTCGAGAATAAGATGTTTCCTCAACAAGTCAAGATTGAAGATGTTCCAAGATTTGCAACTGGGACAGAATTTTTGAGAGGATCTCAAAAATTCTACGATTTGCTTGACTATAGTTAAAAGATAAACAAGACAATTAATTGGGATAGAAATTTTGAGGATGGCCTCAAAATTTCGAACATGGGTTTATCAACAAGTCCAGAGTGACTTTGCATACTCCCCAGCGAATAATCAGATATACCTCCAGTCATCACACTCAAATAGGTTCACTAAGCCCGACGTGACATGACACTTGGCAGTGACCTTTTTCAAAATTACTTTTCGAAAATTTATTTTCTTAAAGTTTTTCCTTTTATGTTTCATTTGTTTTGGCATAAAATATTTTGTCTTATCTATCAAGAGTTGGGAGATCAGGAAGATCAACTGGAGATAGAAGGACAAGGAGCAGACAACTAAATAATCGACACAAATAAGTCCTTTTAAAACTAACGATTTTTTTGTGGATGCAGGTTTATAGCTTTGCTTTGATACCAGCAGATTTCTTCCGATGGATGAATATGGGGAAGTCAAAGGAAGAGAAAACTCTCCCAAAATCAACAGTTTTTCTAAATGCAGGAATCATGTTATATCGCTTATGGCGGAAACTTGGGAATATGATTTGTTTATTTCAGTCAATTCCCAGAAACATGAAGTCTATAAGGAACGTCCAACTAGATTCGAAGGTGAATCAAGCGAGAAAGAGTTTACGATTTTTGCTAAAGACGTCATCCGCATCACATTATCAAACACGATAGTGTTGCTATTCTAGAGGAGTCATTTATTTTATTGTTGATCAAGGCAATACACTACTCAGATGGGTCATTTATTTTATTGTCGATCAAGACAATGCACTACCCGGAGGGGTCATTTACTTTATTGTCAATTAAGATGATATTATTATCCAGAAGGCACTCAGAAGATAATTATGTTGCTCGATTGAAGCACTATCTTCATTCGGTACCATGGATGACATCGCGAGACAATATTCATGCATCGCAGAAGATCATGCATCGCGAGTCAATATTCATGCATCGCGGAAGATCATGCATCGCGAGTTAATATTCATGTATCGCGGAAGATCATGCATCGCGAGTCAATATTCATGCATCGCGGGTCAATATTCAGTCATCACGGAAGATCATGCATCGCGAGTCAATATTCATGCATCGCGGAAGATCATGCATCGCGAGTCAATATTCATGCATCGCGGAAGATCATGCATCGCGAGTCAACACTCATGCATCGCAGAAGATCATGCATCGCGAGTTAATATTCATGCATCGCGGAAGATCATGCATCGCGAGTCGATACTCATGCATCGCGGAAGATCATGCATCGCGAGTCGATACTCATGCATCGCGGAAGATCATGCATCACGGAAGATCATGCATCGCGAGTTAATAATCATGCATCGCAAGTCGATACTCATGCATCGTGGAAGATCATGCAGCGCGAGTTAATAATCATGCATCGCGAGTCAATATTCATGCATCGCGGAAGTTCATGCATTGCGAGTTAATATTTATGCAACGCGAGAAGATTTCATGCTTCGCAGAAATTTATTGCATCGCGAGAAGATTTCATGCCTCGCAGAAATTACGCATCGCGAGAAGATTTCATACCTCGCAGAAATTTATACATCGCAAGAAGATTTCATACCTTGCAGAATTTATTGCATCGCGAGAAGGTTTCATACCTTGCAGAAATTATGCATCGCGAAAAGATATTCATACCTCGCAGAATTTATGCATCGCTGGAAGATTTTATACCCCGCAAGAAATCACGCATCACGGGAAGATATTCATGCTCCGTCAGAAATCGTGCACTGTCAGAGAAGGAATCGTGCATCTCAAGGGAAATATTTACCCCTCAACATCAACTGCATCTTTATTTTGCAAGAATGAATGCATAGAGAATCATCGAAAACAACGAAGAAAATATCAACATTGCATCAGCTTTTATTTATTTTGACATCAAATGGAGAGTACATTGAAGATTTTATTGCAAACACAAGACATGAGCTTTATTTGCCTTACGTCAAACCAATCAAGTTGATGTCAAATATCGAGGAGAGCAATTAAGTGTCGACACGGTAAAAGACACTGTCTCCCTTTTAATTGCATTTTTTATGCTGACGAGTTTTATCTCAGTCTTTTTCGAGAGCATCCGAAAGGATGAATTATCCAAAACAAACCACAGGTGCGGACGACATCAAAAAAGGATGCAGCACAACGTGAAACTTTTTCTTAGCAGCGAACTGGGACATAGTCCAAAGAGGACTGTCAAACTCTTAGTACGCGAGCAGATGAGCGACTTCCACCACAATCAAACCACACCCCTATCATAAGGCATGTGGGTTTTTCTTTCGGTTTGTCAGTTTTGGTTTTGCATCCGGAAATTTAGGTTCTGTCGGAGGCAAGTTTCCAATCTGAGTGACAATGTGCCAAGATCTTTGGAAATTATGTCCGTGTAAGTTCTTAAACATGGATGTGAAGCGTACCACATTTATGGCTAAGAGGTTACAAAGTCACTTATCCAGAACCAAAGGTTATCTAACATAATAGATTTCCTTTTCAACCGATCGAGTCGAACTACAAACATCCTGATTCCTGAGGTTTAGGGATATGTAGGCGAGCTCAATGTTGAAAATTTGGCTGTATTCCAATATTCGCACTCGAATCTTATTCTCGAGCTTTTCGGTACCTTCATAATTCGGTATCGAGGTGGCTTTTGATTTTTTTCAAAATCGTGCGTTAAATCAAGCGTATCGAACTACAAGTGGCCTGAATTCTCAGTTGGCCTGAGATATGTAGGAAACCCATTTCGGGGTTCGGCCATAATTCTTAAAGTCTGCACCAAAGTCTTTGGCCTAAAAGATGAATATGTGGTCGGTCAAAATTTGCTTGGTCAATTTCATTTTTCTCGAACTTCTTGCATCTGTTCAAATAAAATGAGGGACAGTTGTTGACACCCAAATTTTGACCTTCCTCGTTAATAATTAACTAACAAGCTTCTCGAGTTTAAACAATTCTAAAATAATTAATTTTATAGATTAGTATATGTATAAATAAATAAAATAATAGTATTAAATAAATTTTTAGCTTGCGATTTATATTAAATAAGATTTTGACCTTTTATATTGTTTAGCTAATGTATATGCCTTACATAATCACTCGTATAGCTTTATTAAATTTTGTTAATATTCTAAATCGAAAAAATAGCATTGAGAGTAATTCTTTGTTTTATATAAATATCTGTCTAAGTATTTTAGCTTATATTTTGAATTATTAGTTCATATTCGAATTAATTATTTTATTTTGTTAACCTTAAGAAGCTTGTTTATTAATTATATTAATTCGTCTTATTTTTAAATTTGAATCAAATTGGCCAATTACATTTTTTTAATTTGGCTAAATTTTCTTAACTAGAAGACCAATTTTGGGCCACTTATTGGCCAATTTCCAATCATCCAGATTTTTCCACATTTCCAATTTTCGTAAGCCCATTAATCCACATCCTCAGCCCTTTCTTTACGCCAAAATAGTCCAACCCAATGCAATTCAATTCCAGCCCAACCTTTTCTCCCATCAGCTGCCCCGACCCAAATCTGGTTTCCCTTAAAAAAAATAAAAAAATCAAATCAATCAAAACAGTGCAGACCCACCCTCTCCTACACGTTAACGGCAGCCTCACGGCGTCCCCTCAGCAGCGATGCGTCAACAGCGAAACGACCCTAGCGGCACTCGCGACTTTGCCCCACTCGCGTCAACTTAAACGGAGAGTTCACATCACGTGAGGCTCGTCTCCTTCTTCATCCCGTACAGGCTTGCAGATTTCTGCAAATTAAAGCTACCCCTTTTGCTGAGCCAGCTGCACGATTCGTCCTTGCGAGCCGGGAGATGGTGACACGTAGCTCCATCAAGGACGGGCGAGGAGATCGAGCCATCGATTTCTCCTTTTTCCTCTTTAGGAATAAGACAAAAAATTCAGAAAAAGGTTTTCCCCTCCCGTTTGGTGAAAGATTTTTGAATTTTCGAAGTCATGGGCCAAAGATTCGATCCGATTTTTGATCCTTTTTCCCCATTTTGGTAAACCCTAACTTTCTCCTATATAATGTCTCTTCTGTGGAAATTTTAGGGGGGTCTTCACTGAGTAAAATAAATCCAAGAGAGTTAAGAGAAAGTTGAGAGAGATTTTAGTTTGAGGTTTTCTTTTAGGTTTGGAAAAGAACAGGGGAAATATTTATGTGGGGGGAATTCTCTTTTGAGTCTGATAGCTCTTGAGCAAAGAAAAACTAGAGTTGCTTCAAGAAAATATTAGTTAAGAAATATATTAATACGGTCAAAAAAGAGAAGGTCTGAGTTGCGAGTGAAGTATCACATTTTCGTTCCATTTTGTGTTGGTCCCTTCAAGTTGCGTTTGAGGCTCGAGCGTGTGGTTGGAAGATCGTAGTTCCAGCTCGTCCCATCCCATTTCGCTGCCCCGGAAAAGGTGAAATACCTTTTTAGTTTTACTCGTCTTGTCGACTACTTCTTGTTTGGTTAAGCAGAAGTATTCTGTTGATTCGTCTTCTTCTTTTTCATCCATTTCTGTCTTCTGTGACTAGTTGTTGATCATCTGATGAAATATCATTTGGTTTTGGGTAGAGTATGTTGTTTGATTAAGGTACGAAGTGTGTTTTTCATGTGAAAGATTCGTCTTCAAACATCTATGAGGATTGTGATTAGAACACAAGTTTTTATTTTTTTGTTGATGTGGCTTAATAAGTATCAAATGCTACCTGTCTACTGTTGAGTTTTGGGTTTGTAAAGATTTCGAGTATTGCCATGTAGCTTTTACGGAGTTGTTTGTTTGAGAACATGGTTGAAATATGAAAGTGTGGGCAGTGTGCATCTCAAAACTGTTTTTCTAGCTTTTAAAATCGTTATTTCCCTCGTTTGTTTTCCAAGTTTTCATGGCTGCATTCTTTTAATTTTTCAAACAATCATACTCGTATTAAGTCCGTGTTGCCCTTTCATTATTTGATCTTTCTTTATTTATGCTCAGGTTCACTTCCTGTTAAATGTTCTGATCATATCAAAATACCGCATCGTTTTGCTCTTCTTTTTTTTTTTAGCTTATCTTAATCATATTTTCCATATCAATATAGATATTCATGTTAAAGTAGCAGAGTCTTCCTTGTGTTAGGAAACTCCTATCCCTGCCTATTTTACATGTTTCCAACTATTACATGTTTTCCATGCTTAACTAAGAGGTATTGCCTTTGCTTACCCTTTCAAGGTTTGAGAATAGATGTCGTTAGCTGCGATTTAGTGACAAAATTTTGTCTGTTAGTTCATTGTCCGATAGTTCAATCTACTTTTCCTCTTCATTTGGAAGCTTCAGAATGTGAATTTATATAGTATTGTTCGTCATTCTCGCCCCTCTTAATGACACTTATAGTCTCATTTAATTAATTTATTTATTTTTCTTTCTTAACTCTCAACCATATGCTCTTTATCGTTCTCTGTCTTCTTGCAATTTGGTGACAAGCTGGTCGTAGTCTCGATAGTTATATATTGAAGATTTTATCTTGTTTGCTAAAGGATCATGTTTCCTCTTTCCATTTTTTTTCCAGTGAAGCTGTAAGCCATATATCTACCTATTTTATCCACGGTTTGCTATGTTCAATAAGCTTAAGTTTATCCATGAGAATTTATTATCACATCTGCTAAGTCTCGCATTGCATTTTAATGTTTTTTTTTATCAATAATGGATTCCGTATCATTATTTGTCCGAGTAAGTATGCCTAAGTCTCTCCCATCTAATCATTGTGTAGCTTAATATACTAATTTCCACGGCTATTCGATGATTTACTTAATTATGGAGAACTAGAAATTCATTTTTTAGCCATGTACCCTCTATGGTGTGATTTCGAAACCTTTGCTGTTTGTTAAGACCATTGTGTTTCTTGAATTTGTCTCCTAAAAGATTTAAGTGCTTCTAAGGTCAATATATGATATTTGGGTTTCAAATCTCTTTGTATGCTTTATCATAAACAGAAGTGACAATTTAAATGACCTGACAATTTATTTAAAGTGGAGCTTTAAAGTCGTGTTCCTTTAATTTATTTAAATATTTGCCATGATTATTGTTTACTTATCTTATATGCTTACAGTGTTCTAAGCTTAGGGTAGTATGGTGTCTATATGCTTATTTTTTTTCCGGAAAGAATCCAACAAGCAGGCAAACATTGTTTCTCTATTTGCGCCTCCATTTGCTTATTTTTTATATCAAATCTTCCTTGAGTACTGTAAAAAAAAATTGTGTGTGTGCATGTGAAAACTCCTCTCGAGTCCACTTGGATTCCATTCCCACTCCTCGCATTTCTTGTTGATCCACAAAGGCTCAACCATGTCTTCCCGAGTCAACTAGTCACTATAACCGATGCACGATCTCGAGTTGGAAGGATTCGAAAAATCAAGAAGTTGAAGATGTGGGCTAAAGAGGCCCAAATTTATTTATTTGTGTAGCTTCTTTTGTATTTTTGTTGTTGTTGGGTCTCAGCCTATTTAATTATTTTATTGTATATTTAGAATTTAGGGCATGTGCAACTAAGTGGGTCAAAGGCCCAAAACAACATGAAATGGGTCAAAGGCCCAAAAACATAAAATGGGTCAAAAAAACCAAGACAGGTGGGTCCAAAACCGGTCCAGGCGAACATATAACCCGGATTTGGATCCAATTCTCTTTCCCTCTCTCTTATTTCTTGTTTATTTATTTGTCGTTTGATTGTCGCTAGGCTTAAGGTTAAAGAATCCAAATCCCCGCAAATGCCGTAAATGTTTTTTATCGACTTAAAATTAAAATAATTTTGCAAATGAAATAATCTAAAAAATAAGTTAATATTTTACTCTCTACTTCTAAATATTTTTCAAGTCAAGTTAAAAAACAAAATTTTTAGCCAAACTATGTTAGTTGCTGGAAAACCTCATTAGCGGATGTTTTAGGTGCTTAGCACCTTCCTAAAATATTAATATGAATCTCCGAACTCTTTTAAGTTTTCAAACGATTTCTTCTGTTTTAGTCTTTTTGAAAACATAGTTTTCTTAATTTTCTCAAAATTAAGTGGCGACTCTCAAAAGTCAAAAATTCTTAGAAAAATACCTTTTTTCGATAAAACAGAGAGTTCGACGATGCCGGTCGCAATCCAAGATTGCACCCGATCTTCTAGGGTATGATATCGGGACGTGACAAAGTTGGTATCAGAGCATAGGTTGGTGAAAGTAGTTTTAGGTATCAAAAAGTCTCATCAAGTCACGTCTAGTAGAGTCTTGACCATCGGTGTGAGTCGCGACACATCTATGGGCGAGAGGCTATAGGACGATAGAGTTTCTCTTCTTTTCTACTCCTACATCGTGCGGTAGAGTAAATGTTATGATTATACTTCTTATGAATTTCCTTGTGTTTCCTAGGAGATGAATACTAGAAGGATGGCCGCTAGAAGATTGGAAGAGGAGAGGGTGAATGAGGAGGTTCCTCAAGTTGAGCAAGTTGCTCAAGATGAGCAAGGTGTCCAAGATGGGCAAGGTGATGAAGTGCCTCCCCAAGGTGATCAAGTTCCTAATGTGGATGGAGGTAATAAGGTACCGGAGTTGTCTAATAGGGTGATTGGAGAGGCTTTGATGGCTTTAGCTCAAGCCGTAACTACTCAAATCAATTTGAGTATGGTGCCTAGGGTTATGGAGAGCACTATGACTTCTAGGTTGAGAGACTTTGTGAGGATGAATCCTCCTATCTTTCTTGGCTCTAAGGTGAATGAGGATCCCCAAGAATTTCTTGATGGTGTGTACAAAGTTTTGAGTGCTACGGGGGTTACATCTAGGGAGAAGGCGGAGTTGGCTTCTTATCAATTGAGAGACGTGTCTCAAATTTGGTATACTCAATGGAAGGACAATAGGCCGAAAGATTCAGGTCCTATTGAGTGGGAAGAGTTTAAGGGAGCTTTTCTTGCCAAGTACTTTCCCCGAGAGAGAAGAGAAGTCAAGGTGGAGGAGTTTATTAATCTCAAGCAAGGCAATATGAGTGTTGAGGAGTACTCTTTGAAATTCTCGACATTGTCTAGGTATGCTCCTTCTCTTGTGTCCAATCCAAGAGATGAAATGAGTCGCTTTTGTACCGGAGTAGCCGATTTGGTGAAGGAAGAATATTGTACCGCTATGCTTCATGATAATATGACCCTATCTAGACTCATGGTGTATGCATAATCTATTGAGGAGTCTAAACTTAGAAGGATGGCTAGAAGTTTGAAAAGGGGTGTTGCTAGTAATCAAGAGCAACCTAGGTTCAAAAAGAGGGTTCAAACTCAAGATGTACCTAGAGTTCCTAAGAAGAAGTTTGAGAAAGGAGGTGGTTCTAAGGATAACAAGCCTACTTGTGCAAATTGTGGCAAGAGTCACTATGGTGAGTGCTTATTGGGTACCGGTAGTTGCTTTGGATGTGGAAAGGATGGGCACAAAGTGAGAGATTGTCCAAACATTTCTTCTAGGAAGGAGGGCAAGAGGGTTGAGCCTAGTGTTCCAAAGGATGATGCTCCAACTAAGAGGCGTTTCTATGCACTCCGTACTAGAATTGAGAAGTCGGATGATGGTGATGATGATGTTGGTAAGTTTTTGTTTCTCTTTTGATAGTATGAGTTCCTTCTAAGTGGGGGAGTATGGTTTGTAGATGGGATAGAAGTTCTTGAATTGTTGCATGTGCATGATGTTTAGGAGTTTGGTTGAAATTGAATTTCATTAACTTCTTGCATTGTGTGTTTTAAGAAGCTTTGAGCATGTTGTATGATGTGTTTACATGATGTTATCTTGCATTCTAGCATGTCTATATAAAGAATTGCCTAAAAATTGCATTTTCAGAAAAGTTGCTAAAATCACTGCTTCTTTGTGAACTGCTCACTGTAATTTTTTTTGAGAAAATGACTAAGTGATTCTTTGGTCTAAAATTCTTGTTATGTGGTTAGAACTGATGTATATGAGTGTGATGTTGAATATAAAATGAGTTTTTGCTAATTGGATTGAAGCATGTGAGTTTTGTAGCATAACGAGTTATAGAATTATTTTTTAGTTTCTTGTTGTGTTGTGAATCTCTTGATTAAGTAAAATTGATGATTTCTTCTTGATAATATGTGTTGTATGGTTTGGTTATGTTCTGCTGGTTGAATCTCTAATCTTGGAAGTTTTCGGAGAGTGGCAAGTGTCATTCGAGGACGAATGTTGTCCAAGTGGGGGAGATTGTAAGAACTTGAAAATAGCTTAGGTGTTCTAGAGCCTAACATGTTGGTCTTAGTGTCTAAGGTCCTAAATATGTTTAATATGTGGTATAGAGGCAGTATCTAAAGTATTAGAGGTGTTGGAAGTCAAACGTCAAGGGATGACTAAGACGTTTAACGACTAAGTCACCTAAATGTCTCTTATGTGGTTCTATGTGGTTATGTGTGTTTCATGGTGTTTTAAGGTTCTTAATAGATATAATATAGCATGTATAGTCCGTGGTTAAAGTTTTGTGAGGTTTGGAGGTCAAACGATCAAGAATGTCCAAGGCATTCGAAAGATGTGCCTTGAGTCGACCTTGTACGTATAGGCGAGTTTCGTTGAGTTTTAAGTGTTCGTTTTGGATGAAATTCATGTTATATGTGTTAAACTCATAGATGATCGTATTTGAGTTGGAAACGTCTGGGAAATTATCCCCAAGGACCATCAAAGGGTCCTTGAGGTAGGACCCAAAACCTGATGGCAGGCTGTCCCAGGCAGCCTTGGCGATGGAGCTGTCAACGGCCAGTCATGGCTGTGACGCCCCATCACAAGGGATTCGTCGTGGGGACCTTGTCCAAGGGTGTAGGGGGAAACCTTGGCAAGCCACTGGATCTTGCAACGGAGGTCCATGACGGGCCGTTGCACCCGTGACGCCCCATCACAAGCAGGTCATTGCAGCCAAGTCCCTGTGCGCCGATTTTCTGCCAAGTCAGGGGTGAATTCACCCCACTTCCAAATAATAGTTTAGACGGTTTATTAAGGGTCTTATGGGTATTTTAGATGAGTATATAAGTGTTTAACCCTTAGAATAATTCATTCTTCTAAAAATCAAAACCCAAAATCTCTTAGAAATCCCAAAACCTTCATTGAAGACTCCATTGAAGAGGCAGCTTGGTGAGGGGTTCTTGAGTGGAAATTCTTCATCAAAGTGAAGAATTATCATCCTTGAGGTATGTCTTTTGATCCTTGAAACTTATTTCATCAAGGAGCCCAATCCTCAAAGTGTTTTACAAAGTTTTCTAAAGTGAATTGTCCAATTTCGGGATTCTACCATGGGTTCTTGCATAAATGATTTCTAAACATTGAATTATGATCTAATTGATATTGTATTGATGATTTCAACATAAATTACCTATGAACCCATGTGAATTGATGAACCCTAGTTTTGACTACTTTTTGGGTTACTTGATATTAAGCTTATATTGATGAATTGTTGTGTATTTCTTATGGGCTTTCTAATGATATAAGAATTGCGTTCAATTGATATATAATTGATATTATATTGTTAAATCTAGATTGAATTTATGTAGATTCATTGAGTTTTATGGTTATTGCTTTGAATTATTGTTCATGGCCATGGGTAAGGGTCTTGTGATGTTGAATTGGTTGATTTGACATTAAATTGAGATGTGGATATGGGAATGAAGGTATGCTGCCCCGTTTCCTTAATTTGATATTAATTATACTTCGATTCTATTGTGATTGGTATGGTCCACTTATGGTGGCGGTGTTATGTGTTTTACTTGCAATTGATGTGGCCTTGTCGGCGTTACTTTATGCAATACTATGAGCATGGCCTTATTGGCAATTACTTGAAGTTATGTGGCTATTTGTGTAGTTGATGATGTGAAGTATGTCATTACTTATCTACATGTGAAGTTCTATAGTCTTGTATGTGTTCTTCTAGTTATGTTGCCTTAAGTGATCATGTTAGACTATGACTTTGACATTATGAGTATAGTGTTAGGGTTAAGTCTTGGTTATTCCTACTTGACTTTATGAGTATATATGGAGTATATTAATGATGTTATGATGATATATGGGATGACTTGAAGATGTTAGGTTGTTTTAGAAGTGTTCCTAGAATGGCTTGTATTATGGGTTAAAAGTGAAGTATGTGATGTCTTGTCTTGGTTGACTTATATCTCTTACTTGATGTATATATGATTATGGATATGTGATGTCTTGATATAGGGTGTTATAACTCTTAGTCTTGAATAAATAAATATAAGTGAGGCCTTAATGATAAGAAGGTCAAGTTTATGTGGAACCTTGAACTTAGTGGCGAGGTTATGAATTGTGAAGTAGTTAGCCGTAATGGTATCCTTCATGTGATGAGTGATGGACTTAAGGTTGATTGGCTGGAACGGCATCATATCATACCTTAGGGAAGTCGCTATGAGCTTCTTATCGCTAAAGTGAGATATGCCCTAGTGGAACTTGCTTTGGTAGGGTGAATGTAAGGGGGTCATGAACTAGATAAGAGACCTATTTATATGAACCTTAATGTGAATTAATCTATGAGAACTAAGGCTAGCACCGAGTGAGTATGAGTAAGGGTTAAGTGGATTCAGTTAAAGAAGAGACTGAATGCTTATTATGTCCTTCATATTCCTTAACCATGTGCCTACATGGGATGTGTCCAAGTTCTACCATTGGCAAGTAGAACAACCTCATCGAAGTAGGATAGAACTTCGGATTCCATGTCTTGCTACCATGGTCTATGTCGATTATTGCATATTCTCATCATGTGTAATACCATTTAGCATTAGATAAGTTTATGAGGTTTAGGTGGTGGTATCGGACGCTATCTAGACATTGCACAATAGACTTTGAAGGTGTTGTGTGGAGTTCCTAGGTCTTGTCCAAAGACCATTATGTGAGTGTCTTATATGATGATTTATGTGAGTGTCTTATGTGATGAATTAGTCTTAATGAACTAATGAACTAATGATCTATGTTAGTAACTATGTAAATGATTGAGTACCTAATCTAAAGTGACTTAAGCATTCCTTAGCTAAAGTGTGAGGAGGACATGAAAGGATGGTCTCTTCATGTCTTATCTTTGAAAGTCTTGAGGATGACTCTAGTTAGGGAAGTTGGTTAATCTTGTTGACATGATATAAACCTTAGGAAGTCTTAAGGACTATTTAGGTAATCTTGGAGGGGTCATTGTACTATGGACATTATCTTCTCGATTTATTTAAGTAGGTCTTTTGATAGGCTTTGGAAGGAGAATGTCTTCTAATCTAAGTGTTGGTGTGTTTAGTGAGAATGATTCTATTTAAGGTAGTCTATAGGATCTGTTGTGTGTGTGTGAAAGGGATTGGCGATCGCTCCACACTTACTCAAGTAAACCTTGGAATTGACCTTTGGTAGATAAATCTTACCTTGATGTTTATGATTGTTTTCTAAGTATGTATGTGACTCATCGTAGGTAATCTTAAGGGTCGTTTAGGCACATCTAGAGAGGGTGTATGGGCGGTCTCTCTTTGTGTGACTTAAGTGAATCTTAGGATGACTTTAAGTGAGGGAATTACATGCTAGAAAGACTTGGGGTGAAGGATGAAGTGATTCACTATAACAGTGAATTAATTCACTGTACAGTGAATATAGCTCACTATAAAGTGGGTTCTTTTAAATGTTATCTTTGGTTAATTGTTATCTTATGTGTCTTTTTAATTGCTAAATGATGTTCTTATGTTTAATCTATGATTTTCAAATGAAAAGATGCATATTTCTAATAAAGTCCGTTTTCATGATTTTATGCATATAGCCATACTTAGTACATGTGGTTGTACTAATTCCATGCTCTATTTTCTATCTATAGTCCTTGGTAGGTAAGGAGCTTTGGAGAAGAAGACTTGGGCTTAGAAGAATCGTCCGAGTAGAAGAGTTGAAGTATGTCCTCATTTGTATCGAGGGCATATATGTCATTTTATGTTTCTTTTATGAAGTATTGTAATAAGAATATGTTATTTCTATTTTCGTATTAAAGTACTCTTGTGTCTTATGATGATGAGATTGAGACTTAGTATTTCTGTTACTTTTATATGAAAGAGGTTTTTTAAAGACTATAGTATGTTTTGTGAAAAGTTTTAATTCCGCACTACTTTTCACTATGTATATGCGATGAATGATATGAATGAGGCTTGTCTTAGAACTCTGAGAGTTCGACGACGTCGGTCGCAATTCGAGATTGCACCCTATCTTCTAGGGTATGATATCGGGATTTGCCATTTCTAGTCATAAAGGTGATTATATTTAAACTTCCATTACTAATTGTTTGCTTGACTAGGGTTTGGATAATGTGTTTACCATAACCGTTGATAATGCTTGTTCGAGTAGTGTTACTGTTAAAGAAATATCTAAGCAACTCACTAATTGGAGAACCAACATAATGGAGGGTCAACATCTTCATGTGATGTGTATGGCGCACTTCTTAATCTTATTGTGCAAGATGGATTGAAGGAAGTTGGTCAGTCAGTCAAGCGAGTGAGACAAGCCATGAAATACATTAGACAATCTCCGGCAAGAATTAACAAATTTAAAGAATGTTGTGAATCCCAATTGATAACTTGTAAGAAATCATTATGTTTAGATGTTCCTACCAGGTGGAATTCTACATACTTGATGCTTGATACTGCACAACACTTTGAACTTGCATTTGAAAGATATAGTTTTTATGATATTGGGTTTATTGATTATCTCCGTACCCATGGTTGTGAAGATGGAACTAAGATAGGTGTCCTCACTAGTTTTGATTGGGAAAATGTGAGGTCGATGACTAAGTTTCTTAAAACATTTTATGCACTTACTTTGAAGGTCTCAGGTTCAAAGTATGTTACAAATAATGTGCACCTTCTGGAAATTGTTGAGCTTGATCTTATTTTGAAAGAGATGGCAGAAAATGAAGATTCTAATTTGAAGAATATGGCAGAAAGTATGAGAGACAAATTCAAAGAATATTGGGGTGAACCAGATAACATGAACAAAATAATTTTTATATAAGTTGCGTTGGATCCTCGAAACAAGTTTGATTATGTTCGTTTTGCAATTGGTAATATATTTGGAAAAGAAATTGGGGAGCCACTTGCTGATGCAGTGGATAAATATATTAAAATTTTGTTTGATCATTATCATCAAAAGTCTCTTCATTTTCATCATCTTCATCTATTTCATCTGGGAACTCATCGAGTATATCTAGTGTGAGTGGTGATGACAATTTTTAAAAAAGAGGATCAATGAGAACGAAAAAAGAATTTGTGAGGCATAAAGTAGTTAGTAGAAGTTCAAGTAGTAAATTAGAGTTGGGTAGATATCTTGCTGAAGATGTTGAGCCAGAGACTGATGATTTTGATATATTAAAGTGGTGGAAATTTAATGAGCCAAGATTTCCTATTCTTGCTGAGATGGATCATGATGTATTAGCCATTCCTATTTCAACTATCGCATCTGAATGCACATTCAGCTAGGAGGTCGTATTCTTGATCCTTTTAGGAGTTCATTGACTCCTAAACTAGTGCAAGCTCTTATTTCTCTTCAAGATTGGTATAGAAGTGAACCAATTCCAATTAATGTTGAGGAAGATCTAGAGTATCTTGAGCTACTTGAACTTGGTAAGAACTTTTGTGTTCATTATATCAAAAATAGTTTCTTATTATATGTTGCTTATATCTAACAAGTTCTTTCATATTTTTGTAGATATGGCTCATAGTGGAAATGAATCTCGTATTGTAGATGTGTGATTATAACTATCAAGCAGTAAGTAAATTTTAATTTAAAATCTTTTTCTATTAGCATTCAACACTTGTTTTTCTCTTTTTCATTGAGTTGTGTTTACTTTCTATCATATATCTAAAGAGTTTCATTTCTCTCAGGCATATTTATAGTATAGATGGTATTATTGGTGAACTGATCGAGTTGGACTGCTGTTGTTGTTGGACTGCAATGAAATGCACACAAGGAATGCCGAGTTTCTTCCGATAGAGTTGAACTGCAGTGTTGTTGTTGTGTTGTTAATTCTTATTTTGTCTTGTTGGTTCTTGTTTTGACTGTTATTGATGTATAATATTCTTGATTTCTTAGTTTTTTGTTGCATCTTGAATACTCTTGGTTTCTTAGCTTTTTGTTAATGTCTTGATATTCAATTATAAACTTCCCACAGGCAGTAAACACTAGTGCAAGAATAAAACGTGAACTTGGTTTTGGCTTGTTGCACTTAGATGCAAGATAGTCACTTATTGTGGCAGTAAGAACTAGTTCAAGTGTGCAACAGTGCAGTGTTAACATGGTTTTTGGATTTTTGCACTTAGCTGCAAGATAGTCACTTACTAGCACTTAGTTTTTGCACTTAGTATATGTAGTGTGTTAGTGTTACTAATCAGTGTTTCATATATGTAAAAACAGAAAAAAAATTAACCGAACCAAAATTGTAGAAACCGAACTGAACCGAATTTATTTCAGGTCAGTTTCAGTTTGTACTTTTTTTAAATCGAAATATAAAAAACCAAACTGAATTTCGTAAACCGAATCGAATAAACCGAATGCCCAACCCTAGTTAAGGAGAGAGTTTTGATTTTTAAACAAAGTTAAGATGTAAATTTTTTTCTCTCTGATTAGATATATTGAAATAAAGTCACTTAATGCTCCTCCATTTATAGAGTAATAGAGTAATTGTTGGGAAAGGCAAGCACAAAATGATGTGCACGACAAGGCGATAGCGGAGGAAATTCGAGTCAAAACTTTCCCTTCTATTTGAACCAAGAGAAGACAAAATAATGCAAGAATAAAATAGTTTGGGTAACAAACTAATCAACCAAGTAACAAAAATAAATCAATACAAGAGATGCCAAATTTGACGTGGAAAACCTCTTCGGTGTGAAGAGTAAAAACCACAAGACCAAAGCTCCACTATAATCAACAAGAGTTAAAAAAGTGTCCTCCAAAATGGTCAACAACAAAGTGCCAAACCAATGAGCAAAACAACTACAAGATAACATCAAAAACTAGAGAAATAAGAGAAGAAAATACCAAAACGCAGCTACTGCTCAGGAGATAAAATCTGGAGCTACAGGACTCCAAATCACCCTCTCTTAGTTCCTAATAAAATATTAAGTTGAAAGGTACATGCTGCCCAAAAATCAGTTCAATTGGACAAGAAACGTAGCGGGAATCGCGATTTGAAAATTGCTGCTAGGGCTTGTGCGAAGATCTGCACTTTCTCACTTTTCTCTTGGCTGCTCTCAATTTCTTGTGATTCTTCTCAAATAAGACCTAAACGAAAGTCTTACATATGCACCATAATATTGTGCTTATGGGCAAAAGTGGGCTAGTCAAATTTAGGCTAAATTTATCCACAAAGGAAATGATGGAAGACCCAAAACCTTGGACTTTTATTCATCCACATAGAAAGGGAAAAGTCCCAAAGCCCAACAATTCTCCCCCTACCGACTATGTGGAGGAAACCGTCATCCTGGTGATCATGAAACATCTTCAAACTTCCCTCTTGGCAAAGGTTTAGTCATCATGCCGGAACCATTATCATTGGTATGGATATTTTCAAGTTCAAGTAACTTAGAATCTAACACTTCTCGAATCCAATGATACCTCACATCAATGTGTTTAGACTGACCATGAAATGTAGAATTCTTGTCATGATGAATAACACTTGGACTCTCGCAATAAAGCACATACCTCTCTTGAGTACAATCACGTTCCCCCAAGAATATCTTCATCCAGATCAATTCTTTGCAAGCTTCAACAGCTACAATAAGCTTAGCCTCTGTAGTAGATAAAGCAACACATTTTTGCAACCTAGATTGCCAAGACAAGCTCCCCCTGCAAAGGTAATCAAGTAGCCTGAAGTAGACTTACGAGTATCAATATCACCAGCCATGTTTGGATCAGTATAACCACAAAAAATAAGTTTCCTTATCCGGAAACACAAACTCAGACTATAAGTGCCGCAAAGATCTTATAATCCACTTTACAACATTCCAATTCTTTCTTTCCGAATTAGAAATAAAACGTCTAACAATACCAACATTATGAGCAATATATGGTCTTGTACACACCATTGCATACATCAAACTACCAACAACTGAAGCATGTATTCATATCTTCCTACTCACAATCACTGGAAGGACAATGTCTAGTACTTAATTTGAAGTTCATAGCTAAACATGTACTGACAACCTTTGTTTTGTCCATGTTACATCTATGAAGTACTTTCTGAATGTACTTCTCTTGTGAAAACCACAATTTCTTGGCATCTCTATCACAGACAATCTGTATGCAAAAATATGTCTTGCTGGTCCCAAGTCTTTCATAGTAAAAGACTTATTCAATTTTTGCTTCAACTCTTTAATCTTGCAAATATTATGACTAACAACAAGCATGTCATCAACATAAAGCAAAACGATAATAAAGTCATCATCAGTGAATTTTTGCACAAAAACACAATGGTCTGAATAGGTCTTCTTGACGACATGCTAACTCATAAAAGAACCAAACTTCTTGTACCATTGCCTAGGAGCTTGTTTTAGACCATACAAGCTCTACTTCAACTTGCAAACATAATTCTCTTTTCCCTTGACTTCAAAGTCTGTCGGCTGCTCCATATAAATTTCTTCATCCAAGTCACCATGGAGAAAAACAGTTTTAACATCCATCTGTACAACCTCCAAGTCTAAACTTGCAGCCAAGCCTAGAACGACACGGACGGATGACATCTTCACAACTAGAGAGAATATCTCATCAAAATCAATTCCCTTTTTCTAGTAAAAGGCTTTTACAACTAATCTAGCCGTGTATTGTGGAATCGGGTTACCATTTTCATGTTTCACCCTAAATACCCACATGTTCTTTAAAGATTTTCGATCTTTAGGTAACATAATCAAATCAAAGGTATGATTATCATGTAGAGATTTCATTTCATCCTCCATAGCATCAAATCACAGTTCTTTTTCTTCACTTTCCATGGCCTCATCAAGACTCTCTGGTTCTCTCCCGTTAGTCAAGAGTACATACTCATTGGGTAAATAACGATATGAAGGTATTTTCTCATTACTAGATCTTCTGAGAGAACTCTCGAGAGTATCAATAATAGTTGGTTTCTCACCAAATACATCGTCTTGCACTGGAGCATCAACAAAATCCTGGTCATTCTGAATATGATCACCATTTTCAATATCAACTTGAAGATTTTCACCTGGTGGAATAGTCAAAGGAACTGGATCAACATCAACTAGGTTCTCATTGATCTGAGAATCAACTATATCGGCTTTGTCAAGATCTTCAAGTGTTTGGTCTTCAAAGAACACAACATTACAACTTTTAACAAGTTTCTTCTAAACTGGATCAAATAAACGATAGCCAAATTTATCTTAACCATAACCAACAAAGATATATTGCCTAGTTTTAACATTCAACTTCGACCTCTCATCCTTAGGAACATGCACAAAGGCTTAACACCCAAAAACTTTAAGATGATCATAAGAAACATTCTTACCAGACCAAACTCTTTCAGGAACATCACCATTTAAAGCAACAGCAGGAGATAAATTGATAACATAGGCAGCAGTGTTAAGTGCTTCTGCCCAAAAGGAATCTATCGGCTTAGCATTTGAAACCATACATCTAACCCTCTCAACAAGAGTTATGTTCATCCTCTCTGCTAAACCATTTAGCTGAGAAGTCTTTGGAGGAGTTTTGTAATGTCGAATACCCTACTCTCTGCAATATCTGTCAAAAGGACCAATATATTCACCACCATTATTAGAACAGATGCATTTCAGTTTCTTCCTAGTCTGTCTCTCAACTAAATCCTGAAAATACTTGAACACATCAAGAACCTAATCCTTGGACTTCAAAGAGAATACCCAGAGTTTGCTCGAATGATCATCAATAAAAGTCACAAAGTAAAGTGCACCACCATGAGACTTTACCTTAAAAGGACCACACAAATCAAAATTACCAACTCCAACAAATCAAACTTTCTTGAAGGCAGGTGACTGAAAATAAAATCTTTTCTGTTTACCGGCTAAACAATGAACATACTTGTTCAACTTTGCTTGCTTCTCTCCGAAAAGCAAATTTTTCTTTGCCAAATTATTCATCCCTTTCTCGCTCATATGACTCAGTCTTCTATGTCATAACAATGATGAAGTATCATTCTCCACCATATCTACTGAACCTCTGAGAATGGAGCCCTGAAAAATACACAAGTTAGACAACTTGTCACCACGGGATACCACCATCAAACTTTTGTAAACTTCCACTGGCAAGCACCAACGGTATTAACATAACCCTCATCATCAAGGTATCCAACAGAAATCAAATTCAAGCAAACATCTGGAGCTTTCTTGACATTATTGAGAACTAGTTTGGGACCATTACTACTTTCCAAACAAACAGTTCCAATACCAAGAACCGCAACCTCATGATTATTGCCCATTTTCAACATCCCAAAATTACCTAGAGTATAAGAAGAAAATAAGTCCTTCCTGGGTGTAACATGAGAAGTCGCACCAGAATCCACAAACCAATTAGATTCATCGCAGACAAGATTGATGGCATTTTCATCACAAGAAACAAGAAGGTCTTCGTTAGCAACAACAGCAACATAATTTTCATTATCACCTTCTTTATTTTGTTGTTCATATCTTTCTTGTACTTGAAACAAAATTTCTTGATATTCCCATTCTTGTGGCAATAGTCACATGTAACATTCTTGAATCTAGACTTTGACTTTCCTCTACTTTTATTTCTGTCATTCTGACCTCTAAACTTGCTTCTCCCCCTGTCTTCAGCAACCAAAATGTCAAAGTGTGAAGTAGAAGATGATGAGCCTTGAGATCTTCTTCTCATTTCATGACACTACTCTTAGCATATTTCATGGTCACAACACCACTGAGAGCAGAATTAGTCAAAGAAACTCGAAGAGTTCCAAAAGAGTCTGGCAGAGTATTGTGAAGCTATAGTCCTTGAATTTCTTCATCGAATTTACAACCATTCCGAATAGTTGGTCAAGAACACCCTGAAAATCATTAATATGATTAGAAATAGGAGTGTCTTGTTTATACATGATGTTCATCAATTGTTTCAAAAGAAACAACTTATTGTTGCCATTCTTCGAAGCATATAGTGTCTCGAGCTTGTCCCACAAACTTCTGTCATGTGTCTCATTCACAATGTGATTTCTAACATTAGCTTCAACCCATTGTCTGATATAGCCACAAACCTGTAAATGCTCAAATTTCCAATCCTCGTCATTCATAGATTCGGGTTTATTAGAAGCAAACACAGGTAGATGCATTTTCTTGACATTTAGAAGTTCTTTCATCTTGCCTTTTCAAGTATGATAATTACTACCATTCAAGCAAACTATCTTTTTCATATTTCACTCCATCATTCAAATAGATATCAATAACAATCCAATGCTCTGATACCACTTTGTTGGGAAAGGCAAGCACAAAATAGATGTGCACAACAAGGCAACAGAGAAAGTAACCCAAGTCAAAATTTTCCCTTCTATTTGAACCAAGAGAAGACAAAATAATGCAAAAATAAAATAGTTTGGGCAGCAAACTAATCAACCAAGCAAGAAAAATAAATCAATATAAGAGATGCCAAATTTAAAGTGGAAAACCTCTTTGGTGTGAAGAGTGAAAATCACTAGACCAAAGCTCCACTATAATCAACAAGAGTTAAGAAAGTATCCTCCAAACTGGTCACCAACAAAGTGTCAAGCCAATGAGCAACAAAACTACAAGATAGCACCAAAAACTAGAGAAATAAGAGAAGCAAAAACACCAAACTGCAGCTATTGTTCACGAGTTAAAATCTGGATCTAAAGGACTTCAAATCACCCTCCCTCAGTTCCCAATCAAAGATTAAGTTGAAAGGAACACGCTATCCAAAAATCACCTCAATTGGACATGAAACGAAGCGGAATCGTGATTTTAAAATGGCTGCTAAGGCTTGTGCAAAAATTTGCACTTTCTCACTTTTAAAACTCTATATGGTTGCTCTCAATCTCTTGTGATTCTTCTCAAATAAGACCTAGAAGAAAGTCTTACATATGCACCATAATATTGGGCTTATGGGCAAAAGTAGGCTAGTCAAATTTGGGCTAAATTTATTTACAAAGGAAAGGATGAAAGACCCAAAACCTTGGACTTTTATTCATCCACATAGGAAGGGAAAAAGGCTCAAAGCCAAACAGTAATCTCGTTATGTCAAGAATTGAATGGCAGTGTACAATTCTTACGAGTTCTTCTAACGGATTTTGTACCGTTAAAGCATTCAGACATCAAATAAAAGATACCAAACTCATACTACAACTCATTTTGAACAAATTAAACACACTTCCCGCTATCTTTTTAATGATATGTATAAATATGACGAAATTAATATAAAGAAGAGCATGTATACTAATTAACATGAATAAAATGAAGAGTCGTTTGGCAGGGTACGATATAAACATAGTACCGAGTAAGGTTGGTTATGCTTAGATTATTACTTATTCATTATTTAGATTAATATATTCAAGGTTATGTCAAGAATTGAATGGCAGTGTACAATTCTTACGAGTTCTTCTAACGGATTTTGTACCGTTAAAGCATTCAGACATCAAATAAAAGATACCAAACTCATACTACAACTCATTTTGAACAAATTAAACACACTTCCCGCTATCTTTTTAATGATATGTATAAATATGACGAAATTAATATAAAGAAGAGCATGTATACTAATTAACATGAATAAAATGAAGAGTCGTTTGGCAGGGTACGATATAAACATAGTACCGAGTAAGGTTGGTTATGCTTAGATTATTACTTATTCATTATTTAGATTAATATATTCAAGGCAATAGCTTATACATGTATTAATAACTTTGATATTACTCGGTGTCTGTATTAGTTATATACTCGATAATACTGAATAAAATGTATTAGTTTATATATATAAAAAGATGGGCTAGCTAGGTTTTATATAAAAATAATTTTTAAAAAATTGAAAATAAAATAAAATTTGCCTCTATTTTTTTGACAGAGGCAGTCCCTGCTTTTTCTTGAAGGTCAGGTATATATGCACACATTCCTTATCCTCTTCACTGTGCATTTAATCATTTGCATAAAACAAAGCTACTGAAACTTGGAGGGAGACTAAATTGTAATGAAAACGTATTATGTATTTTCTACACAAACATTTCCAAATTCAGATTAATTATAACATTTTTAACTGTGGGGGGTTAAAAGTAAATGAGAGATTCAAATCCTTTTAACTAGGCTGATAATTAGTTTGATTAACAAATTAGTTGCATTGTGCTCATTTATCAACAAATTAAACCCATCGATAATTGAACTGGACATGTGCATCTCATATCTTTAATAGTATTAATTAAGTGAAACAATTTGATTTTCTTTGTTTTGTAATGTAAAGTTTGTTGGGTTATGTGTTCTGATTTGTCAACATACTAATTGGAAATTCATCATCTCTTTTAATTAAACAAATGATAAATAGGTAAGTATCCTATTTCTTTGTCCCCCATTTAGAAAAAGTAAAATACCACTTACTGTTATAAATTCATTGTATAGTAATGTGGATTATCCATTAGATTTGTTCAAGTATTAATTGGATTCATGTATAAGTACTTTCAATGTGATAAGAACTTCGAAGATAACTATGTATCTATTAATTAGATGACTTTTGGGAGTGATATCTCAACACTATAAATAGAGATATCACTCACCATTTGGAAGACACACTTGAATAAGAAAAATTCTCTCCTCCATCTTATACTTCTTGTCTTCTTCTTCTTAATATTATATTATATTATATTCTGAGCTTTCTTTACAATACGTTATCAGCATGAAGTTGCTACTTGCAAAGGTATTATATAAATTTTTTTATTTAATTAACATATTTCTCATAATATTATTATGTCGAATTTATCCAAACTTGAGTTTGTGGCATTAGATATTTCTGGAAAGAATTATCTTTCATGGGTACTCGATGCTGAGATTCACTTAGCTGCTAAAGGTCTTGATGCCACCATTACTCAGGAAAATGAAGCATCGAGTCAAGATAAGGCGAAGGCTGTGATTTTCCTTCGTCATCATCTTGATGAGGGCCTGAAGATTGAATATCTGACGGTAAAAGATCCACTTGAATTGTGGACTGATTTAAAGGGGAGATATGACCACCTAAAGGCAACAGTGTTGCCAAGAGCTCGTTATGAGTGGATGCATTTACGATTTCAAGATTTTAAGACCGTAATTGAATACAACTCTGCTGTATTCAGGATAACCTCCCAGTTGAAATTATGTGGGGAGACTATAAAAGATGAGGACATGTTGGAAAAGACACTTACTACTTTTCATGCCTCAAATGTGATATTGCAACAACAATATCGTGAAAAGAATTTTCAGAAATATTCTGAACTGATATCCTGTCTTTTGGTGGCTGAGCAACATAATGTTCTTTTAATGAAAAATCATGAAGCTCGTCCAACTGGAGCTGCTCCATTATCGGAGGCAAATGTGATGGAAGCACGTGATCAATCTGAAGTAAAAAGAGATGATTATCGGGGCTATAATAATGCACGGGGACGTGGCAAAGAAAAGAGGCGATACACCAATCGTCGAGGTGGTGGTCATAATAAAAGGGAGAACAATATGAGTTCTCAAAATAACCCCTCAAAAAGTAATTGTCGTCGTTGTGGCATGAAAGGCCATTGGAAGAATAAGTGTCGCACACATGAGCATTTTGTAAGGCTCTACCAAAATTCCTTTAAAAGGAAAGGAAATAGAAATGGTGCTTCCTCTTCCAATGCTCGAGCTGAGTCACATATGACTCTTAAAGATGATGATCAGCCGAGAACATCTCAGAAATATGATAAAGATGTTGAAGCAAATTTGGCTTTAAAGGATGATGTTTTTATGGCCTTGGTGACATTACTCATATGGAAGTTGATGACTTCTTTGGAGATCGAAACTGATGTTTGATCTTTTAGTTGGGGAATGAAGTTTGTTAATATTTTACTTATGTGCTTTTAGTTATTATGTTCTTCATGTTGAAGTATTTAAATTTCCGTTGTTAGTTTTATTTTCGTACTTCTTTTAATGTATTTTTATTTTAATGAAAATTAATAGAAATTCCCAGTTGTCAATTGGAATCAAGATGAGTAATGGAGATGTGTGCCTTCTTGAGTGCTACAACACATACAATATTAAAAGAAAAAAAATACTTTTCTAATTTGGTTATGAAAATGGCATATGTCAACACAATATCAGGTAGTACAAAATTAATTGAGGGCTCTGGAAGAGCGACCTTGTTACTACCTGGAGGGACAATATTGATCATTAATAATGCATTATATTGTAGTAAGTCTCAAAGAAACTTGTTAAGTTTCAAAGTTATTCGCCAAAATGGTTATCATATTGAGACGGCTAATGAAGGAAAGGTTGAATACCTTTACATTACTACAATTAATGTAGAGAAGAAAATTGTGCATGAAAAACTACCTGCACTTTCTTCTGGATTGTACTATACAAGTATAAGTACAATTGAATCACATGCCGTAGTAAACAAAATATTTACTAATTTTAATGATTTTATCATTTGGCATGATCGATTGGGCCATCCCGGAATCAATATGATGCGCAAAATAATTGAGAATTCACATGGGCACACCTTAAAGAGCCCAAATATCCTTCAATCAAAGGAATTCTCTTGTGCTGCTTATTCTCAAGGAAAGTTGATCATTAAACCATCAACAGTTAAGGTTGGAATTGAATCCCCTGCGTTTCTGGAACGTATACAGGGTGATATATGTGGATCAATTCAACCTGCATGTGGACCCTTTAAATATTATATGGTCTTGATAGATGCTTCAACAAGATGGTCACATGTGTGTTTATTATCAACTCGCAACATGACTTTTGCGATATTGTTGGCTCAAATAATAAGATTGAAAGCACAATTTTCAGACTATACAATAAAGATAATCCGTCTAGATAATGCTGGTGAGTTTACATCTCAGGCATTTAATGATTATTGTATATCTACTGGTATAACAGTTGAACATCCAGTTGTGCATGTTCATACTCAGAATGGTCTAGCAGAATCATTGATTAAACGTCTGCAATTGATAGCTAGGCCATTGCTAATGAGAACAAAATTGTTTGTGTCTATATGGGGGCATGCTATTTTGCATGCAGCAGCACTTGTGAGCATAAGGCCGACAAATTATCATGAATACTTTTGGTCAAGAGCCAAACATTTCCCATCTTAGAATTTTTGGATGTGCGGTGTACGTCCCAATTGCTCCACCACAACGCACAAAGATAGGGCCCCAAAGAAGGTTGGAGATATATGTTGGGTATGAATCTCCTTCAATCATAAAATATTTGGAGCCTATGACTGAAGATTTATTTAAGGCAAGATTTGCTGATTGTCATTTTGATGAATCAGTATACTCAACATTAGGGGTAGAACATAAGCAGTTGGGAAAAGAGATAGATTGGAATTTATCATCTCTATCTCATTTGGATCCTCGAACAAATCAATGTGAGCAAGAAGTTCAAAGAATAATTTATTTACAGAATATTGCGAATCAGCTGCCAGATGCTTTTACTAATCTTCCAAAGATTACTAAATCGCATATTCCAGCTGCTAATGCTCCAGTTCGAGTTGATGTCCCGACGGGATAAATTGTTAAAGCAAATGAGTCGAAACCACATTTGAAACGTGGTAGACCAATTGATTTCAAGGATAAAAATTCTCGAAAGAGAAAAGGAATAAGTGATCAAGATGATCATGGGTTGAAAGAAATTTCTCAAAATGAGACCCAAGTCATAGCACATGATGAAATATCCGAGGAGGTTCAAACTTCTGAAAACAATGAAATTTCAATGAATTATGTGTCGACGAGAAAGATGTGGAACCAAAATAATGTTGTGATTGACAACATATTTGCCTATAACGTTGCTATTGAAATAATGCAACAAGATGAAGATTTTGAGCCAAAATCTGTTCATGAATGTAGACAGAGAAATGATTGGCCAAAATGGAAGGATGCAATTCAGGCAGAATTGGCTTCACTAGAAAAACATGAAGTTTTCGGACCAATAATCCAAACACCTGAAGGTATCAAATCAGTTGGGTACAAATGGGTTTTTGTACAAAAAAAAATGACAAAGGTGAAGTCGTGAGATATAAAGCCCGACTTGTTGCTCAAGATTTTTCTCAAAGACCTGGCATTGATTACATGGAGACATATTCTCCTGTGGTAGATGCAATCACCTTCAGATACCTCATAAATCTGGCAGTTCATGAAAAGCTTGAAATGCATCTAATGGACGTTGTCACAGCCTATCTATATGGCTCATTGGACCCTGATATTTTCATGAAAATTTCTGAAGCATTCAAAATGCCTGAAGCATACAAAGATTCAAGAGAGACTTGTTCAATAGAGCTTCAGAAATCGTTCTATGGATTGAAACAGTCAGGGAGGATGTGGTACAATCGTTTAAGTGAATATTTGTTAAAGAAAGGGTACAAAAATGACCCGATTTGTCCCTGCATTTTCATTAAATGGTCGGAGTCTGAATTTGTTATAATAGCTGTGTATGTTGATGATTTGAACATCATTGGCACTCGTAAAGAGCTTTTAGAAGCTGTTGAGTGCCTGAAAAGAGAATTTGAAATGAAAGATCTAGGCAAGACAAGATTTTGCCTTGGTCTACAGATTAAGAATTTGTCAAATGGAATACTTGTTCATCAATCAACATACATAGAAAAGATATTAAAGAGATTTTACATGGATAACTCACATCCATTGAGTACCCCAATGGTAGTAAGATCACTTGACATCAATACAAATCCATTTCGACCTCAAGAGAAGGATGAAGAGCTTCTTGAGGATGAAACTCCTTACCTTAGTGCAGTCGGGGCACTAATGTACCTTGCTAACAATACTCGACCAGATATATGTTTTGCAGTAAGTCTACTGGCAAGATTCAATTCCTCCCCAACAAAAAGACATTGGAATGGTGTTAAACACATACTTTGATATCTTCGAGGGACCATAGACATGGGTTTATTCTATTCCAATGAATGCAAGTCAGAATTGATTGATTACGCAGATGCAGGGTATTTATCTGATCCACATAAAGCTCGGTCACAAACAGGCTATTTGTTTACATGTGGAGACACGGCAATATCTTGGCAATCAATGAAGCAAACATTGGTAGCCACTTCTTCAAATCATGCAGAAATAATAGTCATCCATGAAGCAAGTCGAGAGTGTGTCTGGTTGAGATCAATGACCCACCATATTCAGGAAATGTGTGATTTTTCTTTGAAAAAGAATATACCAACCACAATGTACGAAGATAATTCTGCATGTATAGCTTAATTGAAAGGAGAATACATCAAAGAAGACCGTACAAAGCATATTTCACCAAAGTTCTTTTTCACGCATGATCTTCAACAAAATGGTGAGATAGAAGTTCAACAAATCCGTTCAAGTGATAATCTTGTTGACTTATTCACTAAGGCATTGCCAACATCAACGTTTGAGAAGTTGAGATACAAGATTGGAATGCGCCGTCTCCGAGATATCAAGTGAAGTTTTCATCAGGGAGAGTGAAATACGCGTTGTACTCTTTTCCTTAACTATGGTTTTGTCCCAAATTGGGTTTTCCTGGTAAGGTTTTTAACGAGGCAACATTCAAAGCGTATTATGAGATGTGTGTACTCTTTTTCCTTCACTAGGCTTTTTCCCACTGGGTTTTTCCTAGTAAGGTTTTAACGAGGCACATAATCTATGGATATCCAAGGGGAAGTGTTATAAATTTATTGTATAGTAATGTGGATTATCCATTAGATTTATCCAACTATTAATTGGATTCAAGTATAAGTACTTCCAATGTGATAAGAACTTCCAAGATAACTATGTATCTATTAATTAGATGACTTTTGGGAGTGATATCTCAACACTATAAATAGAGATATCACTCACCATTTGGAAGACATACTTGAATAAGAAAAATTCTCTCCTCCATCTTATACTTCTTGTCTTCTTCTTCTTAATATTATATTATATTCTGAGCTTTCTTTACAATACTTACCAATTAATTTATTTTTTAAATATTCTCTTTGTCCTTAATTTGTTACTTTCGTTTTATAGTTATACCTAATTACTTGTCCATTTTAAAAAATCAAGGAAGAATAATTTTTTTATATGTATTATACCATCAATTAATTATTTTGAAAAAGGTAGAACTTCTTAAAAATCTTAAGTTTTAATTCATCAACTTCATAATTAATAGGGTAAAATGGTAAATTCATTATGTCAATAATTATTTTCTTAGTATATGTATCAATTCAAAAATAGATAAATAATTAGAAAATGATAGAGTATCATTATAAAAATTACTTTTTCATTTAAAATCAACTCCATAATTGAACATTTTCATTTGCATAACTTATATTCTAATAATATTGATTAATCTCGTGTCTTTAACCCACATTGTCCCCTCTTGGTTTTTTTTATCTTTCCTGTGAGCTGTCACCTTTTTTATTCACTTGTTGACTCGAACCTATAAGGCTATAACCTACCTTAGAGTTAGAGTGGAGAGTATTTAACATATCATGTCTTCATTATTCAATTTTATAAGAGGGTCAGTTGGAATCCAATGTACTATATGAATAAGAAATTTAATGTTTGAAAATTCTTCAGGAAAACTACAAGAGTTTCTTTGTTTTTCATTAGAAATTTATTACATTAGTACTAACTTGACATATTATATTTTTTATTTTTCATTAGAAATTTATTGTATTAGGACCACTTGACATATTATTATGTCTTTATTTCATTTCTTTGACTTGGTCAATCCACAGTTTTGCATCGACGAACCACAAGTTGTGTAGAAAATAGTCCAAAGAGTATATCATTTGGACAAAGTAAAGACATTAAATCTGCAAGGCTCTTATCTTTTAGTAATACCAGCAATAATTGTTAAGAGAAATGGCTTATGCTGCTCTTTCTTCACTTATGTATACACTGGAACAACTCTTGAAACCTAACCAATCTTTCGTTTGTCGAAGTTGTACACAACAACATGTCGAATCTCTTCATCAAAATCTTTCTGCTCTGCAAGATTTTCTTGACGATACCACAAAGGATATTGAAACTCTTAAGTTTATAGAAAAGAGGATCAGAGATGTAATATACAAAGCAGAAGATAAAGTTGATTCAAGTCTAAGAAGCATCATTATAGCTGATTGCACAGAGAGTAGAGAAGGGGCTTGTAAGTTGTTTGAGGAAGAATTGGTACTAGTGGAAAAAGATGTTGATTCTCTAAGGAAAGAGGTGATGCAGATGGAGTTTAACAAGCATGGAACAAGATCTGCAACAGTTCCATCCTCACCAGAAAAAAGTAGAATTGATGAAGAAAATACTATTATTGGGATGGAGGATGAATTCAACACCATACTTGATGGCCTCACTACCCAAACAGACGAGTTAACTGTCATACCGATTTTTGGTATGGGCGGTATTGGTAAGACAACTCTTGCCAAAAAAGTTTATGATGATTCATATATTCGCTCTCGATTTGATAAACATGCATGGGTTACTATCTCTGAAGATTACAATCAGAGACAAATGCTTCTTGAAGTTGCTTCTTCAATTACCGAAAGCAATCAAGAAAAGAGCGATGATCAACTAATGGAGATTGTCTATAAAGGTCTCAAGGGTAGGAGATTTCTATTTGGAGTACTGAAGCATGGGACAAAATGCAAAGAATATTCCCAAATGATGACAATAAAAGCCGAATTCTATTAACCACTCGTCTCAAGTATGTTGCCGATTATGTCAGCTGTCCTGAGTTTCCACCTCATTGTAAGTCTTTTCTTAGTCGAAAAGATAGTTGGAATCTATTCACCGAAAAATTATTCAAAAAAGATTCATGTCCTCCTCAACTTGTAGAACTTGGGAAGCACATTGTACAACAATGTCAAGGATTACCTCTCTCGATGGTTGTCGTTGCTGGACTTCTTGTGAAAATGGACTTAACGCATGATAATTGGAAGAAGGTTGAGGAAAATCTGAACTCATTCTTTGGTACGGTGTCCGAACGGTGCCAATCGATTCTTTCTCTGAGCTACAATTACTTGCCCCAATATTTGAGGGCTTGTTTTCTCTATGTTGGAGGTTTTCCTGAAGATACGGAGATTGGTGTTTCCAAGTTGATTAGGCTATGGATTGCTGAGCAATTCGTAAAGGCAAGAAGCAATAAAAGGTTAGAAGTGGTGGCAGAGGAGTATATACAAGATTTAATTGATAGAAGTCTAATTTTGGCTGGTAAACAAAGGGCTAATGGAAGGATGAGAAGTTGCAAAATTCATGATCTTCTTCGCCAACTATGCCTAAGTGAAGCTCATACTGAAAATGTTGTGCATGTCATGAATGGGAATGTTGTCGAAGCCATAGATGATCAACGTCGAATGATCCTTCTGTCTGAAGTTGAAGAGAAGCATGATTATTATAGTATGATGCAACATAGCAGTGGTATAATTCGCACCTTTATTTCAATGCAAGTAGATTTTCCAACACGGATTGTTTCACAGTTCAAGTTGCTTAAGGTGTTGGATGTATTATCAATTGATTACGACTTCTCTAGTGTAATACCTGAGCTTGTACAATTGAGATATGTTGCTGCAAGAATTAGGGAAGCTGTTTCACTAGCCAAATTGAGAAATCTACAAACCATAATTCTTCAAAGTCTTGAAAGGAAAGAGTTGGAGCAGGCAATAGATATCTGGAGAATGACAGAGCTAAGGCATGTGGATATCAGATCGCCACTATATATATCTAATCCTCTTGAGGCAGAAAATCCTTTGTTTCTGAATAACTTGCACACACTTTTTCTCCATTATTCACCTTTTGTTGCGGAAATCATAAGAAGAATTCCCAATCTAAAAAAGCTAAAGATTGTAGATGATTCTGAGAATCTTGATTGGCCTTCTATTCTTGATTCTCTCAGTCTTATACAGGATCTGGAGACACTACACATAAAAACCATGAAATGGATGGTTTTCTCCGGGGAAAATTTCCCTCCTAATCTCAAGCAACTGAAATTAACACATACTTATATACCATGGGAAGTTGTGAAATTGCTCGCTAATTTACCCAATCTTGAGGTGCTCAAAGGTTATCATGCATTCGATGGAACATATTGGAAATTAGATGAAGATATTGTGTTTCACAAATTAAAATATCTACTACTGAGTGGGTGCTATTATCTCAAAAGGTGGGAAGCAGAACCTGCCAATTTTCCGATGCTTGAGCAACTAATACTGGATAATTTTTCTGCTATGAAGGAGATTCCGGAGAGTATTGGAGAAATAATGACACTAAAATTCATCCGAATAATATGGTGCAGCTCCGGTGTAGAGACAAGTGCAAGGAAGATCCAAGAAGAGCAAGAAAGCTTTGGAAATTATGAGCTTCAACTTCAAATTACTCCTAAGGTATGTTAAAATTCCATCTTTGAATCAGATCACTTGTGTTTACAGGCTTTATTTTAAATTTGTGATCATTTTGGAGACGGCGGGAGTATATAATAAGATAAATCAAATACAAATACCACAAGGTACATTGCTAACTTGTGGTGTATTTCTCAATTTGTTTTGGAATTAGTTTTGGTGATTGCGTAAAAGCAATGGAAGATGAAGAGAGACACGGGTACTTGAAGGAAGCTGGTGACGATTATATATTTCCGCATCTTCTCAATTTGTGAGTTATACTTCCAATTTAATGATTTATTTTCTTCTTTTTAACTTTCTCCTATTACTATGTTTTTAAATTTATAATCATGTATGTTCTAGCAATCATAACAACCACAAATATAGAGTCAGAATTTTCACACAAATAAAAAATAAGAGTGTGGAGGAAAATAATTAGTGATATAGATAATGAGAATTCATATAGTCGATCTCCATCTTGTTTGGAACAAAGACACAGTCGTTCTCTCAGTGATATCTGTTAATCAGCAGCTTATTTGTTAATGTCATTTTTTATAGTAATAATGTTCTCAAACTTTCTGCAAATAAATTTGAGATATGCATCTGTTGTGAACCAAGCTAGCTCTTTAAGGGTCTATGGGGTAGAAGTGGTGAATAAGATTGGGCCAAGTAAAATATTAGAGTGTTTTATTTGGGATCCATGCCCACTTAACATTTGATTAAAAGGGAAAATGAGTTGGAAAGAAGGGTTTATGCATATTGAAGAAAATGTCTGTCCTCTCCTCTTCATCTAGAGTCTAAGCTTCTCATCTCATTCTTATCTTTATCTTTAGTTACTTGTCATTTCAATATTTCCATTGAATATCCGTAGTTTGAGTATTTCAATCGTGAGCCTAAGGCTTTGAGATTTATGCTCCAAATGCAACATTTGAAGATTCCATTATGCTTAACTTATCCATCTTATAATAGTAGCCTTGTTTCGTTCTCAACTCATTCTTGTTATATTAGTAATGAGGAGCAAAACAGAAATCAATTTCAGTCGTAAACGACTCTGTCATGCTTTCTTTATTTATCTACGTTTTTTCACTCCCGTTGTTTTATTTTTCCCAAACTGCTTTATAATGCTTACTGAGCTGATGGTCTATCAGAAACAACATTTTTACCTCACAAAGTTGGTGTAAAGGTCTACGTACACACTACTCTCCCGAGACCCCAGTTGTGTGTTGTTGGTTGATTATGAATTTTACTGTTGATTGCAGGTTAAAGCAGATAAAATCGTCATTTATATTCGCTGGGAAGATCTAGGGCTCTAAATATACAGGGTTGGTTAATGCCACTTTTTGCTATCTCTGTGTTCTTGCTTACAACCTGACTTGAACCCTCGACCAATACAATTAGTTAGAGGTGGAGGTGTTTCACCAACTGAGCAAGCCTAACTCGTCTTGTCAAATATATTCATATTTTGTTATTTAATCACTTCCTGTTTTTTTTTAATGTTTTGCGAACAATTTTTGCAGATGGGATAAGAAACCTTTACGTAATAGGGAGATAGTGAAGGTACCATTTGTTGGACGTATTATTGAGGTATCTTGTAGAGCTTTGATGCTCTTAACGCATGTTTTAATGAGGTTTGGAAAAGATCCCTCCATGTAAATTGCAGTGATTTGTTTTTAAGTGTTTCAATTAGTTGTTACCATATTGTAACAAATATATATGTTTGCTTGAAAATATGTAAAGTCACTTATTGATCCTTCATTATAGAGTGATAGAGTAATCTCGTCACATGTCAAGAATTGAATGGCAAGGCACAATTCTTAAGAGTTCTTCTAACGATTTTTGTGCAGTTGAAGCATTCAGACAGCAAATAAAAGATCCCAAACTCATACCCAAACGTGATATTTCGATCCAAGAATATCGTGTCGAAACGTGACACTCCGATTCAATAATATCATTAATTTATCATTTATTATCACCACTTCTCAATTCATTTATAATATTTCATCAAGCCTTTTTTATTCAAGGCATCACTTCGATAAAGAGGGTTCAAGAATATAAATTACACGGTCTCAGGATTTCAGAACAATCACAAAACACACAGCCAAGTCACACAATCACACAATCAAGTAAACAGAGAACTTCACAGTATCATTCAATATCAATCTCTATCACTACAACAAATTTGATTATCAGGGATAAATAATTTCGTCATTAATAAATCATATTTCGTCATTAAAAATCTTTTGTGGCGAAAAATAATTCGTCACTCAGTCGTCACTAAATGTGTATCTCTAAAAGTATACAAAGACGATTTAGTGCTTCGTCGCTAAAAGTATTATATTAACTACAAAAATAAAAATCTTCCCAAATGCATTTGTGACAAATTTATTTGTTGTAAAAAGTACATTTTTTGTAGTTAATAGTATGCTTTGTCACTAAAAGGGTTATTACTACCGACAAAATTATATCATTGCTAATTATTTTACTTCAGTCAGTGACGAAATCAATTGTCTCTAAAGTTATATATATTTCGTAGTTGAAAAAAAATCTAATTTTATCACTAATGACTATATTTTATATACAAAAAATTATTTTGTTCTTAAATGTATATATGATAAATTTATCATTATAAAAATGGGTTTTTATACATATATATATATATATATATATATATATATAATGTATATATTGCACCTTTGGAAAGTGTAAGTTTGTAGTCAATGTTATCTTTGTATAGTTACTCTACGTACGTATGTGGAACTACTATTAAATCTGTACATATTTATATACAAAAGCAAAAAATTTGACTTAATCTATGTAGTTTATCAATCACAAATCAATAGACATGCACAAGCTTACCACAAAGACTTTGACAAATTATTATTTTTATCGTCATTATCAATGAAAGTGTATCAAATAAAAAATTAAAAGGGCTAAACAAACAAATATTAATGATCTAGTGGTAGAACCGTGCCGACTCACAATACCTATAACTCGGATTGTATTTTTCAAATGATGCATTTCATAATTGCGTAATTTAAGAAATTAGATGTATTGAACTTTTTTATTTTTACAAAATCGATCGAATTCATTGATTTTAATATTTTTCACTAGTCAATTAACGAATGGACTCTTTCTACTTCTTATGAAGCACTTGTATTATTCTTTGTAAGTCGTCACTTGTAATTATGAACAATTGTAGAAAAAAAATTGCATTTAGCTATAAATTTTTTTGTAGAAAATAGTTTAATTATTCACTATAAATTTTAACTCGTCACTACTTAACACCTCACATGTTTTGTGACAATTTTTTTGTTGTCACTAAATCATAAATTGATTAGAGACAATTAAATATTTGTCACCAATTATTTATATTAGTGACGAAAAAAATATCATAATTAAATATAAATTTTCATAACTAAAATTTATAATATTTAACTACGAACTCTAATTTATCGATATTGTAACAACATATTTTTTTAGATGAAATTTTTTTGTGTCCAAAATTTAGTAAATTATAAGACAAAAAATATTTTGTCATGAATTAAATACATTATTATTGACGAAATAATTTGTCACTGATAACTTTGAATTCGCGACGAACACTACTTAACAAATGAGGTCAATTAATTTTTTGGTGGAAAACTTTAGTGGACAAAACTTTGATACGGATTTTTATGTTTCGTCACTAAAAGAATGTGTCTCATACATTTAAGCAAGAACAGTAAATTTTGTCACTAAAAGCGAATAATTAGTGACGAATTTGATGTCGTAGTTTGTCATAAATTACATACACTATTAGTGACGAAATAATGTGTCATCCATAACTTTAAATTCGTGACTAACAATACTTAACAAAATTGCGCCAAATAATTTTTTGGTGGGAAACTTTAGTGGACAAAACTTTGCTACGAATTCTTATGTTTCGTCACTAAAAGTATGTGTCTCATATATTTCAGCACAAAAAATAAATTGTCACTAAAAGCGAATAATTAGTGATGAATTTGATGTCGTAGCTAATAATTTCGTAGCTATATATCTTATTTGTTGTAGTGTATTAAAAGTTTACTATCAAATAGCATAATTTATAAGTTAACGAGTCTATAGACAGCCATTTTATTCTATGTCTAGATTAGACCCAAAAACTCACCTAATTATATAATCAATTTCCTAAAGTTCAAACCTAAGGAGAAATCTAAATCCTCCGATTAGCATAATCTTAATGGAATTCACATAATATAGACCTGATATTTAATTACCTATCTTAATATATCAAACTTAATCATACTACGATAACAAAACTATAATATTTAAAAAAATGAAAGCCACTGGTTACGAAACCAGTGGCAGCGAAAGCTCAACCATGCCTACACTTAATATCACAATTATTTATATCATTAGTCACATGAGTGCCTCAATCATTTGGTAATCATTACCAATGATTGCAGGCAGAAAGTTGTTGGATTAACTTATAGCAAAAATGTATATAATACTTTGCCAAAAGAACATTTTCCACCGCAATCTCTTTTCAACCAAAAAATCGATTCTTGCACTACCGATATCCATCCCAACATATGCAATAGTAGTAATTCTCACCCTACTAATACTAATTTATAAGAGCATCAAAATTACCTAGATGTCCTTCTTTTCAGGTATTGCCACAACTATTGTTTTCTCCTCAATTTTTCCTTCTTTGTACAATTTATTTATTATCCTAATTCTTATATAATCAATTATAAAAAGTAATAAAAGTGATCCACTATTTCTTTTAATATTATTTTCTTTAAACACCAACTAAATAAATTAGTCAAACTACCCCACTAATTTCATAATTATTGTTACGAATAATCTAAAATACATATTTAGAACCTATCAAAAAGTATTTTATGAAACAAAAGTGCATGTACTCAAAACAATCAAATGGGTTGTTACATTAGATACCAATTTACCCATCGATCGTCCTCGAACAATCAAAGAAGACGAGGGTAAGAAATGGTACAAGAATCGACAAAAATGTGTGAATATCTTTTGTGCATATCATGCTCAGTCTCCCAAGGTCTTACCTCAAATGCATCAACCCAACCACGGGGGAGCTATATCTCCTCTTATACTATGTCTCAATAGGGTCATATCACTACTCAAGTGGTAGCTATCGTTGTATGTAAACTCAACTAACAACAAATGTATTCTCAATAGCCATCAAAGCTAATCGTACGCACATATGCAACATGTTCTCAAGCACCTTGACACAACCATTAGGTGGAATCTTTTTCACATAACCAGGATAAAATATTGAATCAATACAAATTCCAATCAGAAGTTAACTTAAATCAACCACCACACACTCATAATGCACAAACAATCATAGATCTTATCAATATTTCATTCTCACAACATAAACTTTCCACGAGCTTTGTTATATAATAAAATGACCTTTAGACATAAGTACTCATCAAGGGAAAATTAAACTTATCTAACCTCAAGAAGAAAATGATCAAGTAATCATCCATCAAGCAATACACCCTAGCATACAAAACATTTAACAATACTATCGAAATGCAAGATCAATAGCTATCATAGACAACCTTAAGAATGACAAAATTCGACTCAATGGTCTACACATTTAATCATACAGAGTCAAACATGATACCAATGATGAGTGATGTGAGGCCAAAATACACATGTTTATCATTATTTATCTCACATTTATTAATTATATTTGTCCATTTTGAGCATAAATTTTATGGATTGTGCTAAATTTTGTATTTTATTCGTAGAACTAATTTGGTGAAAAAATAAAAAAGTTTGGGATTAAAACGAATTAAAAATGAAAAGTTGAAGAAGAAAATCAAACAGTCATCTTAATGGATTAAAGTGAATAAAATAATATATTTATCTATATATGAAAAGGCTGCTGAAATCAAATTGATGGAAAGTTTTTTTGCCACGTGTCAACCATCTGAAAGGCTCTTAATTTTGAAGCGGAGGCAGCAATATATTCAAGATACAAAAATAATTTACGGAAATCAATTCCTTTTCGGTTTTAATTTCTTAATTAGCTTGGACTCAATTATTTTATTTAGGGTTTTCTTTATTTATAAATAGGACATATAAATTATCATTTAGGGAAGATCAAAAACCAAGATACAAGACAGAATATAAATTTTCTTCTTGCTTTGGAGCTTCGTAAGAGCCGCCGTGGAGGCCGGAGAATAGTGATTTCTTCTCCTTTATTATTTAGTTGTATTCTTGATTAATAAAAAAATAGTTTAGCTATTGTTCTTAATTTTTTATGATTAACACAAACATATTTATTTTAATAAATTTTGATTGTGTTTTTGAGATAATGAGTAGCTAAGCTCCACAACTAGGTTTGTGAGAACCATGAACGATTAACAAAGTATGATAGTAAATAAGCAATTCTCAAATAGGTTATTGTATGTATTGATCATTCTTTCGCTTAGAAGTCTTTTTAACGAGTGCACGCGTTAGAACTCATTTTGTTGCTACTTGCCGGACCAAGAAGGTAGTTAATAAGAAAAGAATTATCAACATAGATTTAGTGGGATACTATCTAATAGGCTAGTGTCGAATGGTGCGAAGTAATAACTAAGTCATACATTGATTATGATGCTTAATATGAAGTAAAGGTAAGGATAAGTAAATTATACACACGTAGCCAGACTAAGGTACGAGGTGAAATTCTCTAGATGCCGGATCAAGAATTTAGAGATATATAACTTATCACTTTGCATGCATAACATTAGGGAAGAATTGCTATTACTAGGATTGCCACGTTATGAGCTTATGAGGAACACATTCCAAGTTATTATTATTAATTTGGATATAAATAAAGACTTAGTTCAAAGCTATTCTTTTATTGTTTTTATTTTTATTTCAATTTTAAACTCCCCATTTTTATATAACGACTATCAAGTTAAATATTTGCTATGATAATATTCTTCCGTATTCTCTGTGGGATCGATCCCGACTCATAGTTGAGTAAATATATTGCACACGATCGTTTATATTTCTTTTCAAGAAATATATTTGAACGTTATCAAGAATGGCGCCGCTGCCGAGGAATATGGCTTAGAAATTGTCTTTATTACTTATTTTAACTTGTAGTTTTTTTTTTATTTCTTAAGATTAGTTTTAATTTTTTTTAATTATTATTATCATCGAGTCATCTGAGCCTATAGAAGAGTGTATGGAGGAGGAAAATTGTATCTATATTCCTGAATTTATTGTTTCAACATCGAAAATTAATTTCTAACTTAGAATCCAAGAAGTGCATAATGCGATATCTGTTGTTTGGGACCTTTCTTTTTGTACCACCACTCGTTGAGCGTAGTAGAAAATTTAATTCAAAATTGGGGTGCAATTCATATCTTCAAAGTGGAAGGAAAAATAGTAAAATTTATAGTGTCGTGCCGCGACGATAAATTAAGCGCTTATTGGGAGGCAACCCAATTAGTAGTGTAACTTCTTCTTCTTTTTTTTTTTATTTTATTTTATTAGTATCACTTTTTTTTATCTTATTTTTGCAGATTAGGGGAAGTCTGAGTACCCGAACAAATAAAAAAGGGAAAATAGTATTTTGAGCTTAAGTGTGGGGTGACGACCCTTGATATAAATTTAGAGAATGTGCTACTAGCTAGGCCTAAAGATCTCAGGGCGTTTTCCTAACCCTTGTTTTATATTTTATTTAACGCTTTGTAGAAATAACATCTTTTTAAGTGTGGGTGGAGGAATATATTCCTAGTTTTTACTGTTTTATAAAGTTTTTTTTTAGGATGGGTTCCTTGGCTTTTGTTTTCGATTTTTTTCTGTTGATAGTCTCTTTGAACCGAGTGTCTTTTATTTATTTATTTTAGGAATAATTTTTTTTTAATTATTATTTTTGGAAGAAAAGAAAAGACCCTTTTGATTTATATGAAACTTACAATTTGGACCTAATTTTAAGTAGTACTTTCTTGTGAATACTTGAATACTAGTGAAACTGCAAACCTTTTGAAATGTAGGTTCATAGTTGTGATTTTGTATATAGCTTATTTATTTTGTAGTTTGTTATGACCTTGTCTCTGTTAGAAATAGAATTGATTCATCTTGATTGATACTTGTGCCATCTGTGGTGATATTTTGTTTATTCCATATTTTGCATCTTAGTCTAGAACTTGCTTTGCATGTTATTAAGCGAAATAAAAAAGTGTTGCCTTGTTTAGGAGATGATAATAGACTTTCTTTGATTTACCTTATAAATTTTAGCCTTTTTAGATATTTAATCACTACTTAGCCCTTTTGAGCTTGTAGCCTTTTGTTGGTAGCCATATTTTGCCCTTGACTATTTTATTGAATCCCTAGTTTTTGCACCTTGCTTCCTTGATCAACATAGCATAGACTTATTTTAATTATCAATTCTGAGAAAAAGGAATGGATGAGTGAAAAGGTAATCAATGATAGCTACAAAGTGCTTAAAAGCCCTCTTTGAAAGAATGTGACATGAAAAAAAAAGATTGAAATGTGACAAAAAAAAAGAAAAAAAAAAGAAAAAAAAAGTTACATTGATGATGGCTCAGGTCCTTCCAAGGACATCGTGCACCTTAACGCAAGTTGAGGGTGACTATTATGAAAGAAAAAAAAGAAGAGAGAAATTGAACATTCCTGAGATGATGAGAATTACTTGTGAAATAATTGTTGAAGAGAGGGCTTAGAAAAGAGAACAAAATATGAGTGATGAAGTCTAAAATTGCAAAGTGCTTAAGGAAGTGAAAGTCACTATTATATAGTTTTTCTAACCATCCCCTGACCTACATTACAACCCGTTAAAGTCCTATTTGATTCTATTCAAGCATTCTTAATTAGTGGAGATGTACATAATGGGAAAGCATATGGTTCTTTGTGCATACATGTGAATTATATTTGTGAGTGTGAGAGTTGTTCTTGATATGACGTCCTTAATTTATATTTAATTTTTTGAATTGAGTGTGTGGGCTATTTCTTTTTTGTAAGGGCACTTGTTTCATGATAGATAGGTGATGTTATTAACTTTCTTTGATGAGAGTAAGTGAGCAAGCTAAAATTTGATGAGTTCAAAATCCTTCCTTGGAGTTAGGAGGTTAGAGGTTTGTTGTTTAGTTGAATATCTTGCATAATGATTGAGAATTCTACTTGATATTTTGAAATTGGCATATGGCCTAATAGTTTGTATTAATCAAAGTGATGACATTGCTAGTATGATTTTTTTTTAAAGATGAACTTTAACGCTTGCTCGAGGACGAACAAAAGTTTAAGTGTGGGGTGTTGATATGAGATCAAAATACAAATGTTTATCATTATTTACCTCACATTTATTATTTATATTTGTCCATTTTGAGCATAAATTTTATGGATTGTGCTAAATTTTGTATTTTATTGTAAAATTAATTTGATGAAAAAAATGAAGAAGTTTGGAGCTAAAACGAATTAAAGATGAAAAGTTCAAGAAGAAAATTAAGCAGTCAGTTTAATGAATTATAATGAATAAAATAATATATTTATATATATATATGGAAAGGCTGCTGAAATCAAATTGATTGAAAATTTTTTTGCCACGTGTCAACCATCTGAAAGGCTCTTAATTTTGAAGCGGAGGCAGCAATATATTCAAGATACAGATATAATTTATAGAAATCAATTCCTTTTCAGATTTAATTTCCTAATTTGCTTGGACTCAATTAATTTATTTAGGGTTTTCTTTATCTATAAATAGGACATACAAATTATTATTTAGGGAAGACCAAGAACTAAGATACAAGACAGAATATAATTTTCTTCTTGCTTTGGAGCTTTGTAAGAGCCGCCGTGGAGGCCGGAGAATGGTGGTTTCTTCTCCTTTATTATTTAGTTGTATTCTTGATTAATAAAAAAATAGTTTAGCTATTGTTCTTAACTTTTTGTGATTAACACAAACATATTTATTTTAATAAATTTTGATTGTGTTTTGAGATAATGAGTAGCTAAGCTCCACAACTAGGTTTGTGAGAACCATGAACGATTAACAAAGTATGAATAGTAAATAAGCAATTCTCAAATAGGTTATTGTATGTATTGATAATTCTTTCGCTTAGAAGTCTTTTTAACGAGTGCACGCGTTAGAACTCATTTTGTTGCTACTTGCCGGACCAAGAAGGTAGTTAATAAGAAAAGAATTATCAACATAGATTTAGTGGGATACTATCTAATAGGCTAGTGTCGATTGGTGCGGAGTAATAACTAAGTCATACATCGATTATGATGCTTAATATGAAGTAAAGGTAAGGGTTAGTAAATTATACACACGTAGCCGGACCAAGGTACGAAGTGAAATTCTCTAGATGCCGGACCAAGAATTTAGAGATATATAACTTATCACTTTGCATGCATAACATTAGGGAAGAATTGCTATTACTAGGATTGTCACGTTATGAGCTTATGAGGAACACATTCCTAGTTATTATTATTATTAATTTGGATATAAATAAAGACTTAGTTCAAAGCTATTCTATTATTGTTTTTATTTTTATTTCAATTTAACCCCCCCCCCCTTTTTTATATAACGACTATCAAGTTAAATATTTGCTATTGATAATATTATTCCGTATTCTCTGTGGGATCGACTCCGACTCATAATTGGATAAATATATTGCACACGATCGTTTATATTTCTTTTCAAGAATTATATTTGAACGTTATCAAGAATGGCGCCGCTGCCGAGGAATATGACTTAGAAATTGTCTTTAGTATTTATTTTAACTTGTAGGCTTTTTTTGTTTCTTAGGATTAGTTTTAATATATTTTTTTATTATTATTATCGTCGAGTCATCTGAGCCTATAGAAGAGTGTATGGAGGAGAAAAAATGTGTCTATATTCTTGAATTTATTGTTCCAACATCGAAAAATTACATTCCTCACTTAGGCTCTAACAAGTGTAGAATGCGATATCTGTTGTTTGGGACCTTTCTTTTTGTACCACCACCCCTTGAGCGTAATAGAAAAATTGATTCAAAATTGGGGGTGCAATTCATATCTTTAAAGTATAAGGAAAAATAGTAAAATTTATAGTGTCGTGCCGCGATGATAAATTAAGCGCTTATTGGGAGGCAACCCAATTAGTAGTGTAACTTCTTCTTCTTTTTTATTTTTTTTATTTTATTAGTATCACTTTTTTTTATCTTGTTTTTGCAGATTAGGGGAAGTCTGAGTACCCGAACAACAAAAAAATTAAGGGAGCATTTTGAGCTTAAGAGTGGGGTGACTATCCTTGATATAAATTTAGAGAATGTGCTACTAGCTAGGCCTAAATGCCTCAGGGAGTTTTCCTAACCCTTGTTTTATATTTTATTTAACGCTTTGGGGACGTAGCATCTTTTTAAGTGTGGGGTAGAGGAATGAATTCCTAGTTTTTACTATTTTATTGAGTTTTTTTTTAGGATGAGTTTCTTGACTTTTGTTTTCGTTTTTTTTCTTGAGAATAATCTTTTTGAACCGAGTGTCTTTTATGTATTTATTTTAGGAATATTTTTTTTAATTATTATTTTTGGAGAGAAAAGAAAAGACCCTTTTGAGTTATATGATACTTACTATTTGGGCCTAATTTTAAGTAGTACTTTCTTGTGAATGCTTGATTACTAGTGAAATTGCAAATCTTTTGAAATCTAGGTTCATAGTTGTGACTTTGTATATAGCTTATTTATTTTGTAGTTTGTTATGACCTTGTCTCTGTTAGAAGTAGAATTGATCCATCTTGATTGATACTTGTGCCATGTGTGGTGAGATTTTGTTTATTCCATGTTTTGCATCTTAGTCTAGAACTTGTCTTGCATGTTATTGAAGCAAAATAAAAAAGTGTGCCTTGTTTAGGAGATGATAATAGGCTTTCTTTGATTTGTCTTATAAATTTTAGTTTTTTCAGATATTTTATCACTACTTAGCCCTTTTGAGCTTGTAGTCTTTTGTTGGTAGCCATATTTTGACCTTGACTATTTTGTTGAATTCCTAGTTTTTTCACCTTGTTTACTTGAGCATCATAGCATATACTTATATTAATTATCAATTCTTAGAAAAAAGAATGGATGAGTGAAAAGGTAATCAATGATTGCTACAAAGTGCTTAAAAGCCCTCTATGAAAGAATGTGACATGGCAAAAAAAAGATTGTAATGTGACAGAAAAAAAAGAAAAAAAAAAGAGAAAAAAATTACTTTGATGATGGCCCAGGTCCTTCCAAGGACATCATGCACCTTAACGCAAGTTGAGGGTGACTATTATGAAGGAAAAAAAGAGAGAGAAATTAAACATTCTTGAGATGATGAGAATTACTTGTAAAATAATTGTTGAAGAGAGGGCCGAAAAGAAAGAGAACAAAATATGAGTGATGAAGTCTAAAATTGCAAAGTGCTTAAGGAAGTGGAAGTCACTATTATATAATTTTTCTACCCATCCCCTAGCCTACATTACAACTCGTTTAAGTCCTATTTGATTCTATTCAAGCTTGCTTAGTTAGTGGAGATGTACATAATGGGCAAGCATATGATTTTTTGTGCATACATGTTAATTTTATTTGTGAGTGTGAGAGTTGTTCTTGATATGAAGTCCTTAATTTATATTCAATCTATTGAATTGAGTGTGTGGACTATTTCTTTTTGTAAGGGCACTTGTTTCATGATAGATAGGTGATGTTATTAACTTTCTTTGATTAGAGTAAGTGAGCAAGCTAAAATTTGATGAGTTCAAAATCCTTCCTTGGAGTTAGGAGGTTAGAGGTTTGTTGTTTATTTGAATGTCTTGCATAATGATTGAGAAGTATACTTGATATTTTGAAATTGGCATATGGCCTAATAGTTTGTATTAATCAAAGTGATGACATTGCTAGTATGATTTTTTTTAATGATGAACTTTAATGCTTGCACGAGGACGAACAAAAGTTTAAGTGTGGGTGTTGATATGAGGCCAAAACAAATGTTTATCATTATTTACCTCACATTTATTATTTATATTTGTCCGTTTTGAGCATAAATTTTATGAATTGTGCTAAATTGTGTATTTTATTTGTAAAATTAATTTTATGAAAAAATGAAGAAGTTTTGAACTAAAACGAATTAAAAATAAAAAATTGAAGAAAGAAATTAAGCAGGTAGCTTAATGGATTAAAGTGAATAAAATAATATATTTATATATATATGGAAAGGCGGCTGAAATCAAATTGATGGAAAGTTTTTTTGCCACGTGTCAATCATCTGAAAGGCTCTTAATTTTGAAGCGGAGGCAACAATATATTCAAGATACAGAAATAATTTCTGGAAATCAATTTCTTTTCTGTTTTAATTTTCTAATTTGCTTGGACTCAATTATTTTATTTAGAATTTTCTTTATCTATAAATATGACATATAAATTATTATTTAGGGGAGGCCAAGAACCAAGATACAAGACAAAATATAAATTTTCTTTTTGTTTTGGAGCTTTTTAAGAACCGCCGTGGAGGCCAGAGAATTGTGATTTATTCTTTCTTCTCCTTTATTATTTAGTTGTATTCTTGATTAATAAAAAAATAGTTTAGCTATTGTTCTTAACTTTTTATGATTAACACAAACATATTTATTTTAATAAATTTTGATTGTGTTTTTGAGATAATGAGTAGCTAAGCTCCACAACTAGGTTTGTGAGAACCATGAGCGATTAACAAAATATGAATAGTAAATAAACAATTCTCAAATAGGTTATTGTATGTATTGATAATTCTTTCGCTTAGAAGTCTTTTTAACGAGTGCACGCGTTAGAACTCACTTTGTTGCTACTTGACGGACCAAGGAGGTAGTTAATAAGAAAAGAATTATCAACATAGATTTAGTGGGATACTATCTAATAGGCTAGTGTCGATTGGTGCGGAGTAATAACTAAGTCATACATCGATTATGATGCTTAATATGAAGTAAAGGTAAAGGTTAGTAAATTATACACACGTAGCCGGACCAAGGTACGGGGTGAAATTCTCTAGATGCCGGACCAAGAATTTAGAGATATATAACTTATCACTTTGCATGCATAACATTAGGGAAGAATTGCTATTACTAGGATTGTCACGTTATGAGCTTATGAGGAACACATTCCTAGTTATTATTATTAATTTGAATATAAATAAATACTTAGTTCAAAGCTATTCTTTTATTGTTTTTATTTTTATTTCAATTTTAAAAAAATCATTTTTATATAACGACTATCAAGTTAAATATTTACTATTGATAATATTTTTTCGTATTCTCTATGGGATCGACTCCGACTCATAGTTGAGTAAATATATTGCACACGATCGGTTATATTTCTTTTCAAGAAGTATATTTGAACGTTATCAATGAGATAAATCTTAAGTCTATTGAACAAATGTAAGTTGTGGTAGCCCTCTTATAAATTCTCATAAGCAAAGTTGTGCGTGTAGAACCACTAGTATACATCAACTATCCCAAACAACACCAAATTTTTCACAATTGAAATAACAAGTCTAACCAAGGATGCCACATTACTAAGAGGACAATTATAGAATTGGTACATCCGATCCTCTACTAAATATTACCCATATAAGGAAAAACACACAGACGTAGAAAGTGAATCATACTCTAAACCATGCCCAAAATGAAGTAGCTGGTCACATAAGAATGTACATAACCAAGGTCAAAAAATTCTAGATATCCCTTTTATAGTACCTATATAAACATTTTCATTCATATGACTCTATCTCTTTGATTTTATTGCTACCCAGAATTACCAATGTAGTCCCTATTATGATGACACACATATACTTGATTTATCTAATCCCACATTCACTGAAGTCAACAGTTAGGGAAATTCTTGATCACTCAAATTATTTTGTATACTATAAGCTCATAACCTTTATTCACCACTAAATGTCTATGTAACGCATCTTACATTCTATGTAGTCCCATCAATAGGAAAATAGTAACACAACTCTAAATTCTTAATAACCATGTAGAATTAGATTTCACCTTGTACATCATTCTTAAGTCATCTATCACAATTTGAGCATTTTAATCTCACGTAAACACTAAATTTTTCATACCTTACCATTTTTCACCCAAATCAAAACTCAATCTTTATAAAAGTAAATGATAAACTCCTAGTAAGTTTGTGTCGAACCAGTCCACACTTCATAGTCATATGTAAGCTTATAAGAAAAAATTCATACCACATTCAACTTTGATCCATGGGTCTATATGAGAGGTTTGATTATTTCACCTTTCTTAAATTTTATCCATGACACCAATTTCAAATACCTTCATTGTTTCAATACACCATATTGTTGCTCATTTCGCTAACTCACTTAGCAATCTTATTCCTTGACCAATAATCTATAATATTTTACCTTACACTCTAAACTAACTCTTTAAAGTGAAATCCTCCTTCGGTCCTTTAATAATCAAACGTAACAAAATTTTCAATCAAAACTATGCATTAGTCCTTCCATATGTTTAATATCTGATGTAAACAATATATTTTATTTTTACCTCACAAATTCATACCTTTATAAAATATACCACAACAAAAGTAGATCCAAAATGAAACATTTGAACATTAAATCAAACAATGTAACTCAATGTCCTTATCTATCAACATGACTGATACCTTGAAGATTTTTATGACTTTACATATCTTAACTTATCGTTAATCGCCTCTTCATCGATCTTATCATATCCTTCGCTAAAAGTTTGACACAGTTATTAATAAACTCAAAATCACAAGATAACTTATCGTCACACTCAATTTGAACGCATGTACACTCCTTTCTTAAGTCTTATTCGATAGCTTTTAACCAATTTGATAAACATGTGACACTAAAATCAAGACCATATTAAAATATATGAAACCACATGTCTCAAAATCCAATTCTAGACCTCCAAAAGATACCTCTTTATCCCTTGCAATTAGAGAAAATATTCTTGTTCTCACCTCTTTCTGAAGATTGCATTATATCCCAGAAATTATTTTTTTTATTTTTTTCATTATGACTCTAACTCTTTTAAATTCAATTCAAGTGGTGTCCCCACATCTCCTAAAACTTTTCATACAATCACACTATTCATCATATAATGAAAATCCACTAACATTAGATGCTCGCAATTCGTTAGTACCGTACAAAACTCGTTTAACCAACAATCCTTATTATATAATATCCATCACCAACCCCTTATAATCATACGAACTCTAATCACCTCCATTGTCTTAAATTAAGATTTCTCTTATTAAATATTATATTAAAATACCTCATAGTACACACTATAAATACAGTGCCTCTACAATTTTAATGCAAGCACCATCCAAACGTAGTTGTTGTTCGAAACCAAAATAAATGATCTTTAGGACATCTGAATTTTATCTCCACCGTTCAAATAAATCACCAAGATATCAGAAACACATAGTTCAAATTTTAACCTGATCCAACGGTTAGTTAATCGAGAAATACGATCTGAAGGTTGTTGGTCGGAGAGAAGGTATGCAGCAAAATAAATCTTTGTCTTCTCTCTTCTCTCTTCTCTCTTGTTGAAAGCTCTCTTAAAACCTCTTCTTATGTCCTAATGTCTTTCAAGGAGATGAGTAGTTCAATGTTTCACTTAAAATCATCCTCTATTTATACAATTGTATTTTTTCTAACAAAGTCAAAATCAACTACCAATAGGATTACAATTACAATTCTTTTCCTAATAGAATTGGAAACCAAAAAAAAAAAGAGAATAATTTCAATTCTTTTTCAAGTAGGATTAGGCCTAGTGTCCAACTCTTAAGGAAATACTAAATTCGATATCAGAACGGATGAAATACTTTCAAGACTTTGTTGCCACTAAAACTGATTCTAAATGAGAATTTTCGATACTAGTAAAACAAACATAAATCATATAGGTCATATATCACTTTCGCTTTTACCATCATGCTTAGCTAGACCTTTTCATCATCAAGAAGTGAACCTTTTCCTAAACATGACACCTTAAGCTCAGGTATACCAATCAAATTTAAGGGACTAACTCAATTTTATAAGCATTTTCTTACTAAAATCTTCAATTTTGTTCACCAACGTATACTCAATAGGACTTTCTTTCCCTATAAGTTTGTCATCCTAGTTTCAGTCTACCTTTTGAATCTTAAGATAAAATCGTCAGTCCTCATTCAGAACCCTCAAGATACATTTTCCAATCTAAATGCACTAGTACCATACCAAAGATCCACCACTAGAATACATCATACCTACCGAGAAGATCATATCCAAATAGGTCACACATTTCTACCATTAAATAAATCCAAAAATTATTAAATTCATTCTTAGATCAGGTCAATGACAAAAATAACACACATTATAACTTTAACCAATCAAACATCGATATTATTGTAGTAGTTGTATCATGACCTTTTTTTATATATATATACACTAAATCTGTAAAATTGTAGTAGATATTCTGCCCTCAATTGACTCAACAAAATTTCATTATTCACTAAGCAATCCATATATCTTATGAGAACTTTACTAACTATATTTTTCAAAGTAAGGATATTCATTACCTAGCCGTTCCTTACGAACTTTTTGAATGTTGTCACCTTGGCAAAGTCATCTATCTTCACCCCATGTACCTCATATCCATTAAGATTCGGAGAATATACTTCTCCATGAAGAAGCCAGACAATGCAACCCATGAAGAATAGGGGTTTCAACTTTAAGTACTTAATAAAAAGATCATACTAGTCACTAGTAATTACATGTCTATAGTGAATCGTGGAAATATATCTATTTTTAAAGACGCATACTCTCTTGCTGGTGTTGGTGTTTCCAAATCTACTACTCTAATACTAATCATATGCGAAATAGAGTGAAGAAGGTCAGATACTAATTTGTATCACCTAGATACCAATTGGACTCAAGTAGTAGCACGAAAAAACGAAGGAATGAAAATTTTCTTAAAGTTATATAGCCTCTCAAAGAAAAGTAAAGGCGTCCCCATACCGTTCCGCAAAACTATACTAGACTTGTCCATGTGTGATGAGATCACTGAACCTAAGACTCTGATACCAAGTTTGTCACGACCCAAATTGAGTCGTGAGTGACACCCACACTTAACCTCCTAGGTGGGCGAACCAAGGAATCCAAACCCCAACATATACTAATAATTCAACTATGAATAACAAAAATAATGTGGAAGCTCCAAAATTTATTGATGTATCATTTCCCAAAACCTGAAAGTCATCACATCAAGGACATCTAATCTTCAAATACTAAGTCTAAGAATATCAAGTACGCCAAAATAAAAAAGAAATAGAATGGTATGTGTCTGAAAACATAGGACATCATGTCATGACCGAGAGAATCCAATACGAGCTTGAATGAATAGCTCACCCTGGAATGTGATATGCTGGAGACTGGCTAGAGCTGATGCAATTTGAAGTTATTAGTACACTCGCTGCACTCCATAAAAGAAAAACAAAGAAAAACACAAGTAGGGCTCAGTATGGGGCAACATGTACTGAGTAGGTATCATCGGCCAACCCAAAATAGAAACTAATATACAATGAATAATAGTATGAACTCAAGTATAGCACTTAACAGGTGATAAGCAACAAACAACATGAACCAATGTCAACAACACTAAAGTAAGTATGTAATAAGTCAACAATATCAAGATCATCCATGAGGACTCATGCCTCCAACTAAACTATTTGGGGGATTGACTTCTTTGAGATTGAGTACATTTCGTTAATTCAATATGTTTTTGCTTTAATATTATCGTGTCGGAACGTGACACTCCAATTCAATTATACCGTGTCGGAACGTGACACTTCGATCCAAGAATACCATATCAAAACGTGACACTCCGATCCAAGAATACCGTATCGAACGTGACACTCTGATCCAATTATACCGTGTCAAAACGTGACACTCCGATCCAAGAATATCGTGTCGGAATGTGACACTCCGATCCAATAATATCGTGTCGGAACGTGACACTCCGATCTAAGAATACTGTGTCTGAACGTGACAATCCGATCCAATAATACTATTAATTTATCATTTATTATCACCGCTTCTCAATTCATTTATAATATTTCATCAAGCCTTCTTTATTTAAGGCATCACTTCGATAAAGAGGGTTTAAGAATATAAATTCCACGGTCCCAGGATTTCAGACCAATCACAAAACACACAGCCAAGCCACACAATCACACAATCAAGTACATAGAGAACTACACAGTATCATTCAATATCAAACGCTATTAAGAGTCTACTATCAAATAACATAATTTATAAGTTAATGAGTCTATAGACAATCATGTTATTCTATGTCTAGACTAGACCCAAAAACTCATCTAATTATATAATCAATTTCCTAAAGTTCAAACCTAAGGATAGTCTAAATCCTCCGATTAGCATAATCTTCATGGAATTCACATAATATAGACCTGATATTTAATTACCTATCTTAATTTATCAAACTTAATCATAATACGATAACAAAACTATAATATTTATAAAAAAATGAAAGTCACTGGTTACGAAACCAGTGGCAGCGAAAGCTCAACCATGCCTACACTTAATATCACAATTAATAATATCATTAGTCACATGAGTGCCTCAATCATTTGGTAATCATTACCAATGATTGCAGGCAGAAAGTTGTTGGATTAACTTATAGCAAAAATGTATATAATACTTTGCCAAAAGAACATTTTCCACCGCAATCTCTTTTCAACCAAAAAATCGATTCTTGCACTACCGATATCCATCCCAACATATGCAATAGTAGTAATTCTCACCCTACTAATACTAATTTATAAGAGCATCAAAATTACCTAGATGTCCTTCTTTTCAGGTATTGCCACAACTATTGTTTTCTCCTCAATTTTTCCTTCTTTGTACAATTTATTTATTATCCTAATTCTTATATAATCAATTATAAAAAGTAATAAAAGTGATCCACTATTTCTTTTAATATTATTTTCTTTAAACACCAACTAAATAAATTAGTCAAACTACCCCACTAATTTCATAATTATAGTTACAAATAATCTAAAATACACATTTAGAATCTATCAAAAAGTATTTTATGAAACAAAAGCGCATGTACTCAAAACAATCAAATGGGTTGTTACATTATTTTACCCAATCTTGAGGTGCTCGAAGGGGATCGTGAATTCCATGGAAAATATTGAAAATTAGATGAAGATATTGTGTTTTACAAATTAAAATATCTACTATTGAGTAGGGGTTATAATCTGGAAAGGTGGGAAGCAGTCGGTAGTGATAATTTTCCGAAGCTTGAGCAACTAATACTGGATGGTTTGTATAAACTGGACTAGTCTAAACTAACACCAAAGAATATATAAAGAAGAAGCTCCGTGCCCAAAGTATCCTGCATTTAGCAGATCAAGGTTCAGAAAAGAGCCGCATTTAAAAGGGTGTGAAATAGACAGTTTCTTTTAATAATAACATTAGTGACTGTTTCCAAAGCTTGAACCGTAATCCATAAGTCATAGGAAGACAATTTTATCGTTGCTTCAATGCTCCCCTTCAACACCATGGAGCATGCACATTCCAAAAAACAATCACAACTAGTTTACAGGGGGCATGGTCTAGTCAACTAAAAGAGACTAAGAGTGTGTTTGGTATGAAGGAAAACATTTTCTGGAAAATGTTTTTCAATTTTCTCATGTTTGGTTGGGACATTGGAAAATGTTTTCCAAATCAACTCATTTTCCTCAAAATTAAGGAAAATGACCTCCCTTCAAAAATTAAGGAAAACATTTTCCAAAAACTCTCCTCCAATTTCAAATTACATTTTTTGGGGGGGAAAAACATCAATTTTAAAAAGATATTTTTAATTTTAAAATTTTATTTTTTCACCCGATTCCTGACCTCCCCCCCCACCTCCCCACCACCGGCCAGCCCCCCTACCCACCCCAACCCCCCAAAAAAATTAATTTTGCTTTTTAAAATACTATCAACTTTAATTTTTTATTTTTTCACTCTAACCCCCCCACCCCAACTACCCACCACCACCCCAAAAAATAATAATTTTGTTTTTAAAAAATATTTTCAATTTCATAAATTATTTTTTACTCTAGTAAAAATAAAAGATGTCTCTCAAAAATAATTTTCATTCATAAATCAAACACTAAAAATCATTTCCGGGAAAATATTTTCTACTCACCAACCAAACATGAGAAAATAAGTCCAAAATCTACTTGTTTTCCAGGAAAACATTTTCTAGGAAAATATTTTCCATGGAAAACATTTTCCTCCATACCAAACACACCCTAAGTAAACATTTTACTTTGAGAACATGAATTGGAGTTGGAATATCAAATATCTGTGATTTCTCCATATTCAGTATCTCCGCTGAATTACAAACATAGAAAATTCTCAAATAGCACTATAGGATAGAATTTAACTAAATATTTTTAGATTTGAATATGTCAACCACTGCTTGGTCTAAAGTATTTCAAGAGAAAATTTGTGACAAGGACAATGAAAAACAATATTATCAATTTAATCATGAAGTACTCCGGATGGTTTATGTACGTACATCTATAAGAAAGATACATACATATCAAGAGATTAAAATAATAAACTATATGAACAATTTTATCGATCATGTTGACAGCAGAACATGAGATTTCAAGCTCCAAAAGATATCCAAAAAAATGTCAACCATTTGATGTTCTAATACTGGTGTCATATTGCTGAATAATATACAGAACACAATCTACAAAAGTCACATAGACTTGGAGAAAGGATAATAAAAAGGAAAAAACGAAACCCATAAACTTACTCAAACAAATCCCACAAGAAATTTTCTTTGATGCAGAGGCAAGCCCTCTCCAAAAGCAAACGGACCTTGGATTTGATAAGTTCAATTAAACTAATCGTTTTCAATACAGTACATAAATATACAGGATGAAATTTCACTTAAACAACAACAAATTTAAATTCTGAGAACCTTAAAGGTTGAACTCATCAAGTTTACAATTTGTATCCGTCTCTGCTTCATGTCTCCCCTTAGGACTTCCATACCACCTAAACATGTTCTCCTTCTCTCTTTCATCGTTACTCAATCTTCCACGCGCACAAGAAAAGGCAAAAAGGAGAGGCTCTGGAGTGACTCAACGTTGAAAAATACTTAGTATGATCGCTACAATCACTGTCACCTCCAACGCTACTCCCGTCTCTGTCACTTTCCAATTCAGACACCCCTGGCTTAAAAATGAACAATCCATGAGTAGAACCAGGTTCACAAAACAACCAAGAATGCACATCCCAAGCTTATACAAACCATCCAGTATAAAATGGTGCAGTCATGCTTTAGAGAAAAGTGCAAAGAAAATTCAACAAGGGCAACAAAGCTTGGGAAATTATGAACTTCAACTTCAAATTACTACTAATAGGGTATGTCAAAATTCCATCTTTGAATCAGATCACTTGTGTTTACAGGCTTTATTTTAAATTTGTGATCATTTGGAGCGTGATTTAATTGAAATCACAAATTTAAAGAACAATACATATAAATAATGTCAATCCAATAATATTTGTCAACAATCTAAATCAAATACAAAAACCACAAGGTTACTTTGTTAATTTGTGGTGTTTTTGAAATTATTTTTGGGAATTATGTAGAATGGATGAAAGATGAAGAGAGACAAGAGATTAATTGAATGGGGGACACCTCCAAAACTTAATTTGCACAATAGCCATTTAATTTTATTGTGATTTAATTTTTAGGGTTACATTAAAAAAAAAAGTAAAAATGAGATTGGGTTATGGGGTCAAGGACATTTTCATCACTTTTAGAACTTGGGGGATAAATACAAGTTTAGAAAAATACAATAAAGATCCTTTTTATATCTTATTAAATATTTTCCTTTTTTAAAATTCATTTAATTATTCAACATTTTCTCTCTTTTCTTCGGCCTCTCTTCTTTCCTATTTTTTTAGTATAAAAATAGCTGAACTATTTTTTCTCCAATCTTCTTCCCCAAGTCAAAACATTCATCTTCTTGTGCTCAATTTAAGGCTGACAATTGGACAAGACCGGATCAACAGGACCAATTTTATCGGAATCGATCCTCGTTATCGAATTTAATTACTGTAATCGGATCTTACCGAAATTGGGTTTACTGGAAAGTTCCAAAGGTTCCGCCCGATCCCTTAGTAACCGGACAGGAACCAGATTGGATCGGATCGGAATTGGTTCTTACCGGATCATTTGTATCGGTAATTTTTTTAATTATTATTAACTTTAATTATTATCTAATATTATGTTATTAAAAAACTTCAGTTTAAAACTTAACTTTAAAGTAAAGTTTAAAATTTAAAGTTTATTGAATTTAAAGATTTAAACTTGACTTTAAAGTTTATATTGAATTTAAAGTTTAAATCTTAAAATTCAATTTTATATTAATGTTTAACCTTTAAACTAATATTAAAATAATTGACAATTAATTTATAAAATGACTTGAATTAAATAGAAGAAACTATTTTAGAAGAAAATCAAGGCGAATAGACGTATACTTATTCAAATAATAAATTGTACAATACAAATATTAGAAAGAGATAAAGAGTACATATTCTAGGTATTGAATATTAATTATTGTACTAACAATTGCATCTTTTTTTAAATTATTTTCGTAAATTTTGTATCATTTCAAAAGAAAGATTTTTTGGAACTTGTATTTGTCGTTCTTCTTCCATTTGTTTTCATGTCATCATCTCTATTATCACCAAATATTTTAGCTATTTGGTCTTCTATTTGGCTACTTAATAGTGGTAGTCCGATATTTCATCTTTTGGCATTGACCCAATCTCAAAACAACACCGCTATTTTCAAACTATCCTTTGCTTATGAATATCGATGATCTCCAATCATAAATCTCGCTGCACTAAAGGTTTGCTCCGAAGCGACCGATGATGCTTGAATCGCTAGAACATCTCAAACAATCCTAGAAAGGCTCAGAAATTGATTTTCACGATTCTTCCACCATACTAATGTTGGAGCTTGAAGTTGTCCTTCTTCATGCCTAATCTTTTTTCGTACCTGATTCAAATATAAATCAAAATCATTATTAGTAGAGGATTCAAGCTCAAGATAATCATCCATCCAATCATCTGTATCATCACGTTAAGGCTTACAAGATGGAGGTTCAACTATTGAAATATTTATTTTCCTAGCTTTATATGTATTATTTAAGTCTCTAACTTTTGTATAAACGCTACTTTTACATTCTTCAACACCAGGAGTTTCATCATCTTTAATTTCTAAATTTGCATAAATTTTTTCAACCATTCTTTCAACACCTCTTAATTTATAATTTGGGTTGATAGTAATAGCAGTCAAATAGATTTGAGAAATAGGGGGGAAAAATTGAATTTTTCAATCATAAAAGCAATTGAATCTTTAAATTGATCTTTTCCTTTATATTTTACAAATTCAGATGAAAAATAGCACAAATATTTATTAGAACAGAAGAAATAGTAGGATACTATTAACCAGAGCATGCATGTATTGCTTTATAAAAAAACACTTAAAAATTCAATAAGATCTTTTGTATTTTCCCAATCTTCAAAGTCAATTCTTAAATTCGGATTCGCATTATGAGCATTAAAAACTAAATGTACCGGCGCTTGATATATATAAGCAACTTCAAGCATTTCAAATAAAGAATTTCATCTAGTGCATACTTCTTTTGAAACTTTTCTATCTGTAAGTCCACATTCTTTACAATGATTTTTAAATTCTGTAATTCTAGCTTTTACTTTAGCTTTAAAAATCTAATTACAAGCAAGTATAATTTTTTCACAAGAAACTCCAAATTGAGAAATACCATCTTTTATTATTAAATTATACACATGTGCGACACACTTAATATGAAAAAAATATTATCAATTGGACAAAGTCTATACTTTAAATAGGAAAAATGCACAAGTATCCTCCCACCCCCAACCCATGCCCGAAATCCCAAAGACACACTTATACTATACTCAGGTCATATTACCCCCCTGACTTATTTTATAAATAATTTTCTACCCCTTTTCGATCTACATGGCACTAGCTTGAAAAATATGTCAACACGCCCTGGGCCCACAAGATAGTGTCACGTAGGTCGAAATAGTAAAAGTGTGTCTCTGAGATTTTGGATTTAGGTTTGGGGGGGGGGGGTACTTGTGCATTTTTCCTTTTAAATAATCAATTGCTTTAAATTATTGGAAGCATTATCTAAAATGACACTCATTATTTTATCACATATTCCATAATATTGCAAAATAGAGCTTACTTTTGTTGCTATATAAGAATCGGTTTTAGTTTCTTCAACATATTTATACACTAATATTCATTTTTGCATGTTCCATTCATGGTCAATTCAATGGACAGTAAGTGTAAAATAATCATTGCCATTAGGACTACGTCAAATAATAGATAATCTACCATTATAATAAGCAAATAATAAATAACGAAGAAAATGACAATATTCTGTTTGATATTTAGAAAGATCACTTTTAATTGTATTTCTTGGAATACCTTCATAATCTGGGTTATATAGTTCCTGAATATAATGAACAAAATCAGTATGTGAAGGAAATGAAAAAGGCAAATAACAAACAGCGACCATTTTATCTAATTCTCTACGATCTTTTTCTTTACTATATGTGCGGTGTGTGCTACGACTAGCCTAGTTAGATATATTTAATATACTTTGAACCATATTAGAACCTTCAACTCCCATACAATTTTCGGATATGGGTGTTTCATTTCTATTAGCTCTTTCTATATCATCTAGGCGAGCAAATTCTTTATTACACTTTCGTATATGTGTTCTTAGTCTTCATGTTCCCCTTGTGTACCCGTAATTACATATTTCATGATCAATTTACATTTAGTGCAAGTAACAGTAGTTTTTTTCTCATTTTGTACCAAAAATTTCCATACTAAAGATCTTTTAACATGTACGGCGGCATTTGAAAAAGTAGGTAAAAGAGGGACTTTATCTTGTTCCGGTAATTCGATAACCGGACTAGTAGGGTAGAGATCTCTTCATCTTCCTCATTTATTTCTACTTCCTCATCTAATTCTTCCTCAAAATTAGTAAAACATCTATTTAAATTCTCATGATCTACTTCATTTTCAAATTAAATTCAATAGGTGCTGGTGACATAAAAAAAGTTTCATTAACATGAGTATAATCATTAGTATTAACTCTAAATCTAGGTTGCAAATTTTTATAACTAGAAGTACTTACTCTTCCCCTATTATTTTTTCTTTCCGACATTGGTCTTTTACCACTATTTCTTTTTGAATTAATGTTCAAGTTTAAAATAATTAAATATTATGAAAAACAAGCAAGATAATATAATAAAAAAATAAAAAAACTTAATTAATAAATAAATAAAAAATTAAAGTTAAAACGAATGTACTGAACGCTACGTAAAAATGACGTATAACCAAAGCCGAAATTGAGAGATGTCAATTGAAACTTCTGATTTACTTCAAATAAATCTTCAAAGTCCAAACTCCAAGACAATATCATAAAATAATAATTACAAATTTATGAGAGATTTAAAATTGAGAGATTTTATAAGATGTTAATGAAATAATTTGTGAATTTGTGATTTAAATGAAAAAAATGATATATTTATAGTGTAAAGAGGTTAGAGAGGGGTGGGGGCTGTTTTGAGCCGTTTTGGGCCTCAACCCAACGACTATAATATAATGATAAAAATTTAAAAAAAATTATAAAAATCGTTGAACCGATTCAACCTAATCGGAACCGGTTCTTACCAAACCGGATCAATCGGATAAAAATTGGGGTTCCGTTTTGGTACTTATTTCGGTACTCTACAAGACCGGTTCCTTACCAGTTCAACCGATATCGTACTTATCGGTACGGGAACCGGACCGAAATTGAACCAGACTGGATGAAATCCGATTCAATTGCCAGCCTTAGCTCAAGTAAGTTCATTTCTCTTTTTCGAACACTTTTAGCTCTATTTTACTATTTTTGGTGTTGTATTTTAGTTTAATGAATTTGAATTTTTATGAAAATTTGATTGTTCTTAATTAAATTTGTCAAAAATTGATATATGTTGAGTTCATGTTCTTGATTCCGCATCTTTAATTGTGTTTTGCTTTGAATAATGGTTAGAATTTTTTTGAACTTTATGTTTATATTGTATATTGATTTTAATTTTTTTCTGTGTTTTAATCGACGTTAATGGTGTTCTGGTTGCTGTCTTTTGCATTCTCACTGTCTAGTATTACTGCAACTTGTTTTGCTTGTTTAATATAGTACTTTTCTGTTTCAGTTAATAGACTAGTGGTCGATAGATTGATCACTATAAAGTTATTTTTTGCTTATAGATTGTAAAGTTAGAAGATCATTAAAGAATATGTTTCTACTGCTTGCAGCACTAAGAAACATAAAGTTGAAGAAGTTGATCACTTAGGAAATATTTTTGGAAGAGTAAGGATGGCGGCTTATCGTAATCATTTTAGAAAAATTCTAATTGATCAAAAGTTTTATGTTGATTCCAAGCAAATGTGTTTTGAACACTTGAGACATTTATCGAAACATTTGAAATTAATAAATAAATAATCTATTATATGTTGTTGCAATGTGCTAAAAAAAGAAGGAGAAAAGTTCTTAATATTGTGAATTTTCTTATTTCAAGGTGATCAAGAACAAGAAAATCACTATTGAAAGACTGATAAGGTTGATCAAATGAAGTCAATTGATAAAGGAGCAAAAGTTGAAGTGCATTTTAGTTTAGTTCGTGCCCTCGGTGTTGCTGGCAAGGAATTCGACGGAGAAAGTGAATTCAAACCAAATAAAAAAAGTGGTAGATTAAAATTTCTTCAAAATTTATCCATTAGGAAAAGGGTCGATTGGACTAGCATACATCTATTTGAAGAAGAAGATTGATTTAAACAAACATAAAATTGGATATTTATATTGTATTGTAGTTATTCAATATTGAATGTTTCAGACATTATAGTTTTTAAAAATAAATAAAAATGAGAAAATTAAAACAAAAATTGCCTTTTTTATAGGGATAATGCACAAGTACCCTCTCAACCTATGCCCGAAATCTCAGAGACACACTTATACTATATTAAGGTCCTATTACCCCCCTGAACTTATTTTATTAATAATTTTCTACCCCTTTTCGGCCTATGTGGCACTATCTTGTGGGCCCAACGCTAGTTGACTTTTTTTTCAAACTAGTGCCACGTAGGCCGAAAAGGGGTAGAAAATTACTTATAAAATAAGTTCAGGGGGGTAATAGGACCTTAGTATAGTATAAGTGTGTCTCTGGGATTTCGGGCACAGGTTAAGGGGGTACTTGTGCATTTTCCCTTTTTTATATATATGAAGGTTAGATATTACGATTGGGTGTAATTTAGTTTGTATTTTACCACCGTTGCAAAAGTGGATATTTAAATTTTGTTAATCGTACACCTTATATAATTAATTATTTCTCATGTGGCTGGTAGATGACGGACGTATAGATTGACATTGCATCATTTGTAAGGAATATGCTGGTTGATGCAATGATAAACAAAATATTAGTATGTAACAAAAAAGTAAATAACAACATAAATTATATTATATTGAGGACCATCAACTGAATTAACTGTATATCTAAACTACACGGTTTATCAATAATATACCGTATGAGTTTATAACTCTTACTAGCGTATTGTCAAAAAAAAATAACTAATAAAAATATCAATTAATAAAATTTTACGCAGCTAAATGAACTTAAATAAATCATATGATCATATAAGAGTCTACGTAAATTCGGAAGGACGATCATATATGTACGAGAATGGATACTGGTTATACAATTAACACCCTCAAAATAATGTTTATTATAGTGCAAATATGTTTTGTCAGAATTTCATTCGTTCAACCAAAACTCTTCCTCATACATATTTGATCATTATTTTTAATATACGTACACTCTTATATGATTATATGATTTGTTTAAACTCATTTAATTGTGTAAATTGCAATAATTTATTTTTTATTAGCTAATTATTCTCTTTTTAAAATTCTACTAGTTAAAATCTATACATATGTATCATAATCTAGTAAGATTATTATGGATGAAAGTCTTATGATAGGTTAGAATATAAGAAGTCGGGGACTAAACTAAGTATAGTCTAACCTATACTAAGACCTTCATCTATAATAAACTTACTAGATTATAATAAACATGTATAGACTTTAACTAGTAGAATTTTAAAAAGAGAATAATTAGCTAATAAAAAAATAAATTATTACAATTTACACAATTAAATGAGTTTAAACAAGTTATGTGACCATATAAATGTCTATGTAAATTGGGTATAATAATAAGAGATGTATGAGAATGAATTGTGGTTGAACAAATAAGATCCTTACAACATACTTGTGTTTGGTCAACGTTATTGTCAGGATGATGATTGTATAACCACTACTCATCCTCACACATCTTGATCTAATTATTGTCCCCAATGTATGTTAACTCTTATATGATCTTATGATTTGTTTAAACTTACTTAATCGTGTAAATTTAAATATATTTTTTTAATTAATTATTTTCTTTTTTATTACAATAATGGTCTCAGCCGAGCATAGACCCTGTAGAACGTTTAATTTTCTTAGTATCAACTGATCTATCAAATAGAATTCTCAATGTACATAAATCAAGTAGACGATATGTACAATATATATTTGTTTTAGTCTATTAATAATAGAAAGGAACCAAAAACATCAAAATTAACATGCTATTAATTATACGAAACTGATGAGTCTCAAATTACATACATTACCTCGAGTTACAAAAATAATGTGGAACAAGTCTATCTAAAATTTATTATTATTACATGTGGTTCTCTTGTGTGCGGATCTATTACACACTAAATACTTATTCTTCCTCTTGATTTTGTAAGTCTCGCCAACATCCTTATTTTCTTTCTTTCTTTCAAACTTGATATCGACAAGGGTACTGAAAGAATATATACATCTAACAATTCATGTGGCACACACTATTTGAACTCTACAACGATTCCACATATCAATGATCACCCAAATTTTTATCTTCAATAAAATCATCGTCATTGACTGTAGGGTGGGTGATAGGAGTACCAAAGACCTCACAATAATATTTAGTTTATTTTCAATATTAGCCTAGTGCGATCGGCGGTGACATCCAACATGTACAGGGACACTTAATTGTCATTTTTTTATAAATGTGGGATGTATTTTTTTCCTTTCATTCATTAGATCACTAATCATAAGTTCTCTTAGCACGCAATCTAATTTCCAACATCTCAATACTATACGAACCATGTCGTGTATAAATCATTGCGATGAAATGGGATGACCGTCGGCAACTTACCAGATAATTTTCAAATTCAACAGTTAGGAGTCTCCTTCCACACACATTCATATAATCACCATTAACAATAATTACTGTAACTACTGACATTATAGACCACATTGATCGATCCTAAATTACAATATTGGTCTATAACTAGGTAAAGACTGGCAGAAAATTCTCCAAAAATGTCAATAAATGGAATTGAATGTAATAGATACTCTGCTAGCTCTGAAATGGAGAGATGTGTTAGTAGGGCTTCTAAACTATGGAATATATCTACTAAGAAGGTATTTGGTGGAATTTTCAAGCTTTTCAAGCTAGTAAAAATGGTATAAAAATATTTTTTACGAAAAGTTTTAAAAAATCGTATAACACTAGAGGCAATGAGCAAGAATGGAGATTTTCAATTATGAAGAGGAAGATTTCGCCGGAAAAATCATCGGAATCGACAAAAATAGGTGAAAAACAACTGGAAAATGGAAGCTTTTTTGGACATGAAAAATATTTTCTTTTTTGATTATTCTTAAATCTGAAAATAATCATAGACAAAAATAAAATATTATTGAAAGGGGTGGAGAAACTAAAGTGTAAATTAAAAATTTTGAAGTTGGTCTGCATATTTTGAAAAAATAATGAATGATGTCATAATCAGTGTCTAAAGTATCACTTTTTGAAGACTTTTATCTAAATGCTTAATAAAGTTTTGAGAGTGGCTATTTGCCAACTCTCCTGAGAGACAAGGGTACTTGAAGGAAGCTGGTGATGATTATATACTTCCACATCTTCTCAATTTGTTATGCTTTATTTTCTTCTTTATATCATGTATGTTGTAGCAATCATAGCAATTGTCATAGAGTCCGAACTTTCATACACACAAAAAATAATAATAATAATAGCATATAAAGTGTGGAGGAAAATATTGTTTACTTGCATATATATATATATATATATATATATATATATATATATATATATATATATATATATATATAAGAAAATAAGTAACATGTTATTTATTTCTTAGAAAATATTTGCAACACACCTGTAAACTGTAGTTTTGTATAACTTGTTTTCCTGCTCATCTTAGACAAGTTATTTTTCTCAGCTTGTATTTCCTAAAGATAATACTTTTTAAAATGATCAAACAAAGCTCAGAAAATTTAAAAATATTTAGTGATACAGTCGATCTCCAAGGTTGGGGTAAAGTTCTACGTACACACTACTCTTCCGAAACTCCAGTTCTATGTTGTTGGTTGATTGAATTGAGATGGTTCTTTTCAATACTACTTCATTCATAAGTTCCTATATATTAGTAAGGCTGATTACGAATTTTACTGTTGATGTAGATTAAATCATCGTTCTATTCCCTCTCTACAATTTTCATCCTCTTATTTAAGTAATATGTAAATTTTAGCCAGTATTACTAAACTTGGGATAAAACTTTAAGTAATATGTAAATTTTAGCCAATATTACTAAACATGGGATAAAACTTGTGTGCTCCTTTGCTTATTTTCTTGTATAAATTTAATTTTCCATCTTATTTTTGGCATTCCTGACCAGTTGAATTTTTTATCTTCGCCTCGGATCTATTATTCAAAGTTAAGGGGAGAGTTTGTTTTTTAAACAAAGTTAAGGGTTTAAATGTTTTTCACTCTGATTAAGTATGATAAATTGTTATACATGTTAATATTCGATTTCTTTGATTTAAATTTGATAAAGTAAAGTTGTTTATTGATCCTCCATTTACAGAGCGAGTGAGTAATCTCATTAAACGTTAAGAATTGATGGCAGACACAATTCTTACTAGTTCTTCTCACGTTTTTTGTGCAGTTGAAGATTATCATACATGTCTAATGAAGAACAAAACAGACTCTGATTATCTTATATGCGGGCAAATAAAAGATCCCAAATTCAAACTGTAACTAATTTAAACAAACAAACTTTGCACAATCAACTTACGCAGAAAAAAATATATATATTGTCAATTGATGTGTGAATTCATGTATTGAATCGTTAAATTGACCATATTGAAAAAAAAATACAAACTCACAACATTCCCTAATAGATCCCAAATAATTCGGCCTTATCAAGCCTGCTTAACTCTATAAAAAGCCCATATAAGGGCAAAACACAACAAACCTATTTATCATCAAATAATTTTTATTTTTTTAAAAAAATACTAAGAAATTTGGAGGACAATAATATATGTGAATTGGTGTGACTTATTAAAGCTAGGCTTGATAATTCAATTTGTATATACACGATTTTGATTAATTTAAAATGTCATGTCAAACTTCATAAAAAAATATTTGAACTTTGGCGCTTAAATATTTTGTACCTTCAATCTTGTATATTTGATGTTGATTTTAAAATAATTAAACTTACAGAAATTCAAATATAACATGATTCAATCACGTATATTTGACACCTTTAGAAATTACGTTATATAATTAGATGAAAATATATATTTTCTTTAGGTGTGTACATTATTAACACCTCAATCTTGATTTTTTTGTGAATTTATTAAAAAATTTGACTCTGCCTCGATACGTTTGTGCCAAGTTATAGTGGTGTTCCAGTTGAGTTGTCAGGCATGCGTGATGCGTCGCTTCATATGTTTATGTTCGATATTAAGCTTTTTATTGTACTAATAATGGTACGGGTGTTTTTTTTGTCATACTAAAGCCACAATCTTGTCAATGGCCTTGTAATCATAAATGATGATGAATATGTAAGGGTGTAAAATGTGCGGATAAAAATTGAATTTGAACAAATTAAAATAAATTAAGTTAATAAATAAGCGGGTTATTGACTCTTCAAAATATTAGTTGCGATGAAATAAGAGAATCATCATCTAACTCGCCATTCTTATTAAGTTTTACATTGCTTTGTTTGTATTGTTATAAGTTTTAGTATCTAATAATACTATTATTTTTTCTTTATTTATGATTATATATAAGTTATAACATAACAAATAAAAAATTATCAGTATAGGCTATATATGTATATCTAATTTTTAATAAATTTAAATAATAAATAAATGGATTAATAAAAAAACTCAAACTTGAATGAGTTAGACAAGTTTATTTTCATAAGCTAATTTTATCATATCTAATTGATGTGGTAATAACTAGAGCATTCAAAACCCTTTTTTCTTTTTCGCTCTTGTTTGTTTATTCTCAACTTATGTGACATCATTTAATTAGACATAAAATCTAGAACTGAAAACTTTTGAAGTTTTATGTCTAAAATAGATTTTAGATATTTGTGTAACTATAAATCATTTCATTAATTTTAATTTTTTTAAAAAAGGCAACATTTTTCATGATACAAATCATATAAGAAAGTCTGTCACATCAATTGAAACAAAAAAATATAAATGAAAATAAAATCTAATTTTTCTCATTTCACCATATGTGTAGAAAAAGAAGTTTAATTTCGATATATATTAGTCATGACACAATTAATGTTGAAGGATTAAAAAATAATGTGTAGTAAGGAAAGACTCAAGCACGAGTTAAAGAGAGATTTGTAGTTGGATTTGCATGGGATATTACACCCTAATTTTGTGTTCAAATCTTTGTTAGGATTTGCTAAGTAAGATATGATCAGTTCCAAAATCCTAGGTCATGCTTTGCACATGCCAATGCCTCTCTTTAAATTTGTTTCTCAAAAAGAGAGAGGGGGTGGGTGGGTGGGGGGTAAAAAATGTACAATTACAAGAAAATTATTGAAAACTATATAAAATATGATGTAATATCTATGTATTGATGATGCTAAAAAAATTAAATTAAATACATTAATAATTATGTATAAATACTCCCTCCGTTCATAACTTTTACTAATTCAGTTTGGACTTTACACATTTTTTTAGAAATAATATTTCTTATATCTCAATTTATATGGTACAGTTTAAATTTCAAAAGTCAAACAGATTAATTCTGACTGTAAATTCAGACATGAAATAATTATGAGATCTTTTAATTATTTGCAATTTGGAGATTATGTAAAAGTATTATAAGTCACAACATTTGACAATCTAAAATATTTAAAAGATATATGAAAATATAGGATCAAAGAAAAATTTATCTGAAACTCAAAATCAGAAAAATATCACATAAATTTGAACAGAAAAAATAATTATATGAATTTTTTGCCATAATACCCACTTTATTAGTGTTTAGTAAGTGGAATGATTTTGGGGGTATAAGTGATGATTTTATTTTATATTAGTTGGGGTGGAGGGTGAAAAAATGGGGCAAGATGAATAACCAATAAGTAATGTGTCACGATCCGAGTTTACATCCTAGACGTGGCCAGCACTCAAAGACCATTGTTGGTCCCCAAGCGAACCATCATCCTGGCTGACTACAAGCGAAGACTTACTTAAACATACAAAGCTTAAAAATTGAAATGAACAACTTTGAATAAAAATAATATATTCAACTAGCCATAAAATAGGCAACTTTAGTCTTTAAAATATTTAATAAAATAAATGATTAATACAACCTCCTCAACTATACTGACTATCTATGAAGCCTCTAACTGATAATGATGAAAGTCGGGACAAAACCAACGACATCCTAATTAAATTGAAAAGTAAATGAAATCCTCTGGAAGCAAGGAGACTCACCATAGCTAACTCGAATCTCGGATGTATCAACAAAGCGCCTGTTGAAGACCCTGAATACCTGTGTCTGCATCATGAGAAGATGTAGGCCAACTGGCTGAGTACGTGGATTGTACAAGCATGTAAGGAGAATTCTAAAGTATAACATAAGCTTGATATTTGAATAAAAGATAGGAATATACTTACCTCTTCTCAAACTTGAAACTCAAGGAATACTCAAGAATAAGATACTCAAATCAGGGATTAAATACTGAACTCAGATATGATACTCGACTATAGATATTCAACTCAATATAAAGCAATAATACACATGTTATATATAAAAAGTTTTATAAAACAGTAAAAGCAACTTAGTTTGTTAAAGAAAATGCAATAAGAAACTCAACTTTACTTATATAAGAAAGTAATATAGTTTCTGTGGGAGTTTCTCTAACCGACAACCACCACTTTGAGCCTAAGTTGTGATACAACGTCTTGCCCACGCTGTCAGAACTGTCCTATATCTTGCCATCAGTATAAGACCTTACTTAGCTTAGTGGATCCACTAGATTACCTTACGTTATTATCTAAAAAGAATGATCCGTCAATTTCCATGATGACTTCATGCTTTACATGGAGACTTGAGTTAAAGTGAACTCTCATCCACACATCGGTGCTCAATACTACTCCCAAAATATATTTTAGCTCATACTTTTAATAAAATTTCCTTCCTTTGGATTGAAATAATTTACTGAACCCTTTAGCTATAAAAAGTTCCTTTTGGAATCAATGTTCCCCTTTTAGTTCAAAACTCTTTTGGAACTCTTAGTTTCTTTTTAACTTAAATGTGAAAACATTTATAAACTCTTAGGGAATGCTTAGTTCCCTTATAACTTTTGAGAAATGAACACAACTCTTACTCTTTGCTTAACTTGAAATTTAACTCTTAGGGAATACTTAGTTCCCTTATAACTTTTGAGAATTTAACTCAACTCTTTACTCTTTCTTTATTTGAACTGTACGTAGTTAAAACGAAGTGAAAACTTTTGTGAAAGACTTTAGAAAACTTTATAACTTTACTTTAAATTGCTTCTTAACTTCTAGACTTGACTCTTAACTTTCCTTGAATTGAAGTATGGATTCAAGGTTCATGATTTCATGATTTTCAACTTGGAGGGTTCATGCGGAATTATGAGCATGAACTACTCAACGCGAGAACTGAAAGGTACTTCTTAACTCAAGATTATTCGACTTATAGGGTTCATGCGGAATTATGGACATGAATAATTCGACTTGAAGGTCTAAGTAACTAGATGGAACTCATGTATATGACTATATCTCATTCTCTTATTTACTTCCTCAAAACTTAGTTCAAATCAATGATAGATCTCAAAAAATTCACAATTGAACTTAAAGGCTTTCTTGAACTCTACTCTTAACTCTCTTGTGAATGTGAATTATGAATTCAAGAGTTATGGTTCATGATATGAATGATCTAGATGATATTGTAGACTTATGAATACATTCTCCTGACTCTCATGCTCACTTACTTGAGTCTTGAAACAAGTTACTAGAAGTTGTAGAAGACTCCTCAAAAGGACTCGAAGGGAATCTCTCAAAAGGTTCGGAAGAACTCTCAAAACTTAATCTTGACTTTACCTTAAATTTGAATTATTATTTCAAGGTTATGATTCATGTTATGAATGATTTATAAGTGTTTAGAAGTAGTTTAAAGTGTTTAGAATCAAAAGGAGTTAAGATACACTTTAAATAAGCTCAGACGGAGCAAACGGGGGCAAACTGGATGGGGCAGGTAACCTTGGGATATGGGTGGCACATGGCGCCAGACCCTGGAGTACAGAGAAGGGTTTGGGGCACTCTGGCAGGCGCGCCGCTCCAGGCCCCAACCCAAAAATTCTGTCGAACGTCCTTGCTCGTTTTCTCACCCTAACTCGCCTAAAATCGAACGGTTTCTTCCCCAATCACTTGAATTCAATTATTTAACTTAATTACACTCTAATCTACTGAAAACAGTACTCAAATTACTCAATTTCATCTCAATAATTCATCAACAACCTAACACAACAAGATTTAGAATGAACCTCAAGAACACCTATCAAGAACTCATCAAGAACTCTAATCTTTAAACTTTAAGCATGAAATTTCGCAGAAAAAATAACACGATTGGTGTGTGGGTGAACAAAACAAACAATATGGAAGCTTATATACCTCTTAGGGATTAAACCCATGGTGAAAATCCGCAACTAAACTCAAGAACGTTGACGAACGCCTTCATCCTTGCCTCTTTTCTTTTCTTGCCTCTTCTTGAACTCTCAACTAAAACCCTAGGTGTATATTAGGATTATAAAACTGAATCTAAAAGAATTAGACCCCTAAAATATTACTAAAAATGAATTAAATCTGATTGGGTAAGGAAAAGACCAAAATACCTTTTACTATTTTCGGCTAACTTTCCTTAACTGGACAGTCTAACTTCAAAAGATCATATCTCACTCATCCGAACTCGAAAATTAGCAAACTCAACGGCTTTTGAAATATAATTCAAAGATATTTCCTATGAAATCTTGTAGAACACCTAACTCATCCTGTGCTAGGATTTATGATCGTTTGAAGTTGACCCAAAACTCATACTTAGCTTAACTCTCCAAATTTCAGATTTTTTGTTATTTCCAATTTGATTCCTTTTTTGGAACACAAGGTGCTAAATCTAGTGACCTGAGCTTAATACTTAAGAAAAATTTAATTCCTTGATAAAATCTCACTCATTTTGATGAACATTTCGAGTCTTAGTCCGAAAACAATTCTGTGTTGTTACATAATGAATATTGAGGATAAATATGCTAAAATGACAAGTAAATGTGAAAATATATTTAATTTTTAGTATAGATATAATAAATAATAATGAAAAAAGTAATTTTTACTTTCTATATTTAGTGTAGCCACCTCTATTTTTGTGGGGTAGTAAAAAGACAGTTTCCGATAATACACTACAACAAAAGAAACATTTAATGGCAATACTCATTGTCGCAAAAATATTCAATGGTGATTGAGTTACTATCATTGAATTTAATAGTCGCTAAAATCTTTAATGACATTTATATAGTGTTGATTATATATACTATATTATATTATTCCTGCTAAATATAATATAGCAATAATTATATTACTGCCGCTAAATAACTATCAAAAAATTCTTCATTTGTTATAAACTCAGTACATACATAGACAATGTAAATATACGTAAATATTATACCTCTTTTTATAGATGAAGTGACTATTTCTGATATACTCAAGTAAAGTGTATATCTTATACTCAAAAAATTGAACAATATATTCTTGTTAACTTTATGTTTGAGGGAGCATATATATATATATATATATATATATATATATATATATATATATATATATATATATATATATATATATATATATATATATATATATATATATATATATAGGTCAAGATCCTCATGAAGCAGTGCGTATATTTTGAAAAGAATCTACATGCATAAATAGAGAAAAACAACAAGATGTGTGCCTCTCTTTGTGTATCTTTATAGCCTGTCTCTCTGAATCCGAAACATTTATTCATACAATTCTTTGAATGATCTTATGATTATTGAGGAACCCAAAGCTTTCATCATAAAAGAGATGAGAATGATCAAAATTTAACAAATTACTAATATAAAGTTAAAAAAAAAAAAGCAAAAAAAGCAAAAGATTCTACAAAAAAGAGATATTATCCATAAACATGGTCTAATCAATCCTAAAATGTGAAGATAAATAAATCTAAGGCTGACATGTATCATAACTAACTGTATTACCCTATTGTAACTTAATCATACATATATAATCACATTGAATTAATTTGTATTTGTGAGGGAGCATAACTGATATAATACTATATCCTTTAGGTTTATTTTCATCATAATGATTCGACTTATAATAATGAAAAATCTTCAATTATTGTGAAGATGATCAAATATACACTTTTACAATTTTATTTACGAAAAAAAAATATGAAACTAAAATTATTTAAATCCTCAAAGATTCAAATAGTTCATTTTCGAAAAAAATACTTAAAATTGTGGCCTAACCTAGATTCAAACTCGTGACCTATAGACTAATCGATTAACCTTAAACCATCAATATCATTCGTTCATGTTCAGGAAGGAAATGAATTTACTCTATTTCATATAAGTTGTTTAATGAAAATCACTATGGAATTTTGTAAAATGAGATATTATCAATAAATATATATGGTCTAATCAATCCTAAAACATGAAGAAAAATTGATCGAAGGTTGACATGTATCATAACTAATTGTATTACCCAATTATAACTTGATCATGCATATATAATCACATTCAATTAACTTGTATTTGTGACGGAGCATAACTCATATAATATTATATATGCTTTATAATTGTAAAACATCATAATGATTCGACATATACTAATGAAGGATCATCAATTTCTGTAAAAAGAATTCAAATAAAGATTTTTAAAATCGATAACTAAAATGGTGGTACTTATAACCTAGTCTCAAACTCCTTGAATATGGACTAATCGTTTATGCTTTAACCTTTCGCGCTTCAATAGCATTCATTAATAATCAAAAGCAATATATTATTTATACTTGATTAATTTTTCTAAATTAGTAAATAAAAATAATTAAGTTTACAGGCTCAATCTACAATGTAGAGAAAGATCAAAAATAAAGGCCCAAACCAAAAGATGATGCAAAAAACAGCTCAATCCCAAAACACATACAATGCTAAATGAAAATAACATCACACAATCGTCTTAACAAATTAATGTGTCGTTGTTATTCCAAAAACAAAACCCACAAAAAACATATTTCTAGCATAAGTATACATTGTTGTTTAAATAAAAATTTCTTTACATCCACATGCACTTAATAATAAAATGACTCCACAGTACTTTGCTAGCTCAATATCACTCTTCCTTCGAATATTCCAATCTTCAACCATTCTTGTATTATCGGTAAAAACTACCGCCAAGTCGAATGGTCAAATTTACACATTCCTGCCCACTTGAATATATAGAAGATTGAAATATTTTTATTTCATACATATACGTACTCTATAATTATAAACAAAAAATGAAAAAGTTAATAAAAAACAAAATTTCAAAACAAATATACTTTACTTAATTCAGAATTGTTGTTCATTTATTATTCCAAATGGTAATTATCAGCGAAAAGGAAACAAAAACGCATTTAAAAATGAAGAATATATGGAGACCCAAGATTAGTAGAAATAGAAGTGAACCTTACAAAAAAAAGTCTACATTTCAATAGAGTATGACATTAAATATAAATTTCTTGGACAGTGTGAAATAAAAAATATTCTCTCTGTTTCAAAAAGAAAGACCTAATTTTACTTGGCACGAAGTTTAAGAAAATAAAAAAGACTTTTAATCTTGTGGTTCTAAATTAAAGTTATGTGAAATGTATAAAACTGTCATTTAATCTTGTGGTCTTAAACATATCATGTGGAAAGTTAAAATTGAAATGTTATCAAAAAAAGAAAGAGGTCATTCTTTTTTAAACATACTAAAATGAAAAAGAGATCAATCTTTGTGAAACAGAAGCAGTAATAATTATAGGCAAAAAGGTCTAATGGACCCTTTTACTTGTATGAGTTTGTATTCTGGACCCTCTTACTTAATCGTTTGTTAACTAAACCCTTAAACTCAACGAAACTTAACATATTAAATCCCTTTGACCATTGACCACACTTATGTGGCAACTTAATTGTTGACTTGGAATAATTGCGTGATTTCACGCACAATAGGAGCGTAGCATACCAGTCCCCAACCCAATCCCCCATTTCTCTCTCTTTCTCGCCTTCCTCAAGACTTTTCAGTTTCTTCTTATTCTTCTTTCTAAATATTTTTATCTCTTTGTTGATTTTACATGATATTGATTTTAAACAATATAAAAAAATCTTGGAGTGAGCCACAACAAATCTGGAAAAAAGAAAGGATAGTAAATCTCAAAGTTAAGGAGAAAGAGTGGAGAGTAATTTTATACAATGATAATTGATAAAACGGATTCCCACCATGAATGAACAAAAGGAAGATGGAAAAGCTCAAGTTCCAGTTCCAGACTCATGTTTCCACTTCTCAAATAATTTATTTTCCCGCTATTTCTAATTTGGTGTCCTTCATTTAGTTTTTTCTTCTCATTTCTATAAATTTGTGAGATAATAAATTTGATAATTTTGATGGGTAAAAAATAATTGTTAAATGTCATTGTGAAATCAGATAAAGTGTTGTGTAGATTGTGTACAATATTTGAATATATTGAGATAATTTAATGGTGATGAAGTTTGCATTAATGGAAAAAAGAGATTTATGGAGTTTCAAGTGATGAACAAAGCTTTACAAACATTATAATTGGAATTTATGAATGATGAAAACATCAAAAATAATGGTGATTTTTGTGATATAGGAAAGTGGTGATAATGGGGAAGATGATGATTGTGGTGGTGAGATCTAATGTAAAAAATGAAGACATGGTTAAAGAAGAATGAAAGAGGAAAGAAGTGAAAACAAAAATATTTTTATTCTTAAAAATTAATATTTAATGATGTGTCATTTAAAATCTGACGTGGATGATGACGTGTCATTTTTGTTAAGCGATTGAAGTTCACACAAAGCTATGGGGGTTTAAATGTTGAGTTTCGTTGAGTCTAAGGGCTCAGTTGATAAATAGTTAAGTAAAATAATTCATAATACAAACTAATACAAGTATAAGGGTCCATCAAACCATTTCGCCATAATTATATGTTAGATTTTTCAGAAATGATATTATTTTAAAAAAAAGTGGCTTTAAAAAGTATTAAAAGTGATTTTACTTTTAAAGATAATTTCGATATAAGAAATTATTGAACATATCCGATCGTTCTTAGCTATTCAGAGAAATTACAAAAAATACCTCAAAATTGTTGCTCATGTCATTTCGTGCTAAAAAACTGTCTTGCCAAATATATTTTTTTCTTTTTTATATTTGAAAAATGATAAAAGCTGACATAGCCCTCCTCCATTGCGCACTGTTTAGTAAAAAATCAAAAAATATTTTATTGTACTTAAATTTGTAGTTGTGTTTGGCTATAGTATTTTGATTTCTTTTTTAAAAGGAAAAAAAATGGATGTACTGTTTTATATACATGATTTATATCGTAAGTTTTTTAAAAATTAGCAAAATAATTCAATTTAGCTCTAAATCACACAATTAAAGGTTATATCGGGTCTTTTTATCTAACCAAAATCTCGACCAGCAATGCCTAAGTATCATGACATATGTCTTAATTATTTATTTTTTAAGGAAAAAGAATTAAATATACCTCTAATTTTATGATTTAGAATTAATATAATATTCACTATCAAAGTAACTTACATATATTTTTATTGTCATACAAAAGACTCTAATTTATATTTTGCAACGGTAGAAGTATACATATGATCATTTTGTAATGGTAAAGCTTTATGTGAGCTAATTGTGATACTTGACAAAGTTGAGTGATATGCTCTTCGAAATTTAAAAGTTCCCCACTTTTTGAATTACTCAATTAATATAAATAATCTTGAAAACTAAATAATGCCCCTAGCTAGGGTTTTTATAGGAAGCATCTTATAATGGGGTTAGAGATGCAAGAGCCGTCACTAACACACACAAAAGTAATAATATTATAATGTTTAATAACAAAATTTTAATACTTCCTCCGTACCGTTTTATATGTCACCTTTTTAATTCGCAATCATATTAAACAAATGATGTAACTTTATCCTTCTACTCTTATTTATGTCTCTTCAATCAACTTTATAATAAATGATGAATATATTTTTAAGATTAATTAACTACTCTATCAAGGATATAATAAGTAAAATATAATACTTTATACACAAATTTTATAAAATGATAAATGTTATGATCCAACTATTTATAAAAAAAAATAACATATAAAATGAAACGAAGAGAGTACCAAATAATCTATGTGACAATATAAGATTTAGGTTTATAATATGAAGATACTTGCCTAATCATATTTTGGGTAGCATTTCACATATGTGCACTAAGGCTTAAAGAGGAAATTAAGTTTTATGTCTACGAGAAGAAGATATTTAAACTCACTTAACCATTTTTGTGTATATACATCTTTTATGTTATACATTTTTATACAAAATTGACACATTATATATATATATATATATATATATATATATATATATATATATATATATATATATATATATATATATATATATATATATATATATATATAATATGTTGAATAATGCTCACTCTATTTCATTTTAAGTGAAATTTTTAGGCTCTTTTTAATTGTTTAAAATTCAAGATGGATGTTAGAATAATTTTTTATGTATATTTGCCCTTTCATTTATTAAAGTTTTATATTTTCTAGGAGATAAATTACATTATTTACAAATTTGTATTTATAATTTCACAATACACAATAATGAAAATTATCATTCAAATTAATTCTTGAATATTTTTCTTATGTGTGCATTGCCTCATAAATTAGTTAACGTATTCCTTTCGACCACTTTAATTATCATAGTTTTTTTTACTGTCAAACTATAAAAGCTTGGCTAATCTTTTAGGACGTAATCTTTCATCATATTGATATGCAAAATATTGCAAATTTATAATATTTTTCATATAGTTTTTGAATATCTAATTTTTTTATTTAAAATATTAAATTAATATAATTTAATTTAACTTAAATACTTAACCAAATAATCTTTTAAAAAACATAACAATTAAAAATAAGCGGAGAGGATAGTAACATCATAAAACAATTGTATGAATCATAACAAATAATATTAATGAAATAATATACAAATCTAATTTCATCAAAGATTATAATTGGTCTAAACAGATATACTAGTAGTGTAGTAATACACAATATTCCTGCGTGCACTTCTACTTTCATGATATAATTTTTCTATTATATTAATATATTAAAAATGCAATTTATAAAAGTTTTAGTATAATTTTTTAATATTTAAATTTTTAATTAAAATATAAAATTAGTGTAGTGCCTAATTTAACTTAAAATTTATTAATTTAACTTTGAAATATATATAATATGATAAATAAAAATGAATGAAAACAGTAACATGTCCTTTTTTTAAAAAAAATGAAATTATGTTGAAATTAGTAGGGCCTCTTTTTTATTGTAAGGAAATAAATGCATCCTTTGAAATGTGTGAGCATTTGTGGGGAAAAGAAATGAGTAGACCATTTAAAACAAACTATACTTGTTAGGACAGGCAATCACGTGATATTACTTTTTAAATCAATATACTTTTTAAATACTTTTTAAGAAGTTATCAAAATATGAAAGAGGTATTTATTATAAATGAAACAAAAAGGAGTAAATAAACAAATTGAATTTTTTTGGCCAGAAAATTTGGTCAGAATTTAATCAGAATGAAATTTGTTTTATGTAATTTTACTTTTTAAATATTTTTATCTCTTTATCTTTAATATCTTTTACTATAAATGAAAAAAAAATTGATTATTTTAAAACAAAAAGATATCATCTTTTGTTGAAAATTTTGGTGTTTGGCCCTTTGCTTTATTATCATAAAAATTTGCTTATCCTCTTTTATTTTTATTGTTCACTATACTATTTTGTAATGTTTAACGAAATTTATCTAGTTTATAATTCAATGAATAATTATCATTTTATGTCTATTTTTATCCTTATTATTAAATGTTATATTTTTTTTTAATATTTAAATGACTTATATCTAATAAGGATGATTTGGCAAAATTACTTTTATTATATATTGCTCCTTTTTAATTTTATATTAAGTTAATAGTGAATAATTATTATAGAACAGATTGCGTAGTTGCTATGTTAATATAATGATGCTTTTTAACTAAGTACTTTATATTTTCTAATTTCTAGTATACTAGTTTGAAAATAATCAGGAGTAATAGTGAAAAATAACTTATAATATAGTTGGTCAAGTATTTTTTAAAGAGGTATGTTACATTTATACCCCCAACAATAGTTGATAATTGATTAGAAATATGTCACTAAGCCATTGAAACTCCTAACAATTCAAAATTTTCTTACCTTTCGAAATATAATTAAATATAAAAATGATAAGATTTGAGTGGGACGGATAAATTTGTTTCTTTCCTCATAGTAGGGTTAGATGAAAAAATTATAATAATGCCCCTATGTAGTTTTTTTCTTTTAGGGAAACACATTATAAAGAAGTTTGAGATAGTAATAGTAGTAGTAGTTTGTTTGTTTGTTTTGTCAAGCCAACCTATTGTTGCAGCAATTGCAAGTTGTTCCATTTTTGTGATTTCATTTTCACAAATATAGAATTACTTGCATTGGGTGCAACGGTAAGCAGGACTTGATAATTATCTTTTTAATTATTCCAACATCATTCGTATGGTCAAAAGGCGAGTCAGTAAGTTCAAAACGAGTATCATTTTATTATATACAAATTATTATTGTTTTGCATATACATATCAACATGATTGTGTTCCAACTATTCATATATCTATTCTGATTACTATATTTCATTGAAAAGATGGTTATAAGATATAGAATTCTTTTACTCATATATATTGCTTTACCTTTGTATGAAAGATCTGAAAATTTGTACTAGAACAGAATATGATGCCTGAACTACTAAAAGATCATTTCCAGATTTAGTAAAGTTGAGATGAGACCTCTCAAGCACATAATCTACCTTTAATTGGGCATAAAACATTTTTAAAAAAAATTCTTCCATGTTAAATAAATTTCTTTTAAAATGAGGAAAATAATTTTTCCTAGAAAGAGAACAAATTTAACATTAACATTTCAAGGTCATTAATTCCCCACCCCTTTGATTTTTCATATCTTTTTTTGCCTTACCACACTATCAATTTGGTAAGAAACTTAATTGTTTTCCTAGAAAACATTTACTTCCTACCAAACACACAAATGACATATAGATTGAAACTTATAGAATGTATGAGTTAAATTCTTATTATGCATCTTTTATTTTTTTTTAAAAATATCTGATGTAGACACGTAATTTTTGACTGAACATAAAAATTTTCACTATTTTTATTTCTTAAATATTTCTTTATGTTTAAGTTAGATGTTTTATTTTAGTGAGTTTATTTTAAAAGATTTGAAAAAATATATGTTTTAGTTTAATAAATAATTTATTATTATCTGTTAAATTTCTGTTAATTTAAAAATATAATTTTATAATATATTAATTATTATTTTTTAAAAAAAAAATAATAATAAAACAAAATAATAACCCACACTAACCCCACTTACCCTTCCATATTCCACTACCCCCACACCTCTATACACTACCCTATTTCACGCCCACTACCCACCTGCACACACACCCCACTCTCCCACTCCATCAATACTTTCCACTCCATATGATACAACCCATGCCTTATATTTACACACCACAACACAAACAAAAGGGAGACGGTTTTGAAGAAAAAAAACACTATACATCGTACTTTTACTTATTGTGATAGAAATCTTGACGTTCATTTTCGCGGTTCCAAGTTCGTGACTCCTAATTGCTGATTTTATTTTATTTTTCTCGTAAATCAATTTTCGTCAAAGGTAACATTTATTTATATTCTATGTTTGTATAATGTATGTTATTATTGAGCAAGAATTGAATTTCGTACATTAAAGTTGTTCATTGAAACTTCTTAATATTTCTTTGATATAATAACTATATTAATCACGAGTTTTATTTTCGTTAACTATAATGTAACAATGGCAGAATACATGATTATGTTTTACATGCACAAAGGTTCGATTTTATTTATTTATTTATTATATATACAATACGTGGATAGTCATGAACTTTAATTTGTTTAAGTTTTACTTTAGCACATTCGTTGATGACTGATTCAAGTGACTAGTGAACGAGATTATTCTCTTTGCATAACTTTGAATTCCTTAAAAACATATCTAAAAATATATAAAAATGTGTTATCTGTTGGCAATTTCTATTCATGAATCGTATATGTATTTTTGCTTAATTAGTACCTAAATTAAGATTTCATTTAATTTGTTTTGTTATTTGGTTTAAGAAAAATAAAAGCAAAAGAACAATAAATAAATAAACAGAATGTAACATAAAATATACATGAAAGAGGGAAAAATAGAAATAAGAAAAGAGATTAACAAAACGTAAGGGGAAAATGATTGAAATATATATATAAATAAAGAAAAAAAACACAACAAAATTTAAAAAAGGAAAACAAATCGTGAAAAAAAGAATGAAAGAAAAAGAATAACAGAATAAGAAATATAAGTAAAAAATGTATAAAAATAAAAAAAAAAAATTTAAAAAAAAAAGCAAAAGGTAAAAAAAACGTGCAAGAAAGTTGAGAAAAAGAAAAGAAAAGAAAAACGGGGAAAATATTTTTAAAAAAAATTCCTGAAGAATAGTCCTAATGTTTTTAACTTTCTTATTAAAACAAATTATATATTTCATAAAAATTTATTTTGAATTTAAATAATAATAAATAAAAAATCCTAAAATTATCATAACTCTAAAAATCTAACCCCTAAATAAATCATAAAACTTTCTTTTAAATAAACAAATAAATAAAGAGAAGAAGAAAAAAAAGGAGGGGAAAAATACGAGCGTAAACAAAACAAAAAATATAATTAATAAAATAAGGAGGAAAGAAATAAATATTAATATAAAGAATGTTTAAAAAAGGAGGTAACAAAATTATTAAAAAGTAAAAAAAACGAGCAAAGAGAATGGAAAAAAAATAGAAGAAAAAAAAAAGAAAAATCAGCAACCAAAAATCGCCCCCGCTTTATATTTCCTTCACTCACAAACAAAAGTAAGGTCGAGGTTCATTTTCATGGTTTCGAATTCGTGTTTTTTTTTAGGATTGTTTCCTCTTCGTGAATTGAATTTTCGCAAGAGGTATCATTTAATTTTTATTATATATATATATTTTTATGATTATATAAAACTTGATTTTCATGTTATAAAGTTTGCTCGAAATTTGGGTGTGTTTAAATTTGACATAATGATATTAGAATATCTTATTTTATTTTGCATTATTTTCATTTTTTCTACCATATATGCATATTAATTAAATACTTCTTGTGTCTAACCAAAAATAGCTTAAATGACTTAAAGAGTTGTCCTAATAGTTTGTTTAGTCTTTACTTTAGAAATATTAAGAGATGAAAGAGTTGAAATTTTTTATTTATTTATTTATTTTGTCGTATTTTTTCATAATTTAAGTAAATAAAAAATGTAAATGCATCCATATCAAATATAAATATGACAATAATCATTTTTCTTTGTTTAAGATTTTAGATTTTTATTATTTAAATAGTAGTCATGGATATAAATAGGATAAGATAGTTTAGTCACTAATAATAAACTTAGACTTTTTAGAAATAAGTAAGCATTAGAACGAATATATGACTAGTTAAAAATATTTGTTTCTATTAAGAATGCGGTTGCACATCTTTTTGAAACATAAAAGGATGCAGTGATGCACCTTGTCTAATAATATAATTAAATTTTATTAATTTTAAGTAGAGACTTACAGAAAAATAGATAATTATGAACTCGAGAAGGGAAGACAGTTATGTCTCTAAATGTCAAGATCGAGAAAGAAATTATGCATCCAATTTAAGACTAGTAAAAATTCAACAATTAAAAATAAGCAAACCATGACATATAGACACTATATATCCAAAAAAGATAAAAATTAATAAAAGTGACCGTGCTAGAACCACGGGATTCGAGGAATACCTGAATTTCTAGTTCGCATACCAAAACTAAAAGAGTCATTTCCTTTTGGTTAGGGATTAAAAACAAAAGAGTGACTTGGAACACCATAACTCAATTCCAAGTGACAACTCTAAAAAATTAAAATAATCCCTTAATCAATAACGTCACTTAAATTGGAAAAATCCTTCCGTCTACCGCGTACGCAAAAAAGGGGTGTGACATCTCTGGCGACTCCGCTAGGGACTAACCAGAATTCGAGCTTTGTATATTGACTTTTACTTGAATTTATTATTTTATTTGAGTGGATATATTTTGTTTGATGGCCTACTGTGCTACTTGTTGTTCATCTTTTTACTTATATATATATATATATATATATATATATATATATATATATATATATATATATATATATATATATATATATTGTTGAACTTCACTAAAAATAAGAATAAAAAATAAAAAAATTACTCACATCTTATGAGTCTCTTAATACACTTGCACACATTCACATGAATGCAGTTATGCATCCTACTTTCCCTTGAGATAAAGTTGGAGTGTCTTGGCACCCAGTGAAGGATGTTTAGTCACATATGTTAAGCGAGGTTGGATAAGCAATGAAATCGGAATAGAGCTGCTACCGATAAGTTGCCCCTCCTTGGCTCGAGTTGTCCACTTGAGTAAGCCAGTCTAGACACCTATCTTCTTTAGGCCCTGGTTACCACTAGTAGGTTCCACTCATTTGAATAATTTATATTTGACTTAGTGAGTCTTGAAACAAGAGTTGAGTCCGCTTAGGACAAATATCCCTCTCTTACTTGATAATTTAGCTCATTTTATGTGCTATATGAAAACGCATCTATTTAGGTCTCTAGAAGTTGACTCATTTAGTGTGATTAGTGTAGTAAAATTTCAATTTTTACATGAAAAAATATTTCTTCTTATAGGAGTTATTATACTTTAAAAAAAATAAAAAAACAAATTCACTATTCAACTAAAAAATATATTTAAGTTTCTTTCATCAAAATATTTCAGACAAGTTTAATATATAAAAAAAAATTTAATTAAACCGTTGAACCTGAACAAACTACGCAAACCTGATTCTCACCCTAATGAGATACGTAGGCAACCTTCTATGGGTTCGGTGATCTTAAAAAAAATTATTTTCAAAAAAAAAAAAGCAAGAAAGCTTTAATTTTTATTTTTATTAGTAATAAGTTTTTGTTTTAGTAATTCAAAAGAAAAATAAAGGATTTTAAAAAATAATAATAATAAAAAAACTTAGTTATTAAGTTTTAGAAAAATGCAATGATCTTTAATCATGCCCTCAAATTATGTTACAGATTTGATCAATGCATTATCAAATCATTTTTTTAAAAAAAAATAATTAAGAAATTAATAATTAAGAAATGTCTAACCCTAACAAACTTTATCACTCATGCACACAGTTAAATTAAGGTGGTTGGTTTGTGATTAAGCTGGCATCTCATCCCTACAATACAAGGTCAAAAGGAAAAAGAAAATGGTTCAGAAATACGGAAATGATTCAGATAATGATGAGGTCCAAAATCAGATGACCTCACAAGAAAAAGAGTCAACAGAAGAAGTAAGAGTATTAAGACAACATATGATAGAGATGTACGAAACTTGGATGAGTGAAAAAGCTCCACCATCTTCAATCTCCGACTATATAAATACAAATATGTCACTCCCTATTCAAGTGTCAACAAATGATCCAATTTATCCACCTGAATTTGGTCCTTATGCAAACACATCCAACGTTGCTGGAACTTCTAAAGTGTGCCCTTTGAGTATACCTATGATGAGTAACCCACTCTTCGTGCGAAATGCACCGACTAATAACATTCCACAACCAACAATGGCGCCCAAATCTAATAATGATCCCTCGTCCCAAGTTCTTCATGATCATGGCTACACTCGTGAAGAGGCTCTTAAAATTTCAAGCTCTCATCCTCACACTCATCAGCATAGTTTTCCTATTGAAGCTGAAAAAATTGTTAAAAATGAGGAACATGAAGAAATGGCTAGGAAAATGAAGAGTCTGGAACATAGTGTAAGAGATATGCAAGGATTGGGAGGTCACAAAAGTGTCTCATTAAATGATTTAAGCATGTTTCCCCACGTTCATCTACCCATTGGTTTTAAAACTCCAAAATTTGAGAAGTATGATGGGCATGGAGATCCTCTAGTTCATTTAAAGAGATATTGTAATCAACTGAGAGGGGCCGGAAATAAAGAAGAATTGCTCATGGCTTATTTTGGGTAAAGTTTGATGGGAATTGCTTCAGAATAGTTCATAGATCAAGATACTTGTAACTGCATATAGGGGATGATTTGGCTCGATGTTTTGTTCAACAATTTCAATATAACATTGACATAGTTCCAGATCGTACTTCACTGGCCAATATGAGAAAAAAGACCATCGAAAATTTTCTTGAATATGTTATAAGGTGGAGGGAGCAAGCTGCGAGGGTTAAGCCGCCAATGAAAGAGTCTGAAATGATTGATGTTTTCCTCCAAGCATAAGAACCAGACTACTTTCATTATTTACTTTCTGTTGTTTGCAAAATATATTTGCCGAAGTTATTAAGATTGGTGAAATGGTGGAAAATGGCATCAAGTCTAGAAAAATTGTAAGTCAAGTTGCGTTGAAATTCACCACACAGGTGATTAAAAATGGATCACGAAATCTTGGAGGAAAGAAACTAAAGGAGGATGTAGTGAATGTTGTGTCAGGCACACAAAAAAGTCCAAGGGGTCCATTTTATCAATCTGCACCACCTCAATACCATCACTATATCCCCATGCAAGATACACAATACTCTATGATCCCACCTCAATATGCAGTCTATGGTGCACAACCACATGTATATCCAACAAATAATTCTCAATGGCGAGCACCAACACATCAAAATGTTCGTCCATCTTCTCAGAATTTTCAATCACCTTATAATCTCCGTCCGAGACAGAAATTTGGAGGAGGTCAAAGGCCTAGAAATAATTTCACACCAATTGGAGAGTCTTACACAAGTTTATTTAATAAGTTGAAGCATTTGAAGATGATAGAGTCGATTCCTCAAAATTATGTGGACCCACATGCAGAAGGTTTCAATTCTACAATACGGTGTGCATATCATTCTGATACTTCAGGGCACAGTACTGAAGATTGTCGGAATTTAAGAAGAAAGGTGGAAGAGATGATTCAAACAAAGAGGATTGTGGTTCAAAATGATGACCTCCCAAATGTTACTAAGAATCCTCTACCGGAGCATAATGATATACACTTCATCGAAATGATATGTGATGATAAAGAATATGAAAATTCTTTAAATTCTCAAGAAAAAACAATTAAAATTGTTGAAGCTTTCACGGAGGCTAGCGTGCAAAGTAGTGGCTAAGAAATCAAGCTTGGTGATGGGATACACTCTTCTTTTCTTTAAAAAGAGAGTATTGATAGCTTATTTTGTCATCATTTCTGCTATGCAATCTTTCTTTATTTTATTTTAGTAAGTTAGATTTTCTATCATTTCTCTTATATGTTTGTTTGTTGAGTCTTGCCGTAATTTGGGTTATTATAGAGTTGAAATTTGAAATTTAGTTTGTTGTCTGATTACTAAGTCTCTTTATCTTAATATAATATTTTTCTTGTGTCATTTTGATCCGTTCTATTTGACTTTCCACATATGCATCTCTTTTCAATTCAATTTTGTTACATGCTATGCAAGATGATTTGGTGAGATCTTGTATATCTACTCATGGAATGTATACGCCATATAAGTTTAAAAAAAAATATTCAAGGAAATGAATAAAGGATTTAAACGCCTTAATACATCCTTTAGTAGGGAAAATGCGTAAAGAATTGACATATGTCATTTGTTGTCAAGAAGTTATTATTTAAATGAAGATTTCAAGTTGACAAATACATATCCAACAATGCATACGTTGTAAAGTGATAACGTTTGATTTTCACTTCACATCTTAAAGAGTATGCTTGTATTTGACATTTTTAATAATTGATATGACGAAGTCATTTCATTTTAATATCCAAACATCGTGTAATCCTTTGCTACCCCTTTTGAGCTTTAAATTTATTCTTTTTCATACCCCTCTTTTGGAATCAAAATACAGTAAAAAAAAGAAAGAAGAAAGAGTGACAAATTCAAAAAAAAAATAGAAGTAAAAAAGAGTCCAGAGAAAAAAAAAAGTTGATTTTTTTATAATTTTATAAAAAAATCAATAACAACAAAAGAACAAGACTTTCTGAACTACGTTTGACCTGATTCTTGCTTTGAAAAGGTACCTAGGCAGTCTTATTATAAGGTTCGGTCCAACCAAGAAAAGAATTATAAAAGGTCCTCATCACAAAAATTGGGGCAAAAAAATAATAATATTATTATTATATTATACTAAATAGAGTCGATTCCAAAAGTTATAAGTCTTAACCCTGTTACCGCATTATCTTTGAGTCTTTATGACAATTCTTTCTTTGTAACCCTATCCAAAAGCCACGTTACAATCCAAATAAATACCGTCTGATCAATTTTTAACAATGACAAGTCAAGTAAGCTTTCAGTGTTGATTATCATATAAGAAAAACTCATGTCCTTCATATGAGGAGTGAAAATGAGGAAATATTATCGATGAAGATCCTTCAGAGTACTATAAGGCATCAATTGTGTTGAGAGAAAGTGAAAAATGAGAGAGACTTATTGGTGAAAACTTGTAGGGCACTATAAGACGATGATGAGTGAGAGAGATACAAAATGAGTGAGATCGTTGGTGAAAAACATTTTGAGACATGTGAGGCATGAATCTAGTACAAGATTGGATTATAAAAGCATGACTTCAAAAGGCTGAAAGTTTGACCAAAATAAAGTTTAGATTGATTGGACAGATCAAGCCATTTAATCTCACATGTATTTTATGATCATTAGAATTGAGCATCACTCCGAAATAAGTCTCTTCTTATTTTATTTTTATTTTTATTCTTTTTTTATTCTTTTTATTTTTTTTCCTCAAAAGGAATAAAAGAATTCTTTCTTTTTTTATTTTGTATAGCTCAATTCTTTTTGTATTTTTTTCTTGAGTTAGTTTTCATTAAAGCATGTAGAAAATAATTTCAAAATTGCTATCATTTCTTCAACTGCTCAAAATAAAGTGTGGTCAACACATCAAATGTGACATGATTCACGAAATAGTGACGTTCATAGTAACTTGTCAACAATTGACAAAATTTCAGAATTTGTTTGAATACAATATTCAATGATTGTTAGAACATGGAAACAATATGACGAATTTGAAGTTGGAAATTCTGAATAGCTAGAGATGTATTTTAAGATTATGAAAGTGAGCTAAATAGCAGATGAAAGCAGTCTATCTCAAGCTTAAAGTAGCTTTAAACATGGCAACAGCAGAAACAATTATCCTTAAAGCCAATGCCACAAATCAACCGCTATTATAAAATACCAAATGAAAATTGAAGACTCAAATTTTGTAAACATTATTGCAAATAATATAATAATAATAATAATAATAATAATAATTAAAAATTACATATATTTTATCTCCTGGGATAAATATTTCCTAGTCCGAGACATTTATTTCTCATTTTCTTCTAGGATTAACACTTCTTAGTCGGAGTCCGTTATTAATATGATTATTTTATTTATTCACTTATTTTATCTGTCCTAGAATAAACACTATTTAGTTTCATGCAGTTATTTTTTATTATTTTATTATTATTATTTCTTGGATAAAAACATTCAATTCTAAAAAAAATGGCAAAATTAAAAATAAAATTTGAAATGTTATGGTAATTATATTTGATAATTCAAAGTAGCAGGATCCTCCTAAACAATGAGAATTGGAATAGCAGGACCCTCCTAAACAATGAGAATTAGAGTAGAAGGACCCTCTTAAACAATGGGAAATAGAATAGCAGGACCCTCCTAAACAATGAGAATTAGAATAGCAGGACCCTCATAAACAATGAGAATTAGAGTAGAAGAACCCTCCTAAACAATGGGAATTTGAATATCAGGACCCGCCTAAACAATGGAAAGTATATTAGCAGGACCCTCCTAAACAATGGGAATTAGCATAGCAGGACCCTCCTAAACAATGGGAACTAGAGTAGCAGGACCCTCATAGACAATTGGAATTAGCGTAGCAGGACCCTCCTAAACAATTGGAAGTAGATTAGCAGGACCCTCCTAAACAATGAGAATTATTTTAGCAGGACCCTCCTAAATAATGGGAAGTAGATTAGCAGGACCCTCCTAAACAATGTGAATTAGCATAGCAGGACCCTCCTAAACAATGGGAACTAGAGTAGCAGGACCCTCCTAGACAATGAAAATTAGCATAGCAGGACCCTCCTAAACAATGAGAACTAGAGTAGTAGGACCCTTCTAGACAATGGGAATTAGCGCAGCAAGACCCTTCTAAACAATGGAAAGTAGATTAGCAGGACCCTCCTAAACAATGAGAATTAGCTTAGCAGGACCCTCCTAAACAATGGGAAGTAGATTAGTAGGACCCTCCTAAACAATGGGAATTAGCATAGTAGGACCCTCCTAAACAATGGGAACTAGAGTAGCAGGACCCTCCTAACCAATGGGAATTAGCGTAGCAGGACCCTCCTAAACAATGGGAAGTAGATTAGCAGGACCCTCCTAAACAATAAGAGTTAGCGTAACAGTCCCTTCTAAACAATGGGATTAGCATAGCAGGACCGTCCTGAATAATTAGACGTAGTTTTAAGATGACCCTCTTGAATAATGAATTAGCAGGACCCTCTTCGATAATGAGATTTGGTAACTTTCTCCTAGGATAAACATTTCCTAGTCTAAGATGTTATTTTATTTTTCTATTAGGATAAACACTTCCTAGTCTGAAACAGTTATTTTTATTTTCTCCTAGGATAAATTTTTTATAGTCTGAGTTTATATTTACATGTTAATAATCCACAAAAAAATTCCACTGAAAACTGGGGCAAAATTTTTGTTTATTTCTTTTGTTTGTGATAGTTTTCAGGTTTACTCAACCGAAACATGGATCTAAAATTCAAGAACAAAGTCTCAGCTTTTTTTCAGAATGATCGATTTCATGATGATCAGAATCAACTTCTTCAATGCATGTTGCAACCTGACTTCCTCACATCCTTTACTAGTCAACTTCCGATCAAGAAAACATGCAGTCATTCAAGAGCATCTTCAAATTGTCATTTTTGAAGAATGTCAAAGCTCCGTCTAAGTGGCAAATTCAGCCTCCAATCCAATTCAAGGTTAAAATACTCACCCTAAAATCAAGGTGATATCATAAGTCAAGATTCAAGTGAAGACTCAAGAGAAGTTGCATAGATAAGAGCTTGTACTTTTATTTTCCTTTTGACTAGTAGTTTTCATTTTGGTGTAAATAAGGATAAGATCCGCGATCTGGATCCTCGATTGAACCTCACTTAACTTTCAATTTATCACCTCATCTTCTTGAACTACACGTGACCTGATTACCTTACAACCCGGGATATGTAGGTTGTCCCAAACAATGGCTCGGTCATATATTTTCTTTCAAATAAGAGTTCAGTCATAACTTATTGCTTTGTTTACTTCATTGTCTGAAAACACTTCGTGTTTCCAGTCAAAGAGGGGCAAATTGTAGACACATAATTTTTTACTGAACATAAAAAATTTCATTATTTTTATTTCTTAAATATTTCTTTTATGTTTAAGTTAGATGTTTTATTTTAGTGAGTTTATTTTAAAAGATTTGAAAAAATATATGTTTTAGTTTAATAAATAATTTATTATTATCTGTTAAATTTCTGTTAATTTAAAAATATAATTTTATATTATATTAATTATTTTAAAAAAAAAATAATAAAACAAAATAATAACCCACACTAACCCTACTTACCCTTCCATATTCCACTACCCCCACACCTCTCTACACTACCCTATTTCACACCCACTACCCACCTGCGCACACACACCACTCTCTCACTCCATCAATACTTCCCACTCCACATGATACAACTCATGCCTTATATATACACACCACAACACAAACAAAAGGGAGACGATTTTGAAGAAAAAAAACACTATACATCGTACTTTTACGAATTGTGATAAAAATCTTGACGTCCATTTTCGCGGTTCCAAGTTCGTGACTCATAATTGCTGATTTTATTTTCTTTTTCTCGTGAACCATCTTTCGTCAGAGGTAACATTTATTTATATTCTATGTTTGTATAATGTTATTATTGAGCAAGAATTGAATTTCGTACATTAAAGTTGTTCATTGAAACTTCTTAATATTTCTTTGATATAATAACTATATTAATCATTAGTTTTATTTTCGTTAGCTATAATGTAACAATGGTAGAATACATGATTATGTTTTACATGCACAAAGGTTCGATTTTAATTATTTATTTTTTATATATACAATACGTGGATAGTCATGAACTTTATTTTGTTTAAGTTTTACTTTAGCACATTCGTTGATGACTGATTCAAGTGACAAGTGAACGAGATTATTCTCTTTGCATAACTTTGAATTCCTTAAAAACATATCTAAAAATATATAAAAATGTGTTATGTGTTGGCAATTTCTATTCATGAATCGTATATGTATTTTTGCTTAATTAGTACCTAAGTTAAGATTTCATTTAATTTGTTTTGTTATTTGATTTCAAAAAAAACAAAAAAGAAAAAAAGAAAAAAAAGAAAAAGAAAAATAAATAAATAAACAGAATGTAACATAAAATATACATGAAAGAGGGAAAAATAGAAATAAGAAGGGGAAACTTTCATATATAGCCACTTAAAATAATTAATTATTCTCCATAGCTATAGTTTGATAATTACAATTTGCAGCTACATGTTATATAGAGGAGATAGGCGAGCGAGACTGGGAGAGAGAGGAGAGAGGAGAGAGAGGGGGAAAAGAGTGGGAGAAAGGTGAATTGTATATGTATATTGGTTAGATAATTGTATATTATACATATATAATTGTATATATGACAAGAGAGATTGGGAGAGGGAGGAGAGAGGCAAGCGAGACTGGGAGAGAGAGAAGAGAGGCGAGAGAGATCTAGAGAGGGAGGAGAGAAGCGAGCGATAGAGGGAAGAGAGTGGGAGAGAGGTGAATTGTATATGTATATAATTGTACATAACTGTATATTATACATATATATATGTATAAATGGCAGCGAGATTGAGAGAGGGAGGAGAGAGGCGAGCGAGATTGAGAGAGGGAGGAGAAAGACGAGAGAGAGAGAGAAGAGAGTGGGAGAGAGGTGAATTGTATATGTATATAGGCTAAAAAATTGTATATTATACATATTTATTTGTATATCTTGGCGAATTATACATATACAAACATGACTAATTATACAAACTCGAAGTCAGCCTATGTAATTAATGTATAATGCTAATCGTGAGTGGTAATTATAGCAAATTATAGCTATGATGAGTAATTAAATAGTATAAGTTTGCTTATCCACGTAATTTTCCCTATAAGAAAAGAGATTAACAAAACGCAAGGGGAAAATGATTGAAAAATATACATATAAATAAAGAAAAAAACAACACAACAACAGAATTTAAAAAAAAAAAAAAAGGAAAGCGTGAAAAAAAAAGAATGAAAGAAAAAGAATAACAGAATAAGAAATATAAGTAAAAAATGTGTAAAATTTTTTTAAAAAAAAAAAAAGCAAAAGGTAAAAAAAAAAAAAGTGCAAGAAAGTTGAGAAAAAGAAAAGAAAAGAAAAAAGGGGAAAATATTAAAAATAATTTTTTCCTAAAGAATAGTCCTAATGTTTTTAAACTTTCTTATTAAAACAAATTATATATTTCGTAAAAATTTATTTTGAATCTAAATAATAATAATAAAAAAAATCCTAAAATTATCATAACTCTAAAAATCTAATCCCTAAATAAATCATAAAACTTTCTTTTAAATAAACAAATAAATAAAGAGAATAAAAAAATAAAAATAATAAAAATATGAGCGTAAACAAAATAAAAAATATAATTAATAAAATAAGGAGGAAAGAAATAAATATCAATACAAAGAATGTTAAAAAAAGGATGTAACAAAATTATTAAAAAGTAAAAAAAAAACGAGCAAAGAGAATAGAAAAAAAAAAGAAGAAAAATCAGCAACCAAAAATCACCCCCGCTTTATGTTTCTTTCACTCACAAAAAAAAGTAAGGTCGAGGTTCACTTTCATGGTTTCGAGTTCGTGTTTTTTTTTATGATTGTTTCCTCTTCGTGAATTGAATTTTCGCAAGAGGTAACATTTAATTTTTATTATATATATATTTTCTTATGATTATATAAAACTTGATTTCCATGTTATAAAGTTTGCTCGAAATTTGGGTGTGTTTAAATTTGACATAATAATATCATAATATTCTTATTCTATTTTGCATTATTTTCATTTTTCTAATACTTCTTGTGTCTAACCAGAAATAGATTAAATGACTTATAGAGTTGTCCTAATAGTTTGTTTAGTCTTTACTTTAGAAATATTAAGAGATGAAAGAGTTGAAATTTTTTATTTATTTATTTATTTTGTCGTATTTTTTCATAATTTAAGTAAATAAAAAATGTAAATGCATCCATATCAAATATAAATATGACAATAATCATTTTTCTTTGTTTAAGATTTTAGATTTTTATTATTTAATTAGTAGTCATGGATATAAATAGGATAAGATAGTTTAGTCACTAATAATAAACTTAGACTTTTTAGAAATAAGTAAGCATTAGAACGAATATATGACTAGTTAAAAATATTTGTTTCTATTAAGAATGCGGTTGCACATCTTTTTGAAACATAAAAGGATGCAGTGATGCACCTTGTCTAATAATATAATTAAATTTTATTAATTTTAAGTAGAGACTTACAGAAAATAGATCATTATGAACTCGAGAGGGGAAGACAGTTATGTCTCTAAATATCAAGATCGAGAATGCAGTTATGCATTCGATTTAAGACTAATAAAAATTCAACAATTAAAAATAAGCAAGCCATGACATGTAGACACAATATATCCAAAAAAGATAAAAATTAATAAAAGCGACAGTGCTAGAACAACGGGACTCGAGGGATGCCTAACACCTTCACCTCGGTCAACAGAATTCCTTATCCGAATTTCTGGTTCGCAGACCAAAACTAAAAGAGTCATTTTTTTTTGGTTAGGGATTAAAAATAAAAGGGTGGCTTAGAACACCATAACTCAATTCCAAGTGTCGACTCTGAAAAATTAAAATAATCCCTTAATTAATAATGTCACTTAAATTGGAAAAATCCTTCCGCCTACCGCGTATGTAAAAAAGGGGTGTGACATCTGAAATTCAGTCACTTCTTTTTCGGTGGGGGGTGGGGGAGGGATACAGTCCCTTAAACTTGCCACTAATTCTCTCCATCGCTTCATAAAAAATAGTCATCCTGAATGACCTAATTTTACTTGGAACAAAATTTAAGAAAGGAATGAAACTTTTTAATCATGTGGTTCTAAATTAAAATTAAGTCAAATATATTAAAATATCTTTTAATCTTGTGATGTTAAATATCTCACCTGAAAAGTTCAAGTTAAAATATTATCAAAAAGAAAAATCATTTTTTTTAAATAGTCTAAAATAGAAAGTAGAACATACTTTTAGAAACAGAACATCCCAATGAAGACGAAAAGAAGTGAGTTTGTTCAAAGGAAAAAGAGAGGGAGACCAAAATGTAAATAAATAGTAATTTTGTGAGACCACAATTCTAACTTACAATGAACAAAGAGTAACAGAGTAAATGATGGTTGATGCATTATACTGTTAAAATGCCATATTAGCACACGAAGCTTCAACCTTGTATGAATCTGGCAAAAAATAGTTCAATCACACCAAATAAATTTTTGAATATTTTAATATAATTTTATTATACAAATTTATAATTAAATATTATATAAATTATGTGTTTTAACTAAATCTCTTATACATTTAATTATTTTTATGTAATATTTTTATGATATTAATTTTAGATATAAAAATTAGCTTTTTATAAATTAATTTTCTATATATGACTTCTTTAAAACAAATTATGTTGATTCTATTATAATTTATAGGGAAAATTTCATATATGGCAAACTGAATTTATAAAATAAAATTATATGGGTATGATTTACATAATTACATTGTATGGGTATAGTTTACATAATTACATTGTATGGGCATAATTTAGTTTGTTGTAGGGGTGGACGTTCGGTTCATCGGTTCGGTTTAATCAAATTTCGGTTCGGTTTTTCGATATTCGATTTTAGAAAAGTGTGAACCATAGTTTATACCAAACTAGATCGGTTCGGTTCGGTTTTTTCTACTTTGGTTCGGTATAATTTGATATTTTTTAATCATTTTCGGTGTGAATAAAAATAAAGAGCGACTAAATAAAATGTTAATAGTTTCATCATGTGTTAATTAAAAATAAGATGATTTCTATTTTCTTTACATGCAAAATAATTTTTTAGCATAGATAGTTGAATGACTGCCAATTGCCATATTGCTAACTGATAAAAACAATCTGCCAAAGTGTTAATAGTTTCATCCTCTGCAATACTCATCCCACGACCCACGTTCCATACACTCCTAATTACACTCCTAATCCTCTGCAATTTCACGTTCCATACATCCTCTGCAATTTCACGTTCCATACATCCTCTGCAATACTCATCCAATTGTCATATTTCCATACAATTATATAAAGGTTCAGCTCCAGACATCTGATTAACTACTCATTCAAATTTCAATCTTTTAAACTCATCTCCATACATCCCTCACACCTCTGCAATACTTTTAAACTCATCTCCATCTCCATACCTTTCACTTTATTCTTTCATTTCTCTTTTCTTTCCAACAACCCTCAAACTCCTATAAGTAAAAAGGAGAGAAAAATTCACTTTCAAGTTCCAACAAAAATAAATACAACACCATCAAAAATTTGAGGCTAAGCACATCTAGGCCTCTAGCTAACATTCAAGTTCCAACAAAAATAAAAATACAAATCAATGCAACACCACAAAACAATACAAATGTTTCAAAAACATGAGTCAGTAAGTCACAACTTGAGACACCACAAAACAATACAAATGTTTCAAAAACATGAGTCAGTAAGTCACAGCTTAAGACACCACAACAACAACTTTATTTTCAATTTCATTCCCCATCTGCAAAAAAATAAAAAAAAAACTAAAGTGGTAAGCAAAAAAAAGATAAGCCGAGAGTCGACAACAATGGTTTGAGAAATACATACCATATTTCGATGTCAGCGAACAGCGATGGTATGAGCCTTTGAAGACGAGACGATGAGAAGACGAGTAGGGGGTCGGCGGCTCAGAGTCGGCGCTCTCAGACGAGACGATGAGAAGACGAGAATACGGAAGGCAGTCGGCGGCTCACAGTCAGCGCTTCTCGATTGAAGCTTGAAGACGACGAGAAAGATGAAGAAAGCTTCAAGACGACGAGAAAGATGAAGAAAGCTTGAAGAGTGAAGACGGCTCAAAACTCAAAAGTTTAATTTGGGGCTTAGGATTTACATTTTAGTATTTTAATGGGAAAATACATAAAAATCCCATGAACTTGCCATGAAAACTCGTTTTAGTACTTAAATTATACGGATAATTATTTACCCCCTAATCTCTTTTCAAGTGAATTAAAATACATCCAAATCGCTGACATGACAAATAAAAAAGATTGAGGCGCGTAAAGAGTAAAAAAAAAGAAAAAAAAGAATGAGTGGACCCCAATTATTTTCATTTTATCCAATAAATGTTTTTTATTCATCTTCTTCATACCCTACCACGCATAACCTTTAGTTTCACCACCCCCACCCCCACCTCCCGTCCTTTCATCTTCCTCACACCCAATTCACCCCTCCTGCCCTCATCCACCACTTGCACTACCTTTCTTCTTCTTCGACACCCCCCAGCCCCAACGAACCCCCACTCCTACCCTCTTTATTTGTCTTTCAATCTCGGTGCTTCACACTTTTCTTCTTCTTCTTTTTCTTTGTTATACTTTTCATATTTCTTCTCCTTCAAGACAGATCCATCCCACCCTCATTTCCTTTAATTTCTATCAATAAATTCAAAAAATGTGATGAACAAGAAAAAATTGGAAAGTCATCAATTTGTTCTTGCTTCAAATTAATATTAGCATTTATGGCAAGGTTTGAATGTGATGAACTTGAAGCTATTTTCAATGAAACTCTACAAATTTTAATTTCAAATTAAATTTTTAGTAGTTATTATTTATTTGTTTTAATTTTGTTTCTTAAAAATTGAGTGTTCTTGAGAGATTGGTTTTGAGATTTTGAATCTCTTTCAATTGATTTTTTTTCTTATATTAATTCTTATTTTTGAGATTTTTTTTACTTTCTAAAATTGTGAGTAAATAAAAAGAAACAAAAAAAGAATTAAAAATCAAAATTTAAATATGTGGAATGGGATGCTGATGTGGCAATGACGTGACGCTGATGTGGCGCTGACGTATCGATGACATAAAGTGTGTGAAATGCACTTGCCATTGTGAGACTGGTATTATTATATTAGGGTGTATTTTAATTCACTTGAAAAGAGATTAGGGGGGTAAATAATTACCCGTGTAGTTTAAGTATTAAATCGAGTTTTCGTGCCAAGTTCAGAGGGAATTTTTTGTATTTTCCCTATTTTAATTGTTAGTGATTTGAAATTTTAGTCACTGTTAAGTGTTGACTGTAGTGTATAGTCAATTTATTTTTAAAATGATTTTTTTTTGAGTAAAATTCAAAAATATATAGGTAATATAAATTAAATATTTTTAAATTTATTAAATAAAACTTTGGTTCTTCGGTGCACCGAAGTTTCGGGACCCTTGCACCGAACTCCGAACCGAAGAACTGAAGTTTCGGAAAACAAATTCGACACCGAATCGAAAAATCGAAAAAATCAAAATCTTTTGGTTCGATTCGATTTTTTGGTTTTTCGGTATTTTTGCCCACCCCTAGTTTGTTGTGTAGCTTTTAATTTGTATAAAACGTTTTTTTGTTAAATTTGTACTATATTTTACTTTTTCATTAAATAGTAACAGTAGCCCTAAATACGATAACAAACATTTATCCCATATTTAAGCTAAACATTCAAAATCAAATATTTTCTCAAAAAAAAATTCTATAGCGATAGAAAGACCATACAAATTTGTTTTCGAGAAACTAAGTTGTTTACTATATATAAGAACGTTCAGATTTTGTTCTAGTTAAACATTTTCACAACAGAAGAAGAAACATGATCCAACAAATAAAGATAAATCGTTGAAAATTAGATCTAAATATTCATGTATAAGGAAAAATTGTCAAATCTAAATTAATTTATATTTATTTTAAATAGGTTTAAAAAATGGTTACAAGTAAACGAGAATAAGCGAGATAGACGTAATATTGTAAACACAGGGAAGGGGAGTGTTGTAGAGCGAAACCTGGAGGGAGGTCTCTGAAATTATCCCAACAAATTATTATACAAATAATTATACCAGATTTCTTTAAGTAATTGCTTATATACATATATAAATATACAAAAAAATTGTATTGTATGAACTAATTTTATTTAAGTATGTAAATGAAATAAATATAAATTGTTTGATTTGTAGTCAAATTGTAAAGTAATTATTATATACATATATAAGTAATTATATAAGTATAAATAAAAATATGAATATAGTACTTGTATATACACAAATTCCTCAAGCAATTTTGTATATAATAACGTAAAATATAAAAAAATTGTGATTTAAAATAAATTATTATACAAATAAGTGTATCAATCTTTTTAAAGTAATTACTTATATACATATATAACTAGTCCAATATATAAATAAAAACTTTAAAATATGAATATAAAAACACAAATACCTTTATTAGTTTTGTATATAATAATTCAATGTACAAACAACGATATGCACAACATTCAAGCAGGTAATTCCTACAGATGGAGATGAATCTTCCATTCTGGTTTTGAAGAACTTGTAATTTGATAAGAAAGAAAGATTTTTTAAAAAAAAATATGAAAAACTAAAAAACATAATACATATACAATTGTTTATAAAGGAAAAAAATAGATTCATGGGTTGATTTTGGTAGTTACCTGCGAAAATTGAGAGTAAGACGGAGGGAGAACGAGAAATCTTCCAAAATTTGAAATTCAAAATAGAGTGGAGGAGTGATTTTAGAAGAAATAAATGTAATGGGGATGGGAGAGATAAAATTAATTTGGTATAAAGTTATACACGTAATCATAAATAGGTTTTTAAAGGTTGGTATACAAATAGGTGGTGGGTTTCATTAAATATGGCAAAAAATGAAACTATAATTACTGAGAGTAAATAAATTAAACTATACCCTTATTAATTAATTATTTAGTATAGTTTGTCATCCCACATAATTTTCCCTAATTTGTATAAACTACAATCTCGTTTTGCAATTATCGCAGGACCGTTCCGTTTTTGGAGAAAAGAAGTGTTACATGATATATTAACTTCATGTAATATAATGCAAAATATGATAATTGAGGATGAGTATGATCTTAATGCACCAATTCAAGATACGTCGGAAGGCCCAACTTCAATTGTAGAAATGACAATAGATGAAAATTATCAATTTCAACAATTTCTAGCTATATTTTAAAATAAAGGACAAACAAACTCATTTTGAACTATGTAATGCATCAATAGAGCATTTATGAGAGAAGTGTAGTGATCTTGAAAGTTTAATATTTATGTAGAATTTAAAATATTTTTTAAAATTATGTAATGTTTATTCAATTGTATCTCATTAATGATTTCACTTTTATTTGTATTATCCATTGTTATGTATAACATATAATATTGTTATCAAGTTATATTATTTAAAAAATTATGCTACAAAATAATTTAATATTAAACGATTATAAAAGGAAATAATATGAATTATATATGATGATTGTTTTAGAAAGAATTTATTTTATTAAAAAAGAAAATATAAATAAAATAAGAAATAATATAATAATAATAATGAAGAGAAAAGAATGATACTTTTTTGGTGTAAAATTTGGTGTAGTGGGTTGGAGTTGATTACACCAAATTTGGTGTTTGGGTTGGAGATGCCCTAATATTGGTCTTATATTCGAATTAACATATTACTTTGCCAACTTCATCCCTTTCCAGAGTTTGAAGCTGAACGACCTAGTAACCTTTTATTTTTTGTGTAACTATGTCCTGCCCCAAAGCCTTTAGTGACACTGTATTTAATGACACTTACTAATACTGATAAATATTTTAGCACTTTTTGTTTATGTATCTATTTATTGCCACTAAAAATTATTTTTGTTGTAGTGACTATTACTTCATAGGAAAAATAATTTTGGCCATAATTGTAAAAAGATATGTTCACACTATAAACTAGTTTATTTTTGGACATTTTTTCCCTTTAACTTAAATGTTAAATATATTCTTCAATTATGTTTCCAATACAATGAAAATGATTAATAAGATTAATTATTGATGATTTCGTAGTTAAACATGGGAAAGGAACCAAAGAATTCACCAAAGAAAATATAATTCTCACACACTCTCACTTGAAATTTTCAAGATCTAAAATAAATAAAAAGTAATATATATATATATATATATATATATATATATATATATATATATATATATATATATATATATATATATATATATATATATCACACCGTAGTAGTAAAAAAATAAAAAATAAATGTCGTTCAATTTATAATTTCCTCCTTTTTACTTATTCTTTTTTGTTTATTTATTTTCATATCTTATTTCGTAATGATAAGAAAAATTTTAAAAAGTATAAAAGAGAAGTAAAGTGTAGATTATCTATTTTAATTTATAATTTCTAATCGTGAAAAGATAATTTATATCTAAATGTAAATATTAAAATTTATATAAAAACACTCAAAAATAAAAATATGAAACTGACGAGTTGGCAAAACAATTACTCTTTATTTATTTAAAGGAGTTGTTGTTACACATCGATTTTTTAGAAAAAAGTCAATGATTAAATATATATATTCGATTATACTCAGAATGTATGTACGCAAAATATGAAGATAACTGAAATACCATTATGTTTCCTCTATTATGTGATTGCCTTCATATCTTCGACGGCATATGAATCACATCATACACAAATAAAGACTAATTAAAATTAATTTTTATTATAATTTCAGTACTAGAGAAGTATACAATATTTTGTTATATATAAACGTTGATGGTGCTTTATTGAAAAATTATAATAATACAGAAAGAATATAAAAAGTTCTATATGATTTCAGAATAAATATTTATAAAAAAAAAGTGAAAGAAAAGCATCTTTATAGTTCTCTGATGACATGGCAACACAAATTTGTTAAACATGAACTAGATTTAAGTTTTATCTCATATATATATATATATATATATATATATATATATATATATATAAAGAAATATTTGTTGTTGAATGATATGCTAAAATATTAAGTACACGTAGTTGTAGTGACAATATTATTATTTATTCTTTTGCTCTCAAATTAATTTTTGTTTTAAACTGATTAAGAACTTTTAAAATTAAGTAATTTTATTGTATTAACTTTATAAATATAAGGGATAATGCACAAGTATCCCCTCAACCTATGCGCGAAATCTCAGAGACACAGTTATACTATACTAAGGTCCTATTACACCCCTGAACTTATTTTATTAATAATTTTCCACCCTTTTTCGGCCTACGTGGCACTATCTTGTGGGCCCAACGCTGGTTGACTTTTTCTTTCAAACTAGTGCCACGTAGGTCGAAAAGGGGTAGAAAATTACTTATAAAATAAGTTCAGGGGGGCAATAGAACCTTAGTATTTCGGGCATAGGTTGAGGGGGTACTTGTGTATTTTCCCTAAATATAAATTAAAATTACCTATTTAAATAATTATATAAATTACATTTTAAATAAAAAATTCATGTATAATGTAAAATAGTTCGATAATAACAATCAAAACTCAAAGTACTTTAGAATTGATAGTCATCAACACATTAAAGTAAATACCAAAAATCATATAGTTTGTAAGTGTCGATCCTATTTAACAACAACGCAAGATAGTTACACATTAATGTTGTAATATTGCATAATTGTTAATTATTATATTTTGAAAAACTTAAACTACATATTTAAATTTTATGTTTTGTTATTATGTTTAAAAAATTAAACTACGTATTTACAACTACATATTTAAAAATTAAATGAAGTGTTTAAAAAATTTAAACTACATATTTAATATTATGTTTTATAAAAATTAAATTATGTATTTTTATAATGTGCCGATATATATCAATTCAAAAGTATTTTGTGTTTTGATTATCGTAATTGAAATATTAAAATTTTATATTAAATGTGAAAAAATGTATATCCTAGTTGTGTTAGACTTTATTTATACACGTTAAACATATTGTAATTTAATATATGCATAAAATACATCTATTTTAAAGTACTACAATTGATAAGTAGGTATTGAGTGATCATTTAATTTCACCATTTTCTATACGGAAAAGGGCCTAAAATACCCTCAAAGTATTGAAAATGGTACAAAATTACCCTCCATCCACCTATTGGCTCCAAAATGCCCTTTTCATCCACATATTGGCTCCAAAATACCCTTGTCATCCACCTTTGGGTTCAAAATTGACCACTTCTTTAATTGTTTTAAAATTAAACTCTTTGAATATTTTTTAAAATATTTGGCGTTCAACTATTGGTTATAATTTAATTTATTAATATAATTTATAAATCAACCCACTACCCACTCATTACTAACTAAACCCCACCCAATTAATAATCCAATTATAATATCAAAATTGTCATAAACATTACTAAAACACGATGAAATTATAGATTCCTGAAAATTACATTCAAAATTATTTGAGTCCGAATCGAAGCCCCAATTAAATATAGGTTGAGCAGCTTATTTAGGAGGACACTTTCAATAGGATTCTCTTTCAAGATTGAATTAAAAATTTATGATTAAAGGTAAAGAAGTAATACATCCCGAATTAATTCATGCACTTTTTTAAAATATAATTTTATAAATATTTATGATATGTTTTAAAACCTTTAATATATTATTTTAAAAAAAGTTAACTATGAAGTAACATCACATAATTGAGACGTAAGAATAATTAAGATGAACATAGTCAGACTTTTAAGTTTATCGGTAATTTTTATTTAGACACTTAACGTATGATAATTTACTTCTATAGATATTTTCGACTCAAATTTTTAATAACACTCAATTGGCAGTAGCTTTTTTGTTGTTGCATTAATAATGTGACGGGTGTATTAATTTGGAGGGGTTTAATTAGTAATGGGTGGTTAGTGGATTGATTTATAAATTATACTAATAAGTTAAATTATAACATATATTTGCGTGCCACGTATTTAAAAAAATATTTAAATAGTTTAAATATAAAACCGTTAAATAAGTGGTCAATTTTGAACCAAAAGGTGGATGACAAGGGTATTTTGGACCCAATAGGTGGGTGAGAAGGGTATTTTGGAGCCAATAGGTGGATGGAAGGTAATTTTATACCATTTCCAATACTTTGAGGGTATTTTAGGCCCTTTTCCATTTTCTATATATGTTAATTCTTGTGTGGAATGATTATAATATAAAAAATTAATGTGTTATTCATGGCATAATTATAAATAAATTATATTTAGAAATGTCTAAATTTCAATATAAGTTTTTTCTTTTGAAAAAAAATCATTATATAGACTAACCTATATAGTTGGTTATATTTAAAGAAAAAAATAAAAAAAATTTAATCTTCGCTTGATTACTATACTTTACTAATTTTGTATTACAAAATAATTATGTATAATCTTAAGTAGATATGATAGTCATTTTTAGTTATTAATGAGAAATTTAATTATTTTTTTCAATTAAAAAAAGTTTATTTTAAGCGAAAAAATAATGTTTCAAAGGTATGCTTTCACCTTATGATCATACTTGAGTCCAGGAAAGCGGTAGAGAGAGGAGTCTATATTATGTATATGTAGAACATAATTTGGTATATAATGATAAAATATTAATTTATAAAAATAAAATTACAAAAAATATTTTTTTAATTAAAGCGTACAACTTTTTATTAACTAAACAATATTTATTTTTAAAAATAATCGAATACACTATACACACACAAAAAAAATACTATACACGAAAACATTGCATTCTCTTGGCAGCGAAATAGTTTGTGTTTTAGTAGTTCAAGGAGTATGTGAAATAGAAAAAAGTTAGTTTTGTTTGGAGGAAAAAGTATTGAGGAAATAAATGTAAAAATTAAAACAAAGATATTCTAGTCTTTTTACATTTCTGACAAAACTATGACCAAATTTTTCTGGTCATTTAGTATTACTCTAACATCATACTAAGAAATATCCCAAAGCACTGCAAGTGTACGTCAACCATCCTTTAATTTTCATCATAAACGCCACAAGCTCCACCTTCAAACTTAATCATTCTATTATCTCATACTAAATAAATGATATGTTATCTCTCAAATAGGACGTCATTGGCAAGATAGACTATATGGAGTTTCCCTCAGAATTATCTAGAGAAAATACCCCGTTTCTAAATGCCTCAGCCAAAGCAGGTGTAAATGAAGATCTCTGCATAAACCAATTCTATGCATCGGGGATTATCGGGGGTGAGGTAGGGGATGAGATCATGGTGGAGTGGGATGAGAAAAATAATTTAACTTTTATTTTTTTAATAATGCTTTAATCTTTAGTTTTAACTAATATTAATAGTTTATTTAATTTTTGTAACGGTGATATATTTTTCATGTGGAATGTTACGTAACTAGGTTTTTACAAATAAAAGAGGATGAGTATTAAACACACCACTGAGGCGTGTTTCTTACACTAATAAGTGTTAACTTAGTTATGAAACTCACACTCTTAATAGTTTAGATATGACACTAAAAAAAGAAATAACTTAGGTGTGATTTTGACACATCTCTCATATAAAAAAATTGAAAGTATTGCATTAACGATTCAACATTTTAAACTCTTGTTAATAACCCAATATAAGTTACAATGACACCTTATATACTAGAAGTATTCAACTGTATAAGTATTCTAATATATAAAAATTAGGAAAGTGTTATAAACATCAATTTTTTCTTCCTGTTCAAATTATATTATATTCATATATAAAATTCAAACACTGATTGATAACAATTGAGAAATCAGAGATCAAGAGTTGAAAACTATTTTGTATTTCTTGTTTTTACATTTAATAAGATATCCACTATTTATTTACAAAGGTACAAGCATGATTCTAGCACAATATCATATCATATCTTGCACAATATCAATGTTGTAATTGTGCTAAGCTAAATTAGAATATTGTCATGAATATTTTAGAATCATATCAGATGTTTGGAATCATATCAAATCATATATGATATGGACAATTTCCGCTCTCAAATTGATGTTACTCATCAAGAAGTGTTAATTTGGATAATAGGAATTGGTGTCTACACCTTTTCATCGCTTTTGTAAACAAGTTTGTCAATTGATCATGCGGCGTGATATGTCGAAGACTAATGAATTGATCAACAACAAGTTCTTGAATATAATGGCAATCCACTTCAATGTGTTTTGTGTTCTCATGGTAAATCGAATTTGTTGCTATTTGTATTGTATTAGTATTGTCAGCATGTTGTAGTGGAGCTTCTGCCATCAATTGACGCATCCACACAATCACAGAGCAAGCGGCTGGTGTTGATCTATTTTCTGCCTCCGTTGATGATTTTAAAATTCTTGTCTGCTTCTTGCACTTCCATGAAATAAGTGATGATATGATTAATATATACTATCCTGTCGTAGACTTTCGAGAGTTTGAACATTCTTCTTAATCTGCATCTGCATACATTTTGAGATTTAGAGATGATTCTGAATGAAAGAAAAGACCTCGATTAATTGTATTCCAAACATAGCGAATGATTCTGAGGTCGACAGAAAAATGATGCTTTCAAGGATTTGTAACAAATTGTCTCAAGACTTGAACTGATAAGAGATGTCAGGTCTTGTTATTGTCAAATATATTAGACAACCAACGAGCCTCATGTACAATGTTGGTTCTACAAGAGGGTCACCGTCATCATTTTTGTACTTCACTTTGATCTTCATAGCACTACTAAAAAACAGTGAATACCGACTAAAAAAATACCGACCTCCAAAGTTGATATTTCCTGAAATATCGACCAAAAATCGACTTTCCAACTTAGGTCGAAAAAAGCTTGATCGCTAATCAATTCCGACCTCTAGAAGTCGGTATTTACTGACCTCTTGAGGTCAGTTTCAATTTAAGTTGGTAAAATTCATTATTTTATTTTTCGACATTCGGAGGTCACTTTTATATATTTCTTTATTTTTTATTTTTATTATTTTCGTCTTCCGGACGTCAGAGAATTCTTAAATTTGAAATACCGACCTCTGGAGGTCAGTATTTTTATTGCTTATTTTTGAAATTCCGATCTCTGAAGGTCAGTATTTTTAGTTCTTTTATTTTAGATTCCGACCTCCGTAGGTCGGTATTTTTGTTTCTTATTTTTGAGATTTTGACCTCTAGAGGTCGGTTTTTTATTTCTTATTTGTTAGATTTCGATCATTGGAGATCAGTATTTTTATTTCTTATTTTTGAGATTCCGACCTCCGGATGTCGATATTTTT